>ONZH01001318.1:0-426018 GCA_900303285.1 Rhinella marina | reverse complement strand
CCTGAGTGAATGGGGTTCTCCTGAATAACGTGGGAGCCAAGGTGCTCCAAAGTAATATGGCATAGTCAGAGGCATGATGCATGTGGCTGCAGCAGTTGCTGGTGTATCACCGCAGTCTAAGTGGGTGCTATCTTCACTGTCAGACATGGCTTTTGCTACCTTGTATCAGACTAGAGGGTTCAGTGCCAGTTAGAATGCAATTTGAGTACACGTTGCTATGGGTAACAGCAACAAAATTGGTGCGTGGCTCCATTAAGAGTCGCTGCAACTTCTTAATCTTGTAGAGTATGATGCTCTAGCAAGTAGATTATAGCTCATAACAGTCTTTAGCAAGATTATTTTCCCGCTGGTACTCACTCAGACCTCTGGACATTGCTTCTTAGGATCCAGGGAAGAAAAAGCTGCATTTTCCCTTTTCCAAAATGGCCACCGATTCACTTCCTGTAAGGGTTGTAGTTGATTTCTTTGTCCTCCTGGGAACTTGTACTCTGTACTTCTGTTCCTCCTGCTGGAAGATTGGTTCCTCTGTGGAGGCGGGCTGTTTGGGATCCTCCCCTCTGCTTGGTGGATGTCTTCCTTCTCCTGAGCTGATACTCACATCCAAGATGGCTGATTAACCCCTGTTTTGCCACAGTGCAGCAACTAATATAGGCTCACACTTTCCAGCAGTAAGTACATGCAATAAAGTCTCTTGTAGGGGGTTTTATAGATAGAGAGGGGCTTCCTTAGCACAAAAATTAGATCCTGTTCCGTGACGCCAATTTTACAACGACCGGGGTGCCGTGGTTGCTACGGGGGCGACCCTTTTCCCCCTCCAGGGCCCTCTAAGGTGTTTTCCCTTTATGTCCCAGTGGTAGGAGTGCCAAGGGGTATTTAGGCCACTCACGTCTTTAGTGGTGTTGTCACGGTGTTCCTACCTCGTGAGACGGACAGGCCCCGGGCGGTGGCTCCGGCTGCAATAAATTTACTAGGAGTAGTAATTGAGGGTCGTCCGGTGGGAATGATGCTCAGACTTGTATGAAGAGTCCAACGTAGTTTTATTAACTTATCTTGGTAGGCAGATAACTAGTTTCATTCCTCAACTTGGTGTCCAGCAAGTGCAGCTATTACTTATACTTGGCAGATGCTTGGTAATTCAGGTTTCAGGCTTCCTGTTCTAAGCTGAGGCTACCTCTTAAGTCTGGCTTCCCTTGAGAGTATTGCTGTGCCTTATTGCAGGCTATATTACTCTGTATTTAGGGAGCAGCAGAGCTGAAGGTGCTCCACTGTCCTGCACATGTCCTCCCTGATCAGGGTACAGGGGACAACTCCATGACTAAAACTTGTCTTAACTGTCATTTCCTCTCACTGCCGGAAGTTGGAAGAGCTCAACTTCTCTCCAGCAGAGGGGGTCAGAATGGACTAAGGACTGTACCATTCTGGTAAAACTACATCTGAATCTGCCATAGTATTTACTGACACCTGCTGGTACACCAGGTACATTACATGGGAAACAGTTGCATAACATTGAATATAATACATATTAATGCTGGTGATTACATTAATGCACAGAATTACATTTTCAAAGTAGCATACAGATAGAAGCTGGTTATGCAGAGTTGTAACACTACTCTGGGGTGTTACACTTCGCCTGCTCCTGCACTGTAACTCGGTCACTCTGTAGTCACAGCCATACAGGACCACAAAAATTTTTTATGTGCTTCTCCTGCTCCTGCACTGTAACTTGGTCACTCTGTAGTCATAGCCATACAGGGTCACGCTAAATTTTTAGGTGCTTCGCCTGCTCCTGCACTGTAACTCGGTCACTCTGTAGTCACAGCCATACAGGGTCACGCAAAATTTTTAGGTGCTTCGCCTGCTCCTGCACTGTAATTCCGGTGAAATCCAGGCTTTGTTCATTTTAATAAGCGTCAGCCTGTCAGCACTGTCAGTTGACAGGCATGTACGCTTATCGGTGATGACGCCACCAGCTGCACTGAATACACGCTCTGACAACACACTAGCGGCAGGGCAGGCCAGCACCTCCAAGGCATACAGCGCCAGTTCAGGCCACGTGTCTAGCTTTGAAACCCAGTAGTTGTATGGAGCAGAGTGATCACGCAGGATGTTGGTATGGTCAGCTAGGTACTCCCTCACCATCATTCTGTACAGCTCCCCCCTACTCTGCCTAGACTGGGGACAGGTGACAGTGTCTTGCTGGGTTGACATAAAACTGGCAAAGGCCTTGGAGAGCGTTCCCCTGCCAGTGCTGGACAAGCTGCCTGCTCGCCTCCTCTCCCCCGCTACTTGGCCCACAGAACCACGCCCTCTGCCGCTAGCGGCGTCAGATGGGAAGGATTGTTTCAGCTTGTGCACCAGGGCCTGTTGCTATTGA
Organism: Rhinella marina; assembly: GCA_900303285.1. Lineage (NCBI taxonomy): Eukaryota > Metazoa > Chordata > Amphibia > Anura > Bufonidae > Rhinella > Rhinella marina. The sequence continues at coordinate 423,644 of ONZH01001318.1, read as the reverse complement.
TTCACTCTCATATTCCTTTCCTCTACAGGGATGAGAGTGGAAAGGTTCAGCTTGTACCGTGGGTTCAGGAGAGTGAACACCCAGTAATCGGTGTTTGAAAAAATGCTTCTAACGCGAGGGTCACGGGATAGGCAGCCTAACATGAAGTCTGCCATGTGCGCCAGAGTCCCAACACGCAAGAATTCCCTCTCCTCACTGGCCTGACTCTCCATTTCCTCCTCCTCCACCTCTTCAGCCCATACACGCTCAAGAGTTAAGAAGGACTGAGCATTGGTACCCTCTTCTGTTTCGCCAACATTCTCCTCCTCTTCCTCCTCATCCTCATCCCCCTCCTCCAATTCGAGCTGAGAAACAGACCGGAGGGTGCTCTGGCTATCAAGCGACGTATCTTCTTCCCCCATCTCCTGTGACAAGCGCAAAGCTTCTGACTTCATGCTGAGCAGTGAGTTTTTCAACAGGCAAAGCAGCGGGATGGTGAGGCTGATAATAGCGGTATCGCCGCTGACCATCTGTGTTGACTCCTCAAAGTTGCTCAACACCTGACAGATATCAGACATCCACGTCCACTCCTCATTGTAGACTTGAGGAAGCTGACTGACCTGACTACCAGTTCTGGTGGAAGTTGACATCTGGCAGTCTACAATCGCTCTGCGCTGCTGGTAAACTCTGGATAACATGTTTAATGTCGAATTCCATCTTGTGGGCAAGTCGCACAACAGTCGGTGAGCTGGCAGTTGTAGGCGCCGCTGCGCTGCCCTGAGAGTGGCAGCATCTGTGCTTGACTTGCGGAAATGCGCACAGATGAGGCGCACCTTGGTGAGCAAATCTGACAAATTGGGGTTTGTCTTGAGGAACCGCTGAACTATGAGATTGAACACGTGGGCCAGGCATGGCACATGTGTCAGTCTGCCGAGTTGCAGAGCCGCCACCAGGTTACGCCCGTTGTCACACACAACCATGCCTGGCTTGAGGTTCAGCGGTGCCAGCCACACATCGGTCTGCGCCGTGATTCCCTGTAACAGCTCTTGGGCGGTGTGCCTTTTGTCACCTAAGCTAAATTTTTAGGTGCTTCGCCTGCTCCTGCACTGTAACTCAGTCACTCTGTAGTCACAGCCATACAGGGTCACGCAAAATTTTTAGGTGCTTCGCCTGCTCCTGCACTGTAACTCGGTCACTCTGTAGTCACAGCCATACAGGGCCTCGATAAATTTTTATGTGCTTCGCCTGCTCCTGCACTGTAACTCAGTCACTCTGTAGTCACAGCCATACAGGGTCACGATTAATTTTTATGTGCTTCGCCTGCTCCTGCACTGTAACTCGGTCACTCTGTAGCCACAGCCATACCGGGTCACGCTAAATTTTTAGGTGCTTTGCCTGCTCGTGCACTGTAACTCGGTCACTCTGTAGTCATAGCCATACAGGGCCTCGATAAATTTTTATGTGCTTCGCCTGCTCCTGCACTGTAACTCGGTTACTCTGTAGTCACAGCCATACAGGGTCACGCTAAATTTTTATGTGCTTCGCCTGCTCCTGCACTGTAACTCGGTCACTCTATAGTCATAGCCATACAGGGCCTCGATAAATTTTTATGTGCTTTGTCTGCTCCTGCACTGTAACTCGGTCACTCTGTAGTCACAGCCATACAGGGCCTCGATAAATTTTTATGTGCTTCGCCTGCTCCTGCACTGTAACTCGGTCACTCTGTAGTCATAGCCATACAGGGCCACGATAAATTTTTATGTGCTTCGCCTGCTCCTGCACTGTAACTCGGTCACTATGTAGTCATAGCCACACAGGGTCTCGATAAATTTTTATGTGCTTTGCCTGCTCCTGCACTGTAACTCGGTCACTCTGTAGTCACAGCCATACAGGGCCACAATAAATTTTTATGTGCTTCGCCTGCTCCTGCACTGTAACTCGGTCACTCTATAGTCACAGCCATACAGGGCCTCGATAAATTTTTATGTGCTTCGCCGGCTCCTGCACTGTAACTCGGTCACTCTGTAGTCACAGCCATACAGGGTCACGCTAAATTTTTAGGTGCTTTGCCTGCTCCTGCACTGTAACTCGGTCACTCTGTAGTCATAGCCATACAGGGCCTCGATAAATTTTTATGTGCTTCGCCTGCTCCTGCACTGTAACTCGGTCACTCTGTAGTCACAGCCATACAGGGTTACGCTAAATTTTTATGTGCTTCGCCTGCTCCTGCACTGTAACTCGGTCACTCTGTAGTCACAGCCATACAGGGCCTCGATAAATTTTTATGTGCTTCGCCTGCTCCTGCACTGTAACTCGGTCACTCTGTAGTCACAGCCATACAGGGCCACAATAAATTTTTATGTGCTTCGCCTGCTCCTGCACTGTAACTCGGTCACTCTGTAGTCATAGCCACACAGGGTCTCGATAAATTGTTATGTTCTTCGCCTTCTCCTGCACTGTAACTCAGTCACTCTGTAGTCACAGCCATACAGGGCCACGCTAAATTTTTATGTGCTTCGCCTGCTCCTACACTGTAACTCGGTCACTCTGTAGTCACAGCCATACAGGGCCTCGATAAATTTTTATGTGCTTCGCTTGCTCCTGCACTGTAACTCGGTCACTCTGTAGTCATAGCCATACAGGGCCACAATAAATTTTTATGTGCTTCGCCTGCTCCTGCACTGTAACTCGGTCACTCTGTAGTCATAGCCACACAGGGTCTCGATAAATTGTTATGTGCTTCGCCTGCTCCTGCACTGTAACTCAGTCACTCTGTAGTCACAGCCATACAGGGCCACGCTAAATTTTTATGTGCTTTGCCTGCTCCTGCACTGTAACTCGGTCACTCTGTAGTCACAGCCATACAGGGCCTCGATAAATTTTTATGTGCTTCGCCTGCTCCTGCACTGTAACTCGGTCACTCTGTAGTCATAGCCATACAGGGCCTCGATAAATTTTTATGTGCTTTGTCTGCTCCTGCACTGTAACTCGGTCACTCTGTAGTCACAGCCATACAGGGCCTCGATAAATTTTTATGTGCTTTGCCTGCTCCTGCACTGCCTCGATAAATTTTTATGTGCTTCGCCTGCTCCTGTAACTCGGTCACTTTGTAGTCACAGCCATACAGGGTCACGCTAAATTTTTAGGTGCTTTGCCTGCTCCTGCACTGTAACTCGGTCACTCTGTAGTCATAGCCATACAGGGCCTCGATAAATTTTTATGTGCTTCGCCTGCTCCTGCACTGTAACTCGGTCACTCTGTAGTCATAGCCATACAGGGTCACGCTAAATTTTTATGTGCTTCGCCTGCTCCTGCACTGTAACTCGGTCACTCTGTAGTCACAGCCATACAGGGTCATGCTAAATTTTTATGTGCTTCGCCTGCTCCTGCACTGTTACTCGGTCACTCTGTAGTCATAGCCATACAGGGCCACGATAAATTTTTATGTGCTTCACCTGCTCCTGCACTGTAACTCGGTCACTCTGTAGTCATAGCCACACAGGGTCTCGATAAATTTTTATGTGCTTCGCCTGCTCCTGCACTGTAACTCGGTCACTCTGTAGTCACAGCCATACAGGGCCACGATAAATTTTTATGTGCGTCGCCTGCTGCTGCACTGTAACTCGGTCACTCTGTAGTCATAGCCATACAGGGCCTCGATAAATTTTTATGTGCTTCGCCTGCTCCTGCACTGTAACTCGGTCACTCTGTAGTCATAGCCATACAGGGTCATGCTTAATTTTTATGTGCTTCGCCTGCTCCTGCACTGTAACTCGGTCACTCTGTAGTCATAGCCATACAGGGCCACGATAAATTTTTATGGTCTGGGTGAGCACAATTGCCTTGAGGGTCACCACCAGGCTGTTGCCCGAGAATTTGGGGTAATGGTGGGATTAGGCAGCCTCAGAGGCATCCATGCATGCTGCCCCTGCTGTTTCCTGTCCATTTCCGTGGTGTTTCCATCATTTTCTGAGGTTTCCAGGTTTTCACCCAACCTTCCCTAGGCAGAGCCTTGGTCCCCTGCAAAAAATGCTCAAGTCTCCCATTGACTTCAATGGAGTTCGTTATTCGAAACGAGCACCCAAGCATCGGGAAAAATTTGACTTGAATAATGAGCACCCGAGCATTTTAGTGCTCACTCATCTCTACCGCTAACCTTTTGTGTTGCCTCCTCAAAGGGGCCTAAGACCTGGCACATGCCAGCCATCCATGTCCACTCCTCATTATACACCTGAGGAAGCTGACTGGCATGACTACCACCTCTCTGGGACGATGTCAGCTGGCAGTCTACTATTGCCCTGCGCTGCTGGTACACCCTGGCTATCATATGCAACGTTGAATTTCAATGTGTGGGAACGTCACACAGCAGCCAGTGAGCAGGGAGTTGTAACCGCTCTTGAACTGTCCTGAGGGTGGCAGCATCTGTGGTGGACTTCCTAAAATGTGCACAGATGTGGCGCACCTTGGTGAGCAACACAGCAAGCTCGGGGTAGGTCTTAAGAAACCGCTGGACCACTATGTTTAGTACGTAGGCCATGCATGGCATGTGTGTGAGTCCACCAAGTTTCAGAGCCTCCACCAGGTTACGCCCATTGTCACAAACAACCAGGCCTGGTTGCAGGTTCTGCGGCGCTAGCCACACAGTGGTCTCCTCCCTGATGCCTTCTAACAGCTCTTTAGCCATGTGCCTCTTGTCGCCCAAGCTAAGCAGTTTCAGCACGGCCTGCTGACGCTTCCCCACCGCAGTGCCGCTGCGCATTGAGCTACTGACACTCGGCAAAAGCTTCCTTTCCACAAGCCTATACGGCAACATCTCCAGGCTTAGCAGTTTACTGATCTGCACGTTTAAGGCTTGTGCATGGGGGTGGGCGGCTGTGTGCTTGCACTCAAAGGTCTGGTGTAGTGACAATTGAACACTGCGCTGGGACACATGAGTGGAGGCGGGTGAGGTACATGTGCAGTGTCCCACATGTTATGTGTGAAAGGGACACTACAAATTGTATTTTGTATAGCCATGTCATTGCAATCTGTATTCAAATATCAGATGTGTTGTAAGAACCTCCTAGGCAGTAATTCCATTTTCCACCACTAGATGGTGCTGTTAAGTAATGTGTATAAATATACCTATGGTATAGGGGAGGGTTTTAGAAAGAACATCATGGAGTGAGTAGAGCAGACAGCTCCTCAGGGAGCTCCTGAAGCTTCCAGAAGCAACCTAAGAAATGTGCAGGAGGAGAAAGTCACCATAAAGGCCACCATTCCTGCTGGACACTGGCCATGTCACAGCTACCAAGATGGCAACTCACCATTTTCTAGGGCACTAGCAACTGGCATAAACTGGATACCAAGCCTGTCTAAGGTAAACGCTGAGCTCATCAGCTTAATGGACTTTGTCATCAACACATATAGTGACTGGGAGTAGCTCCACAGCACCCGGACACTGATTCAGCAACTTCTAGCTACAGTTGTGAACTTATTACCTACTGGAAACCCCAACGGGCAGTCAGGTTCCTATATTTAAAGTGACACGGTGCAGACGTATTAATTCCTGCCATGCAGGGCCAACATACCCTGAAGTATTGATATAAAATTCTATCCAGAGCCAAGACTACTTTATTAAGGGATTGACTAAGTGGAGAATTAAGAGTAACTGGATTTAAAGCTACAGCAACTTAAAGTAACAGCCTTGAAGGAATTCTTACAACACCAATCTGTATTATCTACTGCCTACTGAAGCAATTGTATTTTTGTAACATCTGACCTCAAGGCAAAAGTAAAAGTTTATTGTTCATCTCAAACTGCCTCCTCATTACTACTATTAAGGGTGTGTCTACCTAAAGACACTGGCGTCACGACAAACCAGGACCCTGCCGTCTGACACTTTAAAAGTCTACATCAAGGGCACCTCGCCTCACCATCCGGCGAAGGTCCTGCGTACAGAGTGTGCCCTGAGGGAAGTCGTGTCCCCCCTCCACGCAACTGCACCTCGGTCCAGGGAGTCACCAAACCGTGATTAACCATCGGCAACACCACACTGTGACATATTCCTGATGCTCACGTGTTCCCCTGCGGTCCAGCTGGCTGCACATGGAGTTGGAGGGGTCCTTGCAGGGCTGGAGTGGGGTGTTTCTTCTCCAAATGCCTGCGCATGCTACTTGTGGTCAGGTTCTTTTTGTTGACTCCCCTGCTTATCTTGGAGTGGCACAGTTTGCACACCGCTACCCGTCGATCTCCCTTTTCATCCCTAAAATACTCCCAAGCTACAGAGTGTCAAGCTTTGTGACCTGGAGCTTGACCCCTGGGAACACTTGGGGGAGTAGTAGCTCGGGCCCTGCTTCTCCCTCTGCCCAGCCCACTGCCTCTCCCAACCGGTAGTGGTGTTGATTTTGCCTCACACTCAGAACCGCTATCTTCGTGTGCCTGATCCACCCAAGTCGGATCTGTCCCCTCATCATCACCCTTCCTCAGAGTCCCCACTCTGACTTGCTTCCCTGCCAACTACCTCACCCCCTGACACTTGTGTTTCGTCATCGTCCACCACCTCCTCAGACGCCACAGGTAAATCCCCACCCTCATCACCCTGACACTGCACCAGCCCTTGCGAATCGGGGGAGAGCATCTCCTCCGGTAGCACATCAGGAAAGGGATCAGTATAGAGTTTCAGGGAGTAAGTCTCCACATGGGATTGGACCCTGGAGGGACCAGGCTGGCGAGAAGGAGGGCAAAGTGGAGGATGGACAGGTCCACTCCCCTCGCTTTCATGAGTGTGAGTGGACTGGCTGGAAGATGGGGCAGTGGACATATGGCTGGATGCACTCTCTGCCATCCATTTCAGCACCTTCTCTTGCTCTTGGGGGGCGGTCAAAGGTGTACCCTGTGGCCATGCAAGGTTTTACAGAAAAGCAGGAATCCTGAATTGGCGTCTTTCCACTGCTCGCACAGCAGCAGGCACAGTGTCGCCCCGCACACTACCATGGGCACCGCCTCTGCCCACCACACCAGTTCCACGCCCATGTCTCCCACCTCTACCACCTGTACCCTTGCCCCTGGTGTTCTCCATTTGGAGACTATCTCTCTCTCTCTCTCTCTCTCTATATATATATATATATATATATATATATATATATATATATCTTTATATATATATATATATATATCTTTATATATATATATATATATATATATATATATATATATCTATATATCTTTATATATCTATATAATCTATTTATTTGTGTTGAGCGAGCATGCTCGGCCAAACTCGCTGTTTGGCCAAGTATGCCTACGCTTGGGTCCGCTCGGTGTTTGGCCGAAAACTGAGTGTACTCGAGCACAATACTTGAGTCCCCTACCCGCACCAAGACGGATCCGTCATGATCCCAATGCAAGTCAATGGGGATGGATCCGTTTGGTGTGACACAATAGTAAACGGATCCATCCCCATCGACTTGCATTGGGGTCATGACGGATCTGTCATGAACTCCATTGAAAGTCAATGGAGGACAGATCCATTTGGTGTGACACAATAGTAAACGGATCCGTCCTCCATTGACTTTCAATAGAGTTCATGATGGATCCGTCACCTATCACGTTTTTTTTTCATTGAAGAATTCAAGGTGTAATTTTTTCAGGATCGTGAATACAGAGGACTACGTCGGATTCGGTGGATTACGTCGGACCAGCTTTTTTATTTTTTAAATAAAATGGTCAAACAGGGGTCTGGGGGAGTACCCCATGCCATTTTTTAAAATTACTATTTAAAAAAAAAAAAATGGCATGGGGTCCCCCCCTTTTTTCCTCCTCCAGCCAGATACAACCAGCAGCATCAACCTGGCACTACCAGGGTGGGAAGGGACACGGTTATTGTCCCTTCCCAGCCTAACAGTAACAGCCTGCCGCTGACCCAGAACCGGACCCTCAATTTAGAAGGTCCGGTCCTGCGGGTACCCGGCTCTTCCCGACACCCCTGGTGGCGGTGGGTGCCGAGGTAATAGATGTTGGGGTTAGTGCTGGCTATACCGGCAAGCACTAAGCCCAGTATTAGTAATCAGGCCATCTGTAGATAGCCATGATTACTAAAACTGCAATATTGTAAAAAAAAAAAAAAAACACACACACACTATTTTAAACAATATTTATTGAAATAAATACTCCCCAAGACCCCTGTTTGACCATTTTATTTAAAAAATAAAAAGCTGGTCCGACGTAATCCACCGAATCCTACGTAGTCCTCAGCATTCACGATCCTGCAAAATAGAAAACAAACAAACAAACACAAACCTCTTACCTCCTCAGGCTTCTTCTTTGTAGTAATTCCTCCCATTCAGCAGGTGGAGCTGTGGTAAAACTTACCACTCGGCGCGCCGTCTTCCGGCTGGACAGGAGGAGGGAGCTGCCAGGGAAGGTAAGTAGTGTCTCTGTGTGTCTGTCTTTGTACTTTTTTTTTTTATTTTGGGCACTTGTGCAAACCAGGCGGGTGGTGCCGAGCTGGGGGTGCCTGGTTTACTCCCATAGACTTCAATTATGCTCGAGTGCTCGGCCGAGCACTCGAGCACCCAAGCATATATATGTATGTACACTCACCGGCCACTTTATTAGGTACACCATGCTAGTAACGGGTTGGACCCCCTTTTGCCTTCAGAACTGCCTCAATTCTTCGTGGCATAGATTCAACAAGGTGCTGGAAGCATTCCTCAGAGATTTTGGTCCATATTGACATGATGGCATCACACAGTTGCCGCAGATTTGTCGGCTGCACATCCATGATGCGAATCTCCCGTTCCACCACATCCCAAAGATGCTCTATTGGATTGAGATCTGGTGACTGTGGAGGCCATTTGAGTACAGTGAACTCATTGTCATGTTCAAGAAACCAGTCTGAGATGATTCCAGCTTTATGACATGGCGCATTATCCTGCTGAAAGTAGCCATCAGATGTTGGGTACATTGTGGTCATAAAGGGATGGACATGGTCAGCAACAATACTCAGGTAGGCTGTGGCGTTGCAACGATGCTCAATTGGTACCAAGGGGCCCAAAGAGTGCCAAGAAAATATTCCCCACACCATGACACCACCACCACCAGCTTGAACCGTTGATACAAGGCAGGATGGATCCATGCTTTCATGTTCACCAAAAAGATATATAGTCTCCACACATATACATATTTGAACAGATATCAATCTTTATTAATAAAAAAATTACAAATAAATAGCAAGCATCTGATACATAGTGATGGTAAAACTGCCACAAATGAGCTAAAAAAGCACCAAACAACTGGGGGTCGCAGTGGGAGGCGCCACAGACCAGAAGCAACTGGGCCAAATAAGTATTAAATAGGACGTATTCACCACCGAAATCCAGGAAGATGAATAAAGCGCTGTAGAGCGTATGTAAATGTGGAAAGGTGGTAAAGAGGACAAATAATAAACAGGGCCAAGTACTTACAGGTCTTTTTGGCGACTCCCACCGCGGCCTCCAACCCAACGCCGTTTCGCCAACAGGCTTTCCCTTGAGAAAGCCTGTTGGCGAAACGGCGTTGGGTTGGAGGCCGCGGTGGGAGTCGCCAAAAAGACCTGTAAGTACTTGGCCCTGTTTATTATTTGTCCTCTTTACCACCTTTCCACATTTACATACGCTCTACAGCGCTTTATTCATCTTCCTGGATTTCGGTGGTGAATACGTCCTATTTAATACTTATTTGGCCCAGTTGCTTCTGGTCTGTGGCGCCTCCCACTGCGACCCCCAGTTGTTTGGTGCTTTTTTAGCTCATTTGTGGCAGTTTTACCATCACTATGTATCAGATGCTTGCTATTTATTTGTAATTTTTTTATTAATAAAGATTGATATCTGTTCAAATATGTATATGTGTGGAGACTATATATCTTTTTGGTGGTTATGTTCATACAATTTATAGTTATCCTATTTCGGTGTTTTAGTGCGGCTCCTTGGAACATTTTAGGCGTTCATGCTTTCATGTTGTTGACGCCAAATTCTGACCCTACCATCCGAATGTCGCAGCAGAAATCGAGACTCATCAGACCAGGCAACGTTTTTCCAATCTTCTACTGTCCAATTTCGATGAGCTTGTGCAAATTGTAGCCTCAGTTTCCTGTTCTTAGCTGAAAGGAGTGGCACCCGGTGTGGTCTTCTGCTGCTGTAGCCCATCTGCCTCAAAGTTCGACGTACTGTGCGTTCAGAGATGCTCTTCTGCCTACCTTGGTTGTAACGGGTGGCAATTTGAGTCACTGTTGCCTTTCTATCAGCTCGAACCAGTCTGCCCATTCTCCTCTGACCTCTGGCATCAACAAGGCATTTCCGCCCACAGAACTGCCGCTCACTGGATGTTTTTTCTTTTTCGGACCATTCTCTGTAAACCCTAGAGATGGTTGTGCGTGAAAATCCCAGTAGATCAGCAGTTTCTGAAATACTCAGACCAGCCCTTCTGGCACCAACAACCATGCCACGTTCAAAGGCACTCAAATCACCTTTCTTCCCCATACTGATGCTCGGTTTGAACTGCAGGAGATTGTCTTGACCATGTCTACATGCCTAAATGCACTGAGTTGCCGCCATGTGATTGGCTGATTAGAAATTAAGTGTTAACGAGCAGTTGGACAGGTGTACCTGATAAAGTGGCCGGTGAGTGTATATATATATATATATATATATATATATACAAAATGACAAAAAACAGACAGCACCTCCTGCAGATGAAAGTCAGGTGCAAGCTACCTGCTGGCTAGTTAAATACTAAACAAAAAATGGCAGCAGCACTAGATAAGCCATGACACTCCTGTTCAGACTGGTGCAGCTTCTGACCGGGTAAGATGTTCCCCTGATATGGGCCTGCCGGTTTATGTAGGATGCAGGTCAGTGTTAGTGTAGGACTCATCCGATTGGAAGCCACCTTGATCGTTGGTGGATGAGCCCGACATATTTATGATCATGTATATGCGCTAAGAGCTTCCACTTTACTTACTATATAGCAGTTATGCTTTTTTACTTTTTTCACATATTCACCTCATGTTCATGTGTCATGGCTTATCTAGTGCTGCTGCCATTTTTTGTTTAGTATATATATATATATATATATATATATACGTCTATATATGTATAGGATGTATGAAGTGAGCTTGCACACGTGTGCACAAAATGCTATTATGCACACACAATACGCCCCACAGTATACACACTATACTAATGTACATATCACCTTTATTAGAATAGATGCCTTACAGTATCACACACTATATGAAACTGTGAGAGCACCTAATGTATGACATACAGCACAGATTACAGCAAGCAACACTGTAGGGTATTCTGTATCTGTAGGGTCAGACAGTGACTCTATAGACTGAAGTATATATCTGCTGTGCTGCTTTCAGAAATCTGAATCGCACTTCTGTAGCTGAAGTGTAGTCTTTAAAAAGACTTTTGGGTACAAATGCAGTTCCCTGCCTAATACACACTACTACCTCCTATTTCCTACGCTATCGCTATCCATATCACACACACTCTTTCCCTCTCCTAAAACCACAAGGTGTGTGATCCGAGCCCCCGGGGTCCCCACTTATATAATAGCAGGTCACCTGATGCAGGCAGCCAATCACTCCTAGACAAGTAGAAAAGTTAGTAGGTCATGGTAGGAGGTCCCACAGCCTTCCCTGCATGTTTATTGGCTAAGAAATAGGCGCTAAACATGCAGGGAGGAGTTTTAAAAAAACACGAATATCACGCGGTACTGCCAAGTACAGTAATATCCGTGTGGATAACGAACTGTGACGAACAGGTTCGCTCATCTCTAGTGGTAATCTGTATGATGTAACCACTGGGGGCGGGGACACAAAGTGTACGGACCCGCTTTCAGAAATCAAAATTTTGTGATCCCTGGAGGTTACACTCCACTACTAATTTGTGTGATTATGGGTGCTACATGGTTGCATGATTTGTGCAATTGCTTGTTTATCAAAACTGGTGTTAAAGGGGTTCTCCGGGAATTAAGAAAATGAAAATACGTAAATATTACTTTATTATAAATATATTCCCAAATACCTTTCATTACTTATAATGGCTCGTTTTGTCTAGGGAGCAATGATTAGGAGAAACAAAATGGCCACCGTCCTATCAGTCCACACAAAACCTGTCCTAATCACACAGGAGGACAAGTTACTTCACAACACTGAGGTAAAGAGCTGCCTCATCCTCCTCTCTGCTCTGCTTGTCCGGGATTAAGATCCTGAATACAGTTTAATTTGATATTTAGCTGAATCTTTGTGGGAATGGAGTTCATCAAGAGACATAAAGTACAGAGAGGACAGACTGTGGTAATGGAGACTGCAGACACAAGCTACTACTTATTAGCCACATCTGCTCATGAACTCCATTCCTACAGAGATTCAGCTGAAGTTCTTATCTGTATTCAGGATCATAATCCCTGAAAAGTAGGAGAGGAAGATGAGGCAGCTCTTTTACCTCAGTGTTGTAAGGTAACTTGTCCTCCTGTGTTATTAGGACAGGTTTTGTGTGGACCGATAGGACGGCGGCCATTTTGTTTCTCCTAATCATTGCTCCCCAGACAAAACAAGCTGTTATAACTAATGAAAGGTATTTGGGAATGTATTTATAATGAAGTAATATTTAAGTATTTTCATTTTCTTAATTCCCGGAGAACCCCTTTAAGGAAAACCGACCTAGTTGCCCATAGCAACCAATCAGATTCCATGTTTCATTATTCAGAGCTCCTTTGGAAAATGAATGGATCAATCTGATTGGTTGCTATGGGCAACTAGGCCGATTTTCCTTAACACCAGTTTTGATAAGTCTCCCCCAGTGTGTGGTGTAAGCTACATTATTCAATCAAGTACCTTTAGTTCAGTATTTCTCTGCGCCACTGATCCATTCCTTGTGCCGCTGCTTATTTACAGACTGCAGCAATGACATGCCAGGCAGTATACAGCATGTGACATCTGCAGCCAGTTCTCAGTGGTCTTCTGCTAAGGACAGTGACTGGCTCTGAAGTGGTCGTGGTGGAGAGAACTGTGCCGAAGAAAGAGGTTTTTGGTGATTCAAGTTTGTCTCAGCGTCCTAGCACACTGGCCACACATCCAGTATTTAGTTCAGCTCCATAACTCTGCCACATCTAGTATATGGTTCACGTCCCCTACTCTGCCATATCAAGGATACAGTGTAGCTATCAGTTCCACTCTGCTACATCATCAACACCAGTCTACACCAGTCTTTAGATAAACCCTGCTACATTAATTGTGCTGCACTGGCCTCGTGAAGGTCTCGTTCACATTTCCATGTCCATTTGACATCCGTGAAAAAAATCAGTAGTGAAGATGTCTGTGAAGGATCCGTGTGCCTGTTTTTTGCCCTCCATGTGTCATCTGTATTTCACAGACGCTGCGCAGTTGAAAATTAATTTCAAAAGCATCTTCTATTAGTGGTCAGTGAAAAACGGACGCAACGCTGATGCTTTAATGTGTTGATTTTCATGGACCCATAGTCTTCAATAGGCGTGTAGTGCAGGTCTCCGTGATTTTTTCACTGACCCACAATTAGTAAAAAAAATACTGACATGTGAACAGACACATTAAAATAAATGGGTACATGTGCTGTCCATGGAAAATGCGGAAAGCACACTCACAAATGTGAACAATGCCTATCTCTGTTACAGTTATACTAAACCAGTCTTCATTTACCCTGCTACATCACTTACCCTTAGTGCTCATGCACACAAATTTATTTTCTTTCTGTGACCGTTCCATTTTTTTGCAGACCGTATGCAGAACCATTCATTTCAATGGGTCCAACAAAAAAAAAACGAAAGTTACGCTGTGTGCATTCTGTTTCCGTGTGTCCATTCCGCAAAGAAATAGAACTTGTCCTATTATTGTCCACATTACGGACAAGGATAGTACTGTTCTATTAGGGGCCAGCTGTTCCGTACCGCAAAATATGGAATGCACACAGACTTCATCTGTATTTTTTTATGCAGTTTTGCCGCAGATCTCATCCTTCGATTGAAAAGGATGAAATCTGCATGTAAAAAATGCAATAATTAACATGCTTCAACTTTCAAAATCCGCACAGTAGGTCAATTTCCATACCTAAGAAAAAAGCAAAGTGCACATGAGATTTGTCTAATCCCATACACTTTGTACTGTACGGTTATTAAGCTGCGTTTTATCCAGGGAAGAACCAAGTATAATCCGCAATGTGTGCAGGCACCCTCAGGCTTCGCTCGCATCTCAATGAATCACTGATTCAGCACTTGTACCCATTGGGGCACATTTACTAAGGGACATAAGATAGTCACAAGTCCCCTTTTTTAACTGGGCGTGAGACAATATTTAGTCGCATGGATGGTTTTACGTTGTGTCCACCAGTTGGGTGGGATGGGTGCCGAGTGTGGGCGTGCTGGGGCCGGGATTCCAGTCTCGTCAAATTTACTAATATTAACGTCAGGGGCTGATGTCGTTGTTACGGCAGGCGCAAGGACTGCCATCCATTTACCTAATTTATGACAAGGCGCACACCTCATCATAAATTAGACGAATCTTACGGAAGTGCAGGGGGGAAACTAAAACATGCGTAAAAAGTAAATGTGCCCCATTGACTGTTCATACAGTCAACAATATGTTTGTTCATACATCAGTGGTTTTCCAATGACGGAGATGTGCACCACTTTATATATATATATATATATATATATATATATATATATATATATATAGCGTAGGGCGTCATTTATTAAGACCGGTATTTTAGACGCCGGTCTTAAAGGGAGTCCTTCACCTGTTTTTCACCAATATAACTAACAGCACTGCCCCACAGACAATTGCATACACATCCCAGACATACCTGTGTGCACTTTGTGTCTGTATTCCATGTCCAAAAAAAGCACTTTTATTCTGCAGTAAAACAGCTCCCAAGTGCCCGGCTCTGCTGCTGCAAGTGCTCAAAGCAAACCAGACTGAAGAGGGGAAGGCTGCTTTAGTTGCTCATATCTTGGGATTGGTAGCAGATAGAAAAATGGTTCTGACCTTCTTTGAAAGCTAGTATTCCAAGCTTTCTTTCAAATGATACCGAAATCAAGCACTGATAGAACAGTTTGAGGCTACCACCTGCTTTCTGTCGTATTTGGTAGAATTGATTTATTTATTTATTGCTGGTAGGCCATCTCAAAAATGAGTGAGATGTTCTCTCTTCATGTCAAAACTATGCTTTAGGAAGAGGAGAATAAAAATAATTCTCGTATGGATCCTGTCTTCAACAATCCCTTTCCCGACCACCATACAGCTATTTACATCGGCGGTCAGGAAGGGGTTAAGGGGAGCTACCATTCTCACTAAACTGAATCTTTGTTGAGCAGGTACAGGGGCGGATTGGGAATTAAAAGTGGCCCTGGAAAAAAAAATAAAAGTGGCCCTCTGTTGTGGACGGGCCCAGATTGAGAGGTGGGTAGGCGGGTCCAAAATGGGTAGGCGGGGCCAGAAATACCATACAGCGAGCAGTATATCATGCTGCAATTTTTTATTTGGCTCAGTGCAGCACAATATACTGCTCCAGAAGAACCATAAACCTCTCTAGAAGCTGCCCCTCTGTGGTGCCCAGTGCCAACTACCATGTCCTGTTCCCCTCCTCCATTTTTCTCTAAGATATAAAGAAAGGGGATGAAGAGTTAAAACACATGCAACAGCAGAGAGGCAGCCCTACCATCAGTATTCTGATGGTCTTTCAGAGTTACCATACATACAGGGGAGTGCAGCGTCACTTACCTCTCACATCCGGTGACGTCTCCTCGGATCTTCTCTTTCCTCATCTTCGCCGTTAGGACCAGACAACACATGATGACATCTTCTAGCCGTGTTCCATCTCTGCAGAGTTTCACACACAGACATCTTAGAGTCCTCAAATTTCCATCATCCTCCCCACCATGGTGCCCCAACATTGTCATCCTGCTGCTACCCCAATATACTGTAAAAATAATAATGCCCCCTATAGTGTCCCCAGTGGCAATAATACCTGCCCCAATCAACAAAAAAACTGCCTATAATTCCCTCAGTAATAATAATGCTCTCAGTAATAATAGTACCCCCAGTAATGCCCCCAGTAAGGTCCCTATAGTGCCCCCAGTAATGCTCCCTGTCCCCAGCAAGGTCCCTATAGTGCCCCCAGTAATGCTCCCTGCCCCCAGTAAGGTCCTTATAGTGCCCCCAGTAATGCTCCCTGCCCCCAGTAAGGTCCCTATAGTGCTCCCAGTAATGTCCCCCCTGCCCCAGTAATATACAGTGGTCACTTTAATGCCCACCCCCACCACCTCCTCATTGTCAAATGGCTTGTAAAAAAAAAAAAAAAAAAAAAAACTTACCTGAATGTGAATGTGCAGCCCTGCAGCAACCTCTTCTGGCTTCTGTCCTGGAGCAGGACGGGGAGGATGATAACACAGCGTCAGTCGCGCTGACGCTGGGAGTGGGAGGAGCCAAAGGTCCTTTGTCAGAGCAGTGCTCTCTTTCCTGCTGTCCAGTGTCAAAGGACCTGGCAGCGGGAGGTACAGGGGTGGGCCGCGGCACACCATAAGAGGGAAGGGCGGGCAGCACAACGATTAGCTTACAGCAGGGAGGGCGGCGGCCGTGGCTCTCAGGACAATACACATTACAATCCACACTACAATACACAATGCGGCGGCCAACAGCCCTGCTGCGAGCTCATTATCGTGACAATGGTATGATAATGAGACCGCAGCAGGGCTGACTGCGGCCTGTAATGTGTATTGTAGCGTGGATTGTAATGTGTATTGTCCTGACAGTGACGGCCGCCGCCCGCCCTGCTGTAATCTATTACCCCGACGTAAACGTCATGCCGGCCCACAGCATGCTTCAAGCCATCGGCCCACCGGGAAGTGTCCCGGAGGGGTACATTGCCAATCCACTCCTGAGCAGGTAACATAGTATTATAGATGAGGGCCACTGGAAAATTGCCTTTAACACCTGTCATGGGTATTATGAATTACTGGTTATGCTCTTTGTGTTTGCAATCCTCTGGCTGTGTTCCAGAATTTTGTCCAAGACCTTCTCTGTCACATTTGTTCTTTCATACCTGGATGACATCTAGATCTTTCTTCTTATTAGTAGCATGTATACCGTGTAAAACAGTGCTTCTGTAGGATCTTGCTGTACACAAAGCTTAAAGAAAGCTGCTTTGAGAAGAGAAATCTTAACCTCCCTTCATTGGATACATTATCTCTATCAGGGTTTGAAGATGGATCCAGACAATGTTTGTGCCATCCTTCACTGGTCTTGTCCTCCAGGTTTTAAAGTGCTACAACAATTTCTAAGATTTGCTAACTACTACTGGCAATATCATTCATCAAAATCTATAGACAAGCATTGTTGACCTGGCCCAGTCATTCGTCCTGATGATTGAGTTTGGTTGTTGACCAAGAATATCAAGCTAAGAGTCTACCCTCTTTCAAGCTAGCACTTTGCTTCCTTCATCCTTTTCAGGTACAGTACATAGACACATCAATCCTGTGACTTGGGCCTCATGCACTGTATTTTACATCCATGCCCGATCCACATTTTTGTGGATCAGACACGGACTCATTCATTCTATAAGCCTGAAAAAGAAATGGACAGCACACAGTCATCTGTGTGCTCTCCGCATCCAAATATTTGTTCTGCAAATTATAGAACATGCCCTATTCTGGTCCATGTTGTGGACAAGAATAGTCATTTCTTTTGATGGGTGAGAGAAAAATGCAGAAAACACATGGAACTTATCTGAATTTTGCATATTCATGCTTTGCAGACCACAATAAGGATATGGTCGTGTGCATGAGGCCTTACAGTCTCCAGCTTCCTTCCAATATCTGTATTCTGAACAGCTTCTAAATTTCTCCGTCTTGTCTCTGGTTCTGAACAGGTTTTCCAGATCTCTCATGATTTCCATACTACCAAGTTTGACGTTAATCAGATCTTTGAATCCAAGTTTGTTCATGACATATTCTACTACTTAATAGGCAAGGCCATGGTCTAGAGGAGAGATAGTGGGTACCAGATAGAGATGTCCTTGGTTCTCGCCCGTTTAAGAACTTTCTCAGGAACATTCCAATTATCCCCACAAAGTTCATGCTGAGTGTCCCTAAGGGGCATAATATTGTTACATAACTCAACCTCCTCCAGTGCTGTTTCTCTGCACTACATCGGTGGGTATGCCATTTTGCTATGACACACAGCATGTGCCAATAATACCATCTGCCTGGGCATCCAGTTGCCACGGAAACTGGACACTACTCATTGCTGGCAGCCTATTTAAACAAGTCTAGGCCTCCTGATCCTTGCTTGAGTATCAGTTGCCATATTTGATGCCTCTAGCATGTGTCTATATTCTTCAGCCTGACCTATGATTCTTCTCTGAGTTTTTATCTCCTATCTTGTCCTTGGGAACTTTTATCTTACATTGTGTCTAGCTTGACCTACAACCTGGATTCTGATGCTTCCTCTGTTGCATAGTAATATTCTTTGTGAGGCTGAAAAAAAGTCACACATCCTTCCAGTTCTGCCTGTTATCTTGCAAAGTTGCTTCAGAAAAAAGCAAAAAACCCTCAGGAGGAACAATCAAATTTTCCTTGTTTTAGGGAAATAAATAATATCTTCCCAACTCCAAATTGGGCAATTAGAATAACCAAATAATCGTTCTACAGGCCCCCTTTTGAACTCTTTTAGTGGGTTCACCATCACCACCTTCTCTGGCAGAGAGTACCATAGTGCCACTGCTCTTACAGTAAAGAGTCATCTTCTATGTTGTAGAAGCCTTCTTTCCTATAGTTGTAGAGGTTGTCCCCTTGTTACTGTCAAAGTCCTAGGTACAAATAGATCATGGGAGACATCTGCGTATTGACCTTTGATATAGTACATTGTTATTAGACATCTTTTTTTTTCCTAAGTAAATAACCCTAATCTTTCTGGGTACTGTAGTTCACCCTTTCCACTTATTACTTTGGTTCCCTCACTTTGAACCCTCTGTAGCTCTGCTATGGCTGTCTTGTGCACTGGTGCCCAAAATTGTACACAATATTCCATGGTCTGACTAGTGATTTGTAAAGTGGCAGGACTATGTTCTCGTCACATTCATCTATACACCTTTTGATGCAGCCTATAATCTGACTGGCCTGTGCTTCAGCTTCCTGACCCTGGTTTCTACAGTTTAGTTTGCTGTCCATTAAAATTCCTAAGTCTTTCTTCATATCATTGTTACCCAGTACTTTATCATTTAGTATGTATTGATTACTTTTATTTTCCCTTTCCATGTGCATAACCTTACATTTCTCAGTATTAAACCTCATCTGCCACTTCTCTACCCAAGTCTCCAATCTATCCAGATCCATCTGTAGCAGTGTACTGCCCTCTTCTGTGTTAATTACTTTACACAGTTTAGTGTCATCTGCAAAAATTGCTGTTTTACTATGCAAGCCTTCTACAAGATCATTAATAAATATACTGAAGAGAATAGGGCCCAATACTGACCCCTGTGGTACCCCACTAGTGACAGTGACCCAATCTGAATATGTACCGTTAATAACCGCCCTCTGTTTTCTATCACTGAGCCAGTTACTTACCCACATACAGACATTTTCTCCCAGGCCAAGCATTCTCATTTTATATACTAACCTTTTATGCGGTACAGTGTCAAATGCTTTGGAGAAGTCCAGATATACGACATCCATTGATTCGCCGCGAACATCCATTGATTTACCTCCTCATAGAAACTGATTAAATTGGTTTGACATGACCAATCCCTCATGAAAGCATGCTGATATGGTGTTATTTGCTTATTGTCATTGAGGTACTCTAAGATAGCATCTCTTAAAAAACCTTCAAACAGTTTACCCACGACAGTTGTTAAAAAAAACTCTGTTTTTTACACCTTTTTGAATATCAGCACCTTATTTGCTAAGCACCAATACTGTGGAACCCTCTCTTTCAATGTAGAGTGCTTAAGTATCGGAGATAAGGTCTGTCTGTGACATTACTAAATTCTCAGGATACAGTGGTGTATGCTATCTGGTCCTGGTGATTTGTCTATTTTAATCTTTTTTTAGACTCAGCTGTACTTTCAATGGGGAATTTACTTTTATATTCTGCATTTCATCTGACAGTTTATTTTCCTCAGTGAATACAGTGGATAAACAATATTTAGTAGCTTTGCTTTCTCCTCATCACTCTCTGCAACTCTCCCCTCATCACTCTGTAAAGGGCCGACACCTTCAGGTTTATACTTTTTGCCATTTATATAATGGAGGAACATTTTAGGGTTAGTTTTACTCTGTTTGGCAATGAATCTCTATGTCTCCAGTTTGGCTGATTTTATTTGTATTTTACATATTCTATTTTTTTCCTTATAGTTTTTCAATGCTTCCTCGCTCCCCTTCTGTTTTTAGTGATTTAAGTGCTTTCTTTGTGTCATTTATTGCTTCCTTTACATTTCTATGTATCCACATTGGGTTTTTCTTGTTCCTCATCCTTTTATTCCCATAAGATATGTATCTCTCACAATTAGAGTTTAGGATACTGTAGTTTTAAAAATATCCTATTTTGTGGCTGCATTTTTATTTTGAGGACATTGTCCCAGTTAGTGAGGCCAATGACCCCTCTTAGCTGGTCAAAGTGCTCTTTTGATTGACAATTGGAAGGTTATTATTTTATCGTCACTATTTCCCAGGTGTCGCCCAACCTGCACATCTGTTGTTCTGTCAAGTCTATTGGTTAATACTAAGTCCACTATGGCCATACCTCTAGTCGGGTCCTGAACCAGGTGCGAAAGGTAGTTGTCTTTGGTTATTGCCAAGAACCTGTTTCCTTTATGAGATCTACAGCTTTCAGTTTCCCAGTCTATACCTGGTTGAAGTACCCCATAATAATGACCTCATGATTTGCCGCCTCAACTGTTTCCCTTAGGGCTCATGCACACGAACGCGTGCCGGCCGTGCCCGTGCTGCGGGCCGCAAACTGCGGTCCGCAATGCACGGGCACTGACCGTAAGGCCACTTGAATGGGGGCCGCGATCCGCATCCGAGGGTCCGCACCGCATAAAAGTAGTGCTTGCGCTACTTTTTTGCGGTGCGGAGGCACGGCCAGAAACACCACGGAAGCACACCGTAGTTCTTCCGTGGTGTTCCGATCCGTGCCTCCGCATTTCCCGGATCGCGGACCCATTGAAGTGAATGGGTCCGTGAACCGTGATGCGGGCTGCACACGGCCGGTGCCCGTTTATTGTGGACCCGCCGTATGCGGCCCGCAGCACGGGCACGGCCAGCACACGTTCGTGTGCATGAGCCCTTAGTAGTAGATTTTATGTGGGCTCCTATCAGTGTTTTAAAATGCTTGTTCATCGGGCAATCCAGATTTTAAGCATGCTTAAAAATCAACTTTGCTGGCAGCAGATCGCCCTGTGTAATCACAATATGCTGCCAGCAAACAACTAATCA
This sequence comes from Rhinella marina, assembly GCA_900303285.1. Classification (NCBI taxonomy): domain Eukaryota; kingdom Metazoa; phylum Chordata; class Amphibia; order Anura; family Bufonidae; genus Rhinella; species Rhinella marina. Next base: position 402,170 of record ONZH01001318.1, on the reverse strand, counting down.
GCATGGGGATGAGCGATGGCATAACAATCACTCCTCCCTATACTGTGGTGGAGATCGCTGCATGTAATAGCAGCTCTCTCTTCTGCTGTCGGGCAGGAGATTGCCAGGAAGGAACGCATCCCTCCTGATTATCATCATCGTTTAATCTAATACAGTCCTTGGTGACCTACTTAGTCATACTAATTTGCACCAAGTCACTCTCAATCTCACAATGGGCATCAGGTATGTAGGCTTGCTTGTACTTCTCGAACACTTTGCTTTAGGCTACATTCACACGACCGTATGTATTTTGCAAAAAAAATACGGATGCAATTCGTGTGACATCCGTGTTGCATCTGCTTTTTTTTTTTTTTGCAAATTTACTGTAACAATGCCTATCCTTGTCCACAAAACGGACAAGAATAGGATATGCTCTATATTTTTTGCAGGGCTACGGACCAGACATACACATGCAGACAGGACGCGGTGTGCTGTCCGCATTTTTTTGCGGACCCATTAAAATGAATGGGTTCTCATCCAATCCACCAAAAAAACCAGAACGGACACAAAACAAAATACGTTCATGTGAATGTAGCCTTACCCTGAGCTTTCAGTAGAATAATGCCATTATTTGACTTTTTATTGTCATAAATGGATACAGTAAAAATTGCTTTAATTTCAGGATAAATAAACTGAATTCAGTCAAGAAAAAAAAAACTTACAAAACTACAATTGTTTTCAGAAGTCAGTTTTAACCACCTTTGCTACTTTGATTTGGAGTTAGGGAACAGATCTATATAAAGTTTAATGCAAAGATTTTATTCCCTACAGCTGCCACTTGGGTGAATAGTTTGACACGTCTCAAAAGAAAGAGTGAACCTAATTCAAGATGAATGGGATTCCACCTATATAGATGACAATTTCATTGCAGCTAACAAGGAGAGAAATCCAATTACATCACAAAGAGGTTACCTAATAACCCATTCAGCCTAAAGGTCCGTAGCTAGGAGGGGTGAAGTCTGTAGTGGACTGTGTATTCAAACTGTTGTTTCCTTGCGTGTGTGTGGGCACCTCAAAGAGGAAGCAATGTTCAGCCTAGACTTCTTTTGCAAGGGACAAGAGGTGAGGCTATCTCTGATCCCAAGGTTGAAACATCCAATATTGCTGTAGGGATTGAAAAGCAGGAAATTAAAGGGGTATTCCCATCTTAAACAATGGGGGCATATCGCTAGGATATGCCCCCATTGTCTTATAGGTGCGGGTCCCACTGCTGGGACCCGCACCTATATTGAGAACGAAGCGGGGGAGCTCTGAACCTGGAGGACCCCGGGTTCCCCAGGGTCCGACCACCGGCAGGCGCTGACCCCCCGCTACGCTAATAGAAACGAATGTGAGCGCGGCGCAGCGGGGGGACCCGCACCTATAAGACAATGGGGGCATATCCTAGCGATATGCCCCCATTGTCTAAGATGGGAATACCCCTTTAAGTCTCACGTTCATTAATAGGGCCTTAGGGCACTAAAGCGCAGTGTGCCACTTCTCCAACTTGTGCATGCATTATCCATCTCTAATTGTTGAAGCACCTGTTACTCATGTCTATACTTGACTTTGTTTGCAAGCAGAGGCTCGATGCGGCTCATATTAAAGCTTTTTTTGTTTAAAAAATTGTGCCTTTGGGGCACTATTAAAACTACATTTTAAAATGTATATTTTACTATATTATTCTAGTGGTTTATGCTGCTTTTCCATTGAAATGAAAGGTAACTCAAAGCAGGAGAGATTTGCATTGTTTTCATGTGGGTGGTCATGTGAATTTTCGTAACTCGGACCAGGAGTAACTTCTCCTTATGTACTAATCCTTGTATATATGGCGTAGAGGGTGACTATGTAAGTAACATACAAAATGCTGACAGAGCACTTATACGCTTACATGTATGACTAGTTAGGCCTCTTTCATACGAACGTTGTGTTTTGCGGTCCGCAAATTGCGCATCCACCCAAAAAAACGAATGTTGTCCATATGGCATCCGTTTTTTTTGCGGATCCATTGTAACAATGCCTATCCTTGTCCGTTTTACATTTTTTGTGGGGCTACAGAACGGGCATACGGATGCGGACACTACACAGTATGCTCTCAGTATTTTTTGCGGACCCATAGAAATGAATGGTGATGCTAGGGAGGCTTGTTCCTGTTGCGGCCTGCTATTGAATACCACCATCCCCCCGACCCGACACCAGATGTTTTCATCCGCGTGACAGGGAGATGGACCGGCGGCATCAGAAGTGAAGCAGGTGCCATGGAGCTAGATAAGTACAACCTCTTGAGGGGCTTGGGCATATGGGGAGGCATTTTAGGGAGTGTATAGCACCTTTAACTGTTGCCTATGGGGTCTTGGTGCTTCAGAGAGCGATGAGATCCCCTTTAATTCGGAGAGCAGTCCTTTGCAAATCTGTGATTTCCATAATGAGAAATTATCTATTTCATTTATATTGGAATTTACTTTTACAAAATGCAATTAGCATGGAATCCATGTTCACACATTTAGATGCATGCACACGACCGTATGTGTTTTGCTGTTCGCAAATTGCGGATCCGCAAAAAAACGGATGACGTTCTGTATGGCATCCGTGTTTCGGGGGTTTTTTTTGCGGATCCATTGTAACAATGCCTATCCTTGTCCGCAAAATGGACAAGAATAGGACATGTACTATTTTTTTTTGCGGGGCTACGGAATGGACATACTGATGCGGATAGCTCACAGTGTGCTGTCCGCATTTTTTGCTGACCCATTGAAATGAATGGGTCCGCATCCTATCCGCAAAAAAAACGGAACGGACGCGGAAACTAAATACGTTCGTGTGCATGAGGCCTTAAGGTGATGTTCCACACAGCGTCCGCCATGCAGACAACATGTAGCCAAATGCCAGAGATTTGCACAGTCTACAAATGAATTAAGTGTGCGCTGGTGCTGATGGTTGATGTCAGAAACATTTTAGGGAATATATCTTCGATCAATGCCTTATTTCCCTCTCCCACAAGTAATACGGACATGGAATCTAAATATGTCAGGTTGACCATGGATATACATGACCTGTTTATTACTGAATTTGTTACAATATGTCTATATAAATTGATATACAGTGCCTTGCGAAAGTATTCGGCCCCCTGGAACTTTTCAACCTTTTGCCACATTTCAGGCTTCAAACAAAAAGATATAACATTTAAAATTTATGGTGAAGAATCAACAACAAGTGGGTCACAATTGTGAAGTGGAATGAAATTTATTGGATCATTTAAACTTTTTTTGTAATAATAAAACTGAAAAGTGGGGCGTGCAAAATTATTTGGCCCCCTTGCATTAATACTTTGTTGCGCCACCTTTTGCTGCGATTACAGATGCAAGTCGCGTGGGGTATGTCTCTATCAGTTTTGCACATCTAGAGACTGAAATTCTTGCCCATTCTTCCTTGCAAAACAGCTCGAGCTCTTTGAGGTTGGATGGAGAGCGTTTGTGAACAGCAGTTTTCAGCTCTTTCCACATATTCTCAATTGGATTCAGGTCTGGACTTTGACTTGGCCATTCTAAGACCTGGATACGTTTATTTTTGAACCATTCCACTGTAGATTTTGCTTTATGTTTGGGATCATTGTCTTGTTGGAAGATAAATCTCCGTCCTAGTCTCAGGTCTTTTGCAGACTCCAACAGGATTTCATCCAGAATGGTCCTGTATTTGGCTCCATCCATCTTCCCATCAATTTTAACCATCTTCCCTGTCCCTGCTGATGAAAAGCAGGCCCAAACCATGATGCAGCCACCACCATGTTTGACAGTGGGGATGGTGTGTTCAGGGTGATGAGCTGGTGTTGCTTTTACGCCAAACATATCGTTTTGCATTGTTTCCAAAAAGTTCAATTTTAGTTTCATCTGACCAGAGCACTTTCTTCCACATGTTTGGTGTGTCTCCCAGGTGGCTTGGGGCAAACTGTAAACGAGACTTTTTATGGATATCTTTGAAAAATGGCTTTCTTCTTGCCACTCTTCCATAAAGGCCAGATTTGTGAAGTGTTTGATTGTTGTCCTATAGACAGACTCTCCCACCTAAGCTGTAGATCTCTGCAGTTCATCCAGAGTAATCATGGGACTCTTGGCTGCATCTCTGATCAGTCTTCTCCTTGTTTGAGATGAAAGTTTAGAGGGACGGCCAGGTCTTTGTAGATTTGCAGTGGTCTGATACTCCTTCCATTTCAATATGATCGCTTGCACAGTGCTCCTTGGGATGTTTAACCCCTTCACGACCGCCATACGGCTATATACGTCCTATCTGCACATGCCCCGTGCAGATAGCACGTATATAGACGTGCAGGCGGCCCTTTAATCCCAGCGCTGATCAGCGCTGGGATTAAAGCTCCTGCTCCTGCAATCTAGCAGGAGCAGGTCGGGTCCCGGCTCACAGACAGAGCGGGGACCCTGAGGAGAAGACAGGAGCGGTTTATTACCGCTTCTGTCTTCTCCTAAGCCGGAGGAGAGACTTACCTCCTCAGCGGCGCAGCAGGAAAGAAGCGGCAGCGCCGCTTCCTGTGTTAGACCCGGCGGTCACGTGACCGCCGGGTGTCTCGGGGCCAGAGCAGTGCTGCAGGGTCTAAGGAGACCCTGATCAGCTCTGCCTGTGTGTAATGAGCCCCCAGGGGGCTGTTTTCCCCTGTAACTGGGGCTCCTGTGGATGCCCCAGTTACAGTGGAAACAGTGGGAAAAAAAAGTGTAAAAAAAAGAAAAAAAAAAAAAAAGTCAGTCCTCCAGAGGTCTTTTAATGACCTCCTGGGGGACATATTAGTTGTCAAAAATAAATTAATATATAAGTAAAAAAAATAAATAAAAAAACAAACAAAAAAAGTGAAAAAAAAAAATGAAACACGCAGTCGCCAATAGAAACAGTCACCATAGTCGCCCCGTCAAATAAAATCTATACATGCTATATATCAAAATGATCATCATCAAATAGGGAACCCATTGCAATAATTAATTTGTGCGTCAGTTTTAATATTTAAAAAAAAAATCTATAATTAAAAAAAAATCCTTTTTTTTAATAAGAATTAGCGGTTTTTGTCTAAATTAAACCTAAAAAAATATAAAATATCTTTAAAAAAAACCATTCTAATAATAAGTCCTAAGTGTCAAGTAAAAAAAATAGCAAAAATTATTTTCGTATTCAAACGAAAAAAAAAATTAGGGTCACTAAGCCACCATGTGCCCAAAACACAAAAAGTTGCCTGGACATTCAGGCCTTTTATAGGTCCGGTCATGAAAGGGTTAATGCTTAGGAAATCTTTTGGTATCCAAATCCAGCTTTAAACTTCTCCACAACAGTATCACGGACCTGCCTGGTGTGTTCCTTGGTCTTCATGATGCAGAACCCTGAGACTATCACAGAGCAGGTGCATTTATACGGACACTTGATTACACACAGGTGGATTCTATCTATCTTCATCAGTCATTTAGGACAACATTGGATCATTCAGAGATCCTCAATGAACTTCTGGAGTGAGTTTTCTGAACTGAAAGTAAATGGGCCGAATAATTTTGCACGCCCAACTTTTCAGTTTTATTATTACAAAAAAAGTTTAAATGATCCAATAAATTTCGTTCCACTTCACAATTGTGACCCACTTGTTGATTCTTCATCAAAAATTTAAAATGTTATATCTTTTTGTTTGAAGCTTGAAATGTGGCAAAAGGTTGAAAAGTTCCAGGGGGCCGAATACTTTCGCAAGGCACTGTATCTGTATGTGGTCATATGTTAATAAAAATTACAATTTAAACACATAGTAAAAGACATGCAAATTAGATTTCCTTCTTTATATCTTTTTTCCCACTCCCATAAAGATGTATTCCTATAGGTACATTTATGATTTATCGATAGAATATGCCAAACTGTAGAAAAAAATAAGAATCACGCATCCACATGCCATGCATTGATTTATTGCTTCTCAGGAAAATGTATAAACCCCCTACAAGAGGTACTTTGTATACATAGACCCAATTACTATGTCAAGGTGATTTCTTTTGACTGGGTCCTTACTCTAATTTGGCTCAGCGCAACATGGCTAGCAAGATAGCATGTGCAGGTGGCAAGATCCAGCAACCCAACAACACCCCTGCTATCAGGCTAAGCCCTCTTGACAACATGCGGCACCGCAAGTGAATAGATCTCACCTCTCCAAGTGGTCTCTGAAACTAGACTGAGACCAAATAGGCATAAAACTTTATGCAGTCTCCTGCTGATTAAAAACACCTCGGTCAAATAGGAGGAGTGCTGATGCATTGAAAAAAAAAAAGCGAGGATACAACTACAAATATGCCAAACTGCAGAAAAAAGATAAGGATCGCATATCCACATTGGACAGTGCTGCACGGTGGCTATTGTTGCTTTGGTGCTGTGCCTGTGGATTGGTGGGGCCCTGTGCCAAGAGGCGTAGCCCAACAGTATAGATGTTGGGCTGATGGGGCTCGCCAGTGAAAGGATGCAGTGCATCTGTGGCCTGATCTCCAATCACTGCTATGGGACGTCCGAACATAGCCGAGTGCGCTTATTCAGCTATTTCTGGAAGTCCCCTAGCAGTAAATAGAGGAGTGGCTGTGGATGCATGGCATGCTCACTGTTCTGGGCAGGGCCCTATTTTTGAGACAGGACTCAGAAGTGAAACCCACAACTAATGGACATTTATGCCATATCCTGTCGATATGCCATAAATGTCCAGATGGGACAGTCCCTTTAAGATGGGAATAATATACTAATTTTAAAAGATACTCAAAGTAAAAGGGTTCTGCTTTACACTGTATCTTTAATTCTGCTGCCGTTGTGATTAAGTGTCGATCGAAGATATCAAATATTGATATATCTAGTACGTAGTTGCTTTTACACTATATATACCTATCACTTCATCCCACCAATTGTAATGGAGCTACCAGCGATTAAATATGTATAGGGATGTATTTCAGTCTTATGTGTTTAGGAGGCTTAAAGTGGTTGTCCTGGATTCAAAAGAGTTCACTTTTTTAATTCTTATTTGTTAAGAACTTGCGTCACTGTTATCCATGGGCTGTATCTAGAATTGCAGGCCAGCACCTTGCACTTGAATGAGGCTGAGCTGCAAATATCTAATACAGTCCATGGACATTCGTTGCACAACATGCATCAGAAAACAATAGTATGTTACTCTTTCCTCCCCCATACATAATGAAGAGCTCAGCCATATGTTCACACTTAGTGAGAGAGGCCAGTCTTGTAATGCCATGCTGCTTGGACTCTATATGTACTCACTAGTCAATAAACCAAGAATTCTTCAGCTGACGTGAGCATTTGACTTCAGTCTCTGGAAAACTTGGGTATAAAAGAGCCATTATGTTAGAAAGAAGCATCACATCTAAGAGTACCGGTAACTTGCAATATTAAAATGTTATATATCTAATTTACATTTGTAAAAGCTTGTATTTTTATAGGAAATATACAGTAACCACATTTCTGCATTGCTACTGTTTGCCATATGAAAGTTTAGACATACACAAGCAGAGCTTATCTAGTATACATCATCAAGTATACAGTCAATTTTCCTCAAATGATGTAGAAATTCTTAACTTTAGATGATTTTCAGGTATAGAAGGCTTCCACTTTGAATTGAGAGGGATACAGTAATTATTTAGACAAAAACAAAGTCCTAACAGTTTCTTGGATGCAGTTTCTATGCAAATTTTACTTCTAATCTGGAAAAAGAAGTTGGTTTTTTTTGTATACTCAAAACTACATTAAAAATATCGCTTTGCATTTTGAGCCAGCAATGTCTTGGTATATAAATTAGTTTCCTCTGGTTGAATGTCATCAATAGCTATTTTCTGCACCGCCATTGAATGTAACTGGCCTTCAGAATCGACTGTCCTTTTTAAATGAAATGTAAAAACTTTGTATTATAGCGTAAAAAGGAAGTCTATATAGGGGAGTTTCTTTTCTCAGACACTAAAATTTCCCTTTATAACAGTCTTTGTACAGACAGCCTGGCTGATCATCCGTCCACTGCCAGACCAGGATAAAATAAGAAAAAAAGAAATCAAGAAAACGAGAATAAAAAAAAAAAAGGCACAGGCGCATGTGAAATTAGCATTTGTTTAGACCTACCCTGGGTGAGCAAATCACTGCTTCAAAGCCGTAGCAGGCCGGGGTGAGGCCTAGTCATTGTGAACCATTTCACTTCAACTGATGAAGGAATGAACTAATTGAAATCTCCTGTTTTGGAATGAATAGATAAATGAGGGGCAAGTGGAAGGGGACAAGGGGAGAGCACAGAAGAAAGCACCAAGAGGGGGATTTTTTTTTCAGTCCAAGTTGTGATGGATGAGCCGTGGTCCCACGCTGCATTGAGAAAGGTCATAAGGTTAAAAGCAAGTCATCCAAGCTAGTTATTCTAGGGTTCTTCCTCATTCATGGGGGGTTCATAGGCAGCTTTTGCTGTATAAGTCACAAAGGATAGCGCAGATTTTCAGACAATGTTAGTATTTGTACCTATGTTTTATACTCTGTTATTGGGCTATTAATAATCTTATCAAAAAGTATTTATATGTACACTGCATATACTCAGTTTTTATATTGATAGAAATATGGGAAGGCATAAATCTTATGAATGTGATCATGTAAAAGACTTAATTTAGCAGGCATGAGCTGTACATGTAGTAAGCATATATCAAGTAAAGGGTGATAACTAGGTCGGGTAAATGGGGTAGGGCCCTGTAAATCACTTCTCTGTGTTTTCCTCAGGCCCAGTGACGTCACGACTAGTATCACTGGCCTGGGCGGGGCTAAGCTCTCTTCACATGAATGGAGCTTAGCCGCGCCCAGGCCAATGATAGTAGTCGTGACGTCACTGGGCCTGAGGAAAAGACAGAGAAGGCTGTGGCGCTCCTGCAGCTGCCTTCTCAAACAGCTGATCGGCAGGGGTACCAGGTGTTGGACCCCCGCCGATCAGATGCTGATGATCTATCCAGAGGATAAATCATCAGTTTTAAACAACTGCAGAACCCCTTTAAGTGTATGTCTTGAGATTACGAGGAAGTATCTGTGTGCATTACTGATTGCATCTGTGTCTAACTTTTGACTGTACCTGATATTAAGTTAGAACAGGGTATTTTAGCTTATAAACTGTAGCATATTTGTTTTTCTAACAGGTTTATTGCATTGTAGTTTGAGGTATATTTTGGGGTACATTTTTACATTTATAACATAGTAGTTTGCTCAGTATATTTAGTCTCTAGTGTGTACCTCAAGTGACTAGTAAGGGTGTGGTTATCTAATGAAGAGAACTTAAATTGCCAGGTCTGTGTTCCCCAACTCCAGTCTTCAGGGCCCACATAAGGGCTCATGCACACGACTGGTGCCGGCCCGTGCCCGTATTGCGGCCCGCATACGCTGGGGCCGCAATACACGGGCACCGGCCGTGTGCAGCCCGCATCACGAATATGCAGAACAGATGCTCGGATCCGAATACTACGGTGTGCTTCTGTGGTGTTTCTGGCCGTGCCTCCGCACCGCAAAAAAGTAGCGCATGCACTACTTTTTTGCGGTGCGGACCGTCGGATGCGTATCGCGGACCCCACTGTCAGTGCAGTCCTGTGTACACAGGGGTGAACTGGCCATAGAACTTACAGGGAAATTTCCCAGCACCCAAGCCCTTCTGTCTGCCGCTCGCCAGGTACTTAATTAGCTCTCAGTGGTAATTAACCCTATGAGAATTAGAAACTCAAGTATCTCACCAGCGACCGCATATGTACAATGAATTAAATTGCTGTGGCCCACATCTCATCTCCAAAACCCCACTGCTCCATATCTTAATCAGAGACAACTGGAGAAGGACAGAAAATGGCATCTAATAATGGCTACAACAGAAGGACAGCTTGGGGCAGTATATTGTGCTGCTCTGTGGTATATGGTTCTGCTGGGACAGTATTTTTAAATTATGGTATTGCTGGCCCTAGCTATTTGTGTTGCCCTGCCTTCTGTCAATATGAACACCCCTACAACATGGGGCCACTCTTAGTTTTTTTTTCCAGGGCCACTTTAAGTTCGTAGTCCGTCGCTGTGTGTACATCTTGTGCATTTAGTCCTGGAACAGCAAATTAAGGGTACATATTGCTGTGCAAAATGTGAGCAAATTGTACGTTTGGAAGCCCAGAACCTAGGTCTAAATGAGCAAATTACAGCACTTGATAATTGCCTTGATGATATGGAAAGGAGTTTGCTACCCACTGTGCAGACACTCCATGGAGTAGATGAGGAGGAGCATGGTAGTATGGAAAAGTAGGAAAGTGAGGAAGATACCTGGGTAACAAACAGAAGGCTGGATAGAGGGAAGAGTTCCAGGGAAGCTAGTACAGGGATGGTACTGCTGCAGCAAGATACTTCCTCTGCCAGTCAGGGGAATGCCAGCTCCAGCAAGGAGGGGACTGGGAGTGCAGGGCAGGCCCAACAGGTGCATGTAGTGGAAGATTCATTCATTAGTGATACAGATAGGCCAATCTGTTGCAAAGACCGGGATTGTTGAATGTTGTGTTCTTTTAATTGTGCTCAAGGTCGACATATCACTTTGACAGGTTACAGGGAGGGGCTGGTAAAGACTCGCTGGCCATGCTGCACATTGGCACCAATGACAAAGATTGAGGTAGGTAGAGGATCCTTAAAAATGATTTCAGGGACTTAGTTTGCAAGCTTAGGGCAAGGACCTCAAACGTAGTATTCTCTGAAATACTACATGTGCCACGAGCTAAAACAGAAAGGCAGCCACAGATTAGGGAGGCAAACAATTGGCTCAGGAACTGGTGTAGGGAGAGGGGTTTTGGTTCCTGGAGAACTGAGCTGATTTTTCTGTTGGCTACAAACTGTATCATAGGGATGGGCTACACCTCAATAGTAAAGGTAGAGCTGTTTTGGGGAAGAAGATGGCTAGAAGGTTGGAGGAGTGTTTCAACTAGGGACTAAGAGAAGGGTGACTACCTTATAAAAGGGGAAGATAGTGTAGATAGTGACCTGTGGTTAGGTAATGGAACTAGGGGTGAAATAGAGAGATTGACTAGAACAGTTCATAAGCAAAGATGTAGGTTAAAAAATATCCAAAAACCTCTTAATTGTATGTATACTAATGCCAGAACCTGACTAATAAAAATGGCAAACTGGAATAAGTAATGTCTGGGGAGGATATTGTCCTACTCCACACCGATGAGAGGCAACACCTCGAAACAGCTGTCTGTGGATGGATGACCAGCTTAGGTCTTCTCCTGTCAAATCCTTACGGCTTGTAAAAGAGCTGGATCTTTATATCGGGGCCACTTAAAATGGTGGATTTGGTGATCTCTGTAATGGGGACACCCCTTTACTTGGTTTTCCTTCCTTTGAGGGATATCTGGCTTTCACTGTGTTGAAGACCCATAACTGGGGCACCACGGTTATTTTGCAGGATGATAGCTATGACTGGGCCATGGAAAGGGTGAGGGGTTTGCCTTTATGTAAAGTCCTTTCTAGGAAGATGTAAGTGAGGGTAATGAACACGTGGAGTCACTGTGGGTTAAAATACATGGAGGGAAAACCAATAATAAAATTCAGATACAGGTTTGTTATAAGCCACTTAATATTACAGAATCCACAGAAAGTCTACTACTAGTAGATGAGGTGGCAAATCATAATGAGGTTGTTTTTATGGGGGACTTCAACTACCCACATATAGACTGGGAAATTGAAAGCTGTGGATCTCATAAAGAAAACAGGTTTTTGGCAATAACTAAAGCCAAACAATTACCTTTCCCAACTGGTTCAGGACCCGACTAGAGGAACAACCATTCTAAAGTTAGTATTAACCAATAGACCTGACAGAACAACAGAGGTGCAGGTTGGGGGACACCTGGGAAATAGTGACTATAATATACAAACTTCTAATTATCATTCAAATGTGTTTTTTTTCAGGGAGGCACAGAAACGCTGAACTTCTGAAAAGCAAAATTTGATCAGCTTAGAGAGTCCATCATCCTCACTAACTAACATTATAATTTCATGGTATACTTAAGAATTCATTGTTCCATCAACAATGGCAAGCCGTTTTGGCCTAGATGCAGAAAAACAGGCCCAAACCAGAATACTACCACCACTATGTTTAACAGATCGGATGTGCCATTTATGCTGAAATGCAGTGTTTTCCTTTTACCAAACATAACACCATTTTAACCACAAATTTCTATTTTGGTCCCATCCATTCATACAACATTGTTCCAATAGCCTTCTGGCTTGTCCAAGTGATCTTTAGCAAACAGAAGATGGGCAGCGGAATTTTCCTTGCAATCCTGCTATACACACCAATCCTGGACTCATGAACATTAAAGGGCTTGTCTCACCTTGCTATTTTCAAGTTCCTTCGTGGATCTCAGGACCTCAATTCCCAGCCTGCTAGGGGAGGATGGGCTGATAGTGACTGTGCATGCACAAGACTATGTGCGCATTCGCTCCTGTGTAACACAGCCACCAGATCAGCTAGCCTAGCCGCCGATAGTTTTTCTGTGCATCTGCGCAGCCACCGCTGAAAACATTACAGCAGTGGCTGTAACCGCTAGAAACGAGCATGGAATTTGGGACTGTTTGAATGAGAACACAAGGCGACAGAGGTAGAATCGAAAAAAGAAATACATGGAAGAAAGGATCCTAGGACTTTGAGGAAATGATTAAGGTGAGACAACCCCTTTAACATTAGCTAATGCCAGAAAGGCGTTTAGCTGTTTAGAGATTATGTAGGGTTCCTTTATGATCTCACTGACTTTTACACGCCTTGCACTTGGAATTATTTTTGTTGGTCAACCATTCCTGAGGAGGTTAATAATGGTCTTCTTCCACCTCTACACAATCTGTCTACTGTTATAACAGTAAAAATTTTGTACAACCTAAGGAGTGAAAAACATTCTGAGATACATGTTTGTGTTATTTACATAGTGTTACTGCGCATTCATGTGTTTTTGTGCATGTCCTATGTATAGGTAATACATGTGAGCTACAATGACAAAAAAGAAACTTGCTGTATGTTAGAGAATGGCAATAGTGGGTTTCATAACCAAGAGCACAACTTGGGGTTGCATAACTTGGTAATGCGCATACATTCTGACACTGTTAGAAATTATAATAAGGGAGGGGCGTGGCCAGATGCCGATGAGAGCAGATGTGTAGGTGCTGAGTTCCGTCCACCCCAGGCTCCATATAGCCACATTAGCAACTACTCACAGGCGAGATGAGCATGAAGAGGGTCCAAAAGATGCCTAAGGGGCTGCCTGACGTGCTGGGAGCGTCTAAGACCAAGACGCTGGATGCCTTCCTGCAAAGAAGTGCCTCTGCGGATTCCATGATGGCGGCGCCACGTGCCGCACGAGAACAAGAGGAAGCGGAGCCTCCCTCTCTCTCCCCGCAGCAGAAGCGGGTAAGCCTACCTCCTCACCAGCGATCCCCTCTGATGTAGAACGCCTCTCAAAGCGCCTCAGACCTGCAGCCATTATCAGACCCCACAGGGGTTGATCTCACTAAGGCACATGGGAGCCCATTAGTGTGGGGAGAAGTAGCCATGGATGATTACCAGCAGTAAGACATCACCAAGCAGGGGTACATAGTGGGGAGGATTTCCCCGCATTAACCTCTTCCACATTGGCACAATCAGGCTCCTTGACACATGGAGCCTCTCCATCTTTAAGCTTCCCACCCATATCTGAAACACAACACGGAGGTTTCTACTTCTCAGTAGTTATAAGGAAAGGACCCCCGGTTGCTCAGGGAGCTCCCTCATCAACCTCCTCCACCAGACGTCTTCCTCATCTCCCCCAGAGGACAATGGCTCCCAGTACACCCCAAAACCCCCAGCTCCCACCTGGGGATTCCTCCAATGTTTCGGTGGAAATTGGTGTTCCACAAATATGGAGATCCCAATCTCCTTCATGGCGTGGTTCATCCTCATCTTCAGACTCGGAGGGGCCAAGACCGCTCGATTGGTGGTCTCATATTCAACAACTACCTACTAAACAGGACTTCCCAGCCCTGATCTCAGAAGTTAAAGACGCTTTTAAGGAAGAAATCTCAGCGATACGACAGGATGTCCAGAATGTGGGTCTGCGCGTTCATCAGCTAGAGGAAGACCATAACGCTTCCCACATAGTTATCCGCTCACTTCAAAAGCAAAAGTCCTCACATACCCTACAGCTCCGTGACTTGCACAATCATGTAGTGGCCGTCGCCACAACATAAGAGTCCGCGGTATCCCAGAAGCCCAGGGAGAGGAAGATGTTCGGTTTATACTCCTCACTGTCTTTAATTCCATCCTTGAATGGCCTCTGACGCACCCTATATTTATGGACCGTGCTCATCTTGCACTCAGACAGAAAACGCAACAGGGTCCTCCACGCGACATCATCTGTTATCAGGGGCGTAGCTACAGGGGGTGCAGAAGTAGCAGTCGCTACCGGGCCCAGGAGACTGAGGGGGCCCAAAGACCCTTATGCAACATAAGAAGACACCAGTACTATATAAAGTGAATGATGGTCAAATTACACATCTGGTTGGAGGGAGGGGGTTAGGTCAAGAATTTGGCATGGGGGTTCAATTTTTGCCTCAGGCAGCACAAAGGCTAGGTGCTTCCCTGCCCCTGGCCACAAAGTACTGAGGGAAGGGGGGCCCAAGTTGAACTCTTGCACCAGGGCCCATGAGTGTTTAGCTATGCCCCTGTCTGCTATATCAACAACTTTGCTCTAAAAGAGGACATTATGTCAAGAGCCCGTAACCTGCAACAAGTGGATTACAACGGGGCCAAAGTGTCCTTGTTTCAGGACCTCTCCTGGATCACCCTCCAAAAATGCAGAGCATTGACACCACTACTGGATTTACTCCACAAGAACTGTATTCCATATCGTTGGGGCTTCCCCATTAGCCTCTCTGCATGCAAGAATGGCACTACAGCGATCCTTAAAAACCCAGAGGATCTCCCAGACTTCTGTGCTCGATTGGCGATAACCCAATTACCAGCCTGGGATGTACCTTCCACTTTGCCTCCAATTCCTGGACCACCGTTGGACCCCGGAAACGGCGGAACCGATCCGCACATCTGGAGACGGGAGTGGGACCTTCCACTTAATGGACTTCTCTCTCAGAGACGTAAATATGTGTACTAGCTGTTGCTCTACTTCTATTTTCCCTCGTCCTCCTTTTAGTGACCCTCTACTCTGCTCTTCCCTTTATTTCTTCTCTCACAGTTAAGCTTGTATGTGAGTGTTTCATTCAATATTCTTTACTTCTATGGAGTTCTGGGGTGGGGTCTCTTTATTTTTTCACCTTAGTAGTCGAGCCTCCACTACTTCTCCCAGTTGAAGTTCACTTTAATTGATTCAGCTTAGAAAGATTAGCTGCCTTGTTTACATGAACCCCTTTATGTCTCTACTATATTTTTTACATCACAGTATTGTTGACTTGTTTCAGTTTTCTATGGTCATATATCTATGTGTCCGAATCTTATGCTCATTGCTTATCCTGGCATTTTTTCATGGCTTGATTTTGTTCTGTAGCGGAGGGGCAGCCTGGCATCTATTATTTGAAACTCCTCCCTTACCTCACACCACAACTATATCACTTGCTCCAGGCAAGATCATGTCATTAAATGTCAAAGTCCTTAATTCATTTTAAGAGGCGTACTGCCCTAAGGGAATTTCGTAGGTCTAAGGCTGACATTATTCTTATCCAGGAGACTCATCTCACAGCCGAAGGTTCCTTTGCTTTTGTAAAACACTGGTTCCCCCGGGTTTTTATGGCCTTCTCTACCTCCAAATCTGCAGGGGTCGCCATCATTATATCTAGGTCCTGCCCCTTTCAGGCAGACAAGGTCCACACGACCCCTCGGGGCACTTTCTACATGGTCAGAAATTACAGCTTTGCTCACTTTACACTCCAAACTCTGGTCAGATTGCTTTCTTCCCTCTTTTCTACCTTCTCTTCTGTTAGGGGGATGATACAACTCATGGGGGGGACTTCATTGTTCCATTTTCTGAATGTGCAGACAGACTTACAACCCTCCCGATGATCCCAAACCCCCAGTGTAAACACCTATCCAGGGGATTTAGAAAATTGGTCCGTATATACAGTACTCTCTTTATGACTTATGGCGAGTGGATAACCCTACGTCTCGACAATACACCTTCTATTCTAATCCTCATCTCACACACACGAGACTTGATTATTTTTTTGGTAACATTATGGCTCTTAGATCTTTAGCTGCAGCCACAATAGATGCCCTAAGATCCCTTGAAAATGATGAGGATGTCATAATCAAACCCTCAGATAAGGGGGGTAATATCGTCATCCTGGACAGGGACCAATATACTAACATGTGTGCACATATTCTGGGAGACAGGACATGCTATGAGGTGCTTCCCTCTAATCCTCATGAAAATTACCAAAAAGAGCTTGGGATAATAATCAAGGAGGCACTCACGACCCATTTGATCAGCAAAGGCGAATATGAGTTCCTACTCTCATCACACCCAGTGCTGGCATGTTTCTATTGCCTACCTAAGGTGCATAAGGGTGTTGACCCTTTAAAAGGCCGTCCGATCGTATCCGGAATAGGTAGCTTAACACAAAATATTGGGATATATGTCGACCACATCCTACGCCCATTTGTTACATCACTACCATCATATGTCCGGGATACAATGGACGTACTCAATAGACTAAATGATGTAACAATTGAGGAAGATACTATACTGGCGAGTTTGGACATGGAAGCGTTGTACAGCTCCATACCTCATGACAAGGGTCTGGAGACTGTACGTAGTTTCCTTGGTGAGAGAGATGTGCACTGCACATCACACAATGCATTTGTAGTTGCACTGCTTGAATTTATCCTTAAGCATAACATCTTCCTATTTAATGGGAGGATCTACCACCAGCTCAGGGGAGTGGCGATGGGGAGCCCTTGTGCCCCCACCTTCGCTAACCTCTACCTGGGCTGGTGGGAGAAGGAGATTGTGTTCGGGGAAGAACTGGAAGATATGTCGCCATGTATCCAGCTCTGGCTTAGATACATTGACGACGTGTTGATTCTATGGAAAGGGGAAAAGGAAGGGTTCCACAGGTTTGTGGACAGACTTAATAAGAATGAATTGGGCCTCTACTTTACATCCACAATTGAGCGTGAATGTATTACATTCCTCGATCTCACTATCACTAGAGGGAGGGATGGCCGGCTCTCTACCAGCTTGTTCCGGAAACCCACTGCAACTAATAATCTATTGCAGTGGGAGAGCTGGCACCCTACGCCTCTACGTAAAGGGATCCCCAAAGGACAGTATTTAAGGGTGAGACGCAACTGCTCGGAAATCCGGGATTTCAAGGTGGCGGCGGATGACCTTAGATCTAAATTTAGAAATCGTGGATATCCGGACACGGTTTTGAGAGAGGCATACCATCATGCTCGGGTCGTAAATAGAAATGACCTCCTGGTTCCTAAAAAGGACCAAAAGGAACCGGAAGAGACATTGAGAATCATTGGAACTTATGACTCGGCACAACATTGGGTCAGGGAGATTTTGCACCGACACTGGGGGATTTTGAAAACTGACCCAGATGTGGGTAGCCTTATTGGCATGGCACCCAATATTACGTTTCGTAGAGGTCGCAACCTGAAGGATCGACTGGTGCATAGCTTCCTGAAACCAGTTGTGGGTCACTCTTGGTTAAGAAATAACATGAGGGGTAATTTCAGATGCAGTGGATGCATTGCATGCCAATTCATTAAAACAGGCAAACTATTCTCCAGCACCATGAACAACACAGACTACGAGATTAGATCCTTCATTAACTGCAGAACCATGGGAGTAATATACCTAATTACTTGTACCTGTGGCCTGCAGTATGTGGGAAAGACAACCAGGGAATTTAGGAGACGGATCGGGGAACATCTGGGGGACATCCGTAATAAGAGGGATAAATCAGTCGCCAAACATGTAACAGACTGTCATAACGGCGACCCTAAAGCTCTCCAATTCCAGGGAATTGAACTAGTACATCCGCCTCCTCGGGGTGGCAATCTGGACAACATACTACTAAGGAAAGAAATGGAGTGGATTTTCAGATTACGTACCGAGAGACCAAATGGTCTTAATGAATACAGTAGTTACACATGCTTTATTACAAAATAAGGCTCCTCTTTCCGTCCAATAATGCTTCCCTCTTATATTGAGAGGTTGAGTCATACTTTTCCAGGTATTAGGAATCCCCTACACTTAATGTACTGTCATCTTTTCCATAATCTTGTTCTTCCCCTTTGGTCACATCGGTTCTTAGCATACTAAATAATACCCCAGTACCCCACTGAGTGTGGGATTAACATACCTTACAGTGTTTACTTAGCCGCCTAACAATCTCCACACTACTTTCCCTGGTGCCGATAGCGTATATGTCACATTGTGATGCGGCGGCCGCTATGTGGGGGAGCGATGTGCGGGTGATAGCCACGCCCCCTCGCACCGGATTGGCCGCATCAGACAGCGCCCAGGTACCACGCCAGCCTCCTCCTTATTTAAGGAGCTAGGAAAGGCGGGCGCGCACGGCCATCACAGCGCCGTAAGGCTGCCGGTTACACGTGCAGCGTCCTCTTATTGCTTCAATACCTACAGTAGGAGTAATAGTTTTTTTTGCCCACCAATCGTTTGCCCCACGCTCCTGATGAAGATGACCTAAGAATAGGGTCATCAGAAACGCTTTTTTGGGTGAATATTGCTGCTTATACTCTTTTCTACTCCGTACTCACAGCACCTTGGGGTAACTCCGACAATACTATAAGGGGAGTTATTTCACTGCCTGTGCTAATCTTTTAACGGACAGTGATACTCCACCTGAGCTACCCTGGGAGTAGAGTTAGATTTATATAGGAGGTGTTTAAGTATTTTAACAAAGAATCTACTGAATAAAGTTTTTTGTTTTATTTTAAACCATTCATTATATACAGTACATATTCCAACGACCTGAATGGTATACCTTTTTACTAATTGATCCGTTAGACTATTTTTGCAGCCACAATAGGCCCAATAACTTGGTCCGACCATGCCCTCATATACTCCGCCTTTCCCCTACCTCACTGAGACACCCACATTGAAGGTTAAATGAAACCCTTTTACCCAATCCAGTTACCCGTGATGAGTTGTGCTCCTCCTTGTCTCAGTACTAAGCCACATACCTTGCTTGCCTGACAACTTAAGGATCGAACTGCCACCTCTACTCCCCATGTAATTAGAGACCATCAGGGAATACTCCAGCACCACCCTAAAACTATAGCCAAAGATGAGATAAGACGTAACACACTTTTGGACGAGTTTCTCTCAGACTGTCATCTACCCTCCCTCACTCGCATTGTCCCATTTGAATCAACCTATTATAGCGGAGGAAATTGGAGAAATTATCTCTGAATTACCCAAGGGAAAGTCCCCTGGACCAGATGGACTTTCTTATGCTTTTTTAAGACATTTGGAGAGGTTTTGATTCCCCATATGGTGACGAATGGATTTTTGCAAGGTGACAAGATTCCTGATACCATGTTAAGCTCCTATGTGACAGTCATCCCCAAACCTGGGAAGGACCCAGCCGACTGTGCAAGTTACAGACCTATTAGCCTTTTAAATTCAGATTTGAAGATATTTTCCAAACTACTAGCAAATCGACTGAACCTTTGGCTTCATCTTCTGTTCCACAAGGATCAGGTAGGATTTGTCAGATTTTGCCAGGCCGGAGACAATACTAGAAGAACAATTGACTTGGTAGATGTGGCAAATGGGGAGGAGTGGAGGCCCTATTACTTAGTTTAGATGCTGAAAAAGCATTTGACCGCTTGAACTGGGACTTTATGTTCAGAACGTTACATCATTTTGGCTTCTGAGGCCCTTTTCTGACTGCTCTGAAAGGCCTCTACTGCTCTCCTTTGGCTGTGGTCAGGTTGCCCCATGCCCACTCCCCACCCCTTCCGATTTACAACGGAATCAGGCAGGGATGCCCTTTATCACCCCTCCTATATGTACTCAGTATTGAACCTCTTGCAGCGCTTATCTGCAACACTCCAGATATTCAGGGTATCTCGGTTAGGGACAAATCATTTTCAATTTCCCTTTTCGCAGATGACGTGTTACTTACCTTGACAAATCCTTTCATCTCCCTTCCAAATCTCCATTTAGTATTAGACAGATATAGCAGGTTGTCAAGCTATAAGCTCAACACTTACAAGTCTGAATCCTTACCTATTAATATCAACACTGATAAGCTTCTCCTCCTAAAGAGGCAATTTCACTATACTTGGCGTTCCCATTCCATAAAGTACCTGGGAATTCATATTACCCTGCACTATTCCAATCTATACAAGGCTAACTTTCCGCCATTGCTAATGGAAGTCCACTCCCTTTTAGCGAAATGGAAGTCACTCCCACTCTCATTGCTTGGCCGTATAGCGGCCATTAAAATGTCTATCCTCCCTAAATTCCTATATCTATTTGAGGGTGCCGCAGTACTCCGCTCTATACAATCATGTTTCACCAAGTTTGTCTGGAACTATAAACGACATAGTATTTCAATCCAGACTCTGATGGCCCCAGTCATGAATGAGGGAGTAGCCTCCCTAACATTACGAACTGCTAATTTGGCCGCCCATTTAAGACAGATTACCTCCTGGTCGACGTTCCATTCCTATAACCGGTGGACTGAGTTTGAGAGGCTGTGGTTGGCACCGACCCACCTGGGGACCTTAATATGGGGCCTTTCTGCCCCTATCCCTTCTTCTAACCTTCTTGGCCCTATGGGGTTCACTAGGGAAATCTGGTTTAGAAATAGAATGAGGTATAATTTAGCCACGCTTCAATCTCCTCTCTCTCTATTTCTATACACCCCTCTCCTACCAGGAAGCTCTGAGGCAGAAATGGTGAGACCATGGTTGGGAGCTGGGATGTAACGCCTGGTCGACCTGAAGGATCAACTTACGGAGAAGGTCTACTCATTTGAGGAACTTCAGGCTAAATTCTCATTGCCTCTTACCCTGAGGTTCCAATTCCAAAGGGTACTTCGTTACTGTAGGGAAGTATTAGGTTCACTGATGATCCCTGCTCTCTCCCCGTTTGAACGTCTCTGTACTCACAGTCCCTCCTCCAAGGGCCTAATAACCGATGTTTACCAAATACTGATATCCTTTGACTTCCCTGCGGGATTTAAGCACTCTTATATGTTGAGATGGGAGGAATGGTTGCAAAGGGAGCTCTCTCCGGAGATCTGGCGGACTATCTGGAGAAGGGCGCAAATTAGTTCTTCTTCCATAATATACAAAGAGAACCAAATCAAAATCTTAATGTTTTGGTATCATATACCTGCAGCAGTTGGGTTAATGTAGTAAGGAGGGGTAGAGGGAAAAGTGCCAGGGAGGCTAGTCCTGAGCCTGAACGCCCTAGTAAATATGCCTGTTTGGCTAATATTAGGGATGAAAGCCCAGGACCAGCGACACTGCAGCAGGCCATTTCTCCTAGAAACCAGGAGGATGACCGCTGCAGGAAGGATGGGAAAAGGAGAGCAGCAAAGGCCAGACAGATGCTGGTGGTAGGGGACTCTATTATTAGGCGGACAGACAGGGTCATCTGTCGCCGAGACCGTGAATGCCGAACAGTGTGTTGTCTCCCGGTTGCTCCGGTTCGGCATATCGTGGATCGGATTGACAGATTGCTGGGTGGGGCTGGGGAAGACCCGGTGGTCATGGTACACATTGGCACCAATGACAAAGTCAGTGGGAGATGGAAGGTCCTTAAAAATGATTTTAGGGAACTAGGAGAGAAGCTCAAGTCCAGGACCTCCAAGGTAGTGTTTTCAGAAATACTACCAGTGCCACGAGCGTCACTAGAGAGACAACAGGAGATTAGAGAGTTAAATAAGTGGCTCAGAAGCTGGTGCAGGAAGGAAGGGTTTGGGTTCATGGAGAACTGGGCCGACTTCTCTGTTGGCTACAGACTCTACAGTAGGGACGGGCTACACCTTAATGGGGAGGGTGCAACTGTCCTGGGGAAAAAATGGTTAGACGGCTGGAGGAGCTTTTAAACTAGGATCTGGGGGAGGGTGGTGGGTAATACTAATAAGGGGGTAGATAGTGTAGATAGAGAGTGGGTCATAGGAGGGGAGAGTGGGGGGTTAGTGGGGGTTGGGATTAGTGAGGAATGTAGGGAGAATATTGGGCAAAACATCAACCAAAGTAACCCAAAAACCCCGGATATTCACTTCACAGGTAATAGCAAAAGGGGGGTAAAAAATATACATAGACCTCTTAAGTGTATGTACACTAATGCCAGAAGCCTGACTAATAAAATTGGTGAACTGGAATTAGTGATCTGTGAGGAGGACTATGACATAGTGGGAATAACTGAGACATGGCTGGATGATACCTATGACTGGGCAGTTAACGTACAGGGTTACAGTCTGTTTAGAAAGGATCGCCAAAAACGGAGAGGGGGAGGGGTCTGCCTTTATGTAAAGTCCTGTCTAAAGCCCACACTCCGGGAAGATATAAGTGAGGGACATAAAAATGTGGAGTCACTGTGGGTAGAAATAAATGGAGCCAAAAACAATGATAAAATACTAATAGGAGTTTATTATATACCCCCTAGTATACCAGAGCCCATAGAAAATCTACTTCTAAACGAAATAGACGAGGTGGCAAATCATAATGAGGTTGTTATTATGGGGGATTTCAACTACCCAGATATAGACTGGAAAACTGAAACCTGTATATCTCATAAAGGAAACAGGTTCTTGGAAATAACCAAAGACAATTACCTTTCCCAACTGGTTCAGGACCCGACTAGAGGGACGGCCATACTGGACTTAGTATTAACCAATAGACCTGACAGAAAAACAGATGTGCAGGTTGGGGGACACCTGGGAAATAGTGACCATAATATAATAACCTTCCAACTGTCATTCAAAAGAGCGTTTCTTCAGGGAGGAACAAGAATACCAAACTTCAAAAAAGCAAAATGTAGCCAACTAAGAGAGGCCATAGGCCTAACTAACTGGGACAAAGTCCTCAAAAATAAAAATACAGCCACAAAATGGGATATTTTTAAAAGCATCCTAATATCTAATTGTGAGAGGTACATATGGGAATAAAAGGTTAAGGAACAAGAAAAAAAACAATGTGGATAAACAGAACTGTAAAGAAAGCAATGAATGAGAAACAGAAAGCATTTAAATCACTAAAACAGGAGGGGAGCGAGGAAGCATTGAAAAACTATAAGGAAAAAAATAGAATATGTAAAAGACAAATAAAAACAGCCAAACTAGAGACCGAGAGATTAATCGCCAAAGAGAGTAAAACTAACCCTAAAATGTTCTTTAATTATATAAATGGTAAAAAGTATAAACCTGAAGGTGTCGGCCCCTTACAGAGTAATGAGGGGGGAGTTGCAGAGAGCGATGAGGAGAAAGCAAAGCTACTAAATATCTTTTTCTCCACTGTATTCACTGAGGAAAATAAACTGTCAGATGAAATGCAGAATATAAAAGTAAATTCCCCATTAAAAGTGCCCTGTCTGACCCAGGAAGAAGTAGAACTGCATCTTAAAAAGATTAAAATAGACAAATCGCCAGGACCGGATGGCATACACCCCCGTATCCTAAGAGAATTAAGTAATGTCATCGCCAGACCCTTATTTCTGATATTTAAGGACTCTATACTGACAGGGAGTGTTCCACAGGATTGGCGCATAGCAAATGTGGTGCCAATATTCAAAAAGGGTCCAAAAACAGAGCCTGGGAACTATAGGCCGGTAAGTTTAACATCTGTCGTGGGTAAACTGTTTGAGGGTTTTCTAAGAGATGCTTTCTTGGAGTACCTCAATGAAAATAAGCAAATTACTCCATATCAGCATGGCTTCATGAGGGATCGGTCATGTCAAACCAATTTAATCAGTTTCTATGAGGAGGTAAGTTCTAGACTGGACCGCAGCGAATCAATGGATGTCGTATATCTGGACTTCTCCAAAGCATTTGACACTGTACCACATAAAAGGTTAGTATTAGAGATGAGCGAGCACTAAAATGCTCGGGTGCTCGTTATTCGAGTCGAACTTTTCCCGATGCTCGGGTGCTCTTTTCGAGTAACGAACCCCATTGAAGTCAATGGGAGACTCGAGCATTTTTTGCAGGGGACCAAGGCTCTGCCTAGGGAAGGCTGGGTGAAAACCTGGAAACCTCAGAAAATTATGGAAACACCACGGAAATGGACAGGAAACAGCAGGGGCAGCATGCATAGATGCCTCTGAGGCTGCTTAATCCCACCATTACCCCAAATTCTCAGGCAACAGCCTGGTGGTTATCCTCATGGCAATTGTGCTCACCCAGACCAAGAAAGGCGATGCAAATACCAATCACATGTTAGGGAAGCACCCAACTAGGTGCAACGAAGGTCCATCACAGCCTGCAGGTGACACCACTGCTCATGCTGGCACTGCAGCTGAAATCAAGTTTAGTATCTGTTCTTATCAGTTGCTGTGGCTGCTGGTGGTATAGTGGTGAGCATAGCTACTTCCCAAGCAGTTGACCCGGGTTCAATTCCTGTCTTTTGCAGGAGGCAATTAAAAGAAGATCTAAAAAAAAATCAGTACAATATCTAATACGTCCCCCTACCCGGGTAAATTGTTTGGAGAGAGGGCCTGTAGGTGGGGGGAAGGAGGTTTCGCTGGAAGAGCCAGAGGAGTGCCCCCTGGGCTAGCGTGTGTGGTGGTGACAACAGCCGGAATGGATTTTGAAAAACTGTTGCATCAACCGGTGCAGTATCGATTCTTCTCAGTTTAATACCGTATACGTCCCCTATCTTGGGACCTTATATTTTATGGATTTTTCGACCACGGAAAACGGAAAAAGAGCTTGCTCTGGCCAGGGGAGTGTCTTTCCCACTGCAGCTAAGGGGACGTGTCCATGCTCTGCCTATCACAGGTCAGGAGGGAAATAAAAGAAGAACCAAACAAAAATCTGTACAATATCTAAGACGTCCCCTATCTGGGTAAATTGTTTGTAGAGAGGGCCTGTAGGTGGGGGGCAGGCTGGGGGGAAGGAGGTTTCGCTGGAAGAGCCAGAGGTGTGCCCCCTGGGCTAGCGTGTATGATGGTGACAACAGCCGGGTGTAGTTAGAATGACGACGCAGGACCCCAACTTAAAAATTTAGCATCAACCGGTACAGTCGTAAATTATGAGATTGATCAAGTGTGGTATATCTTCTATGTATACTACTCAGTTTAATACCGTATATGGCAGCTATCCGGAAAAATAGTTTGTAGAGAGAGAGAGAAAGATAGGACAAAGAAGTAAATTGTTTGGAGAGACGGCCTGTAGGTGGGGTGGCAGGCTGGGGGGAAGGAGGTTTCGCTGGAAGAGCCAGAGGAGTGCCCCCTGGGCTAGCGTGTGTGGTGGTGACAACAGCCGGAATGGATTTGGAAAAACTCTAGCATCAGCCGGTGCGGTATCGATTCTTCTCAGTTTAATACCGTATACGTCCCCTATCTTGGGACCTTATATTTTATGGATTTTTGACCACGGAAAACGGAAAAAGAGCTTGCTCTGGCCAGGGGAGTGTCTTTCCCACTGCAGCTAAGGGGACGTGTCCATGCTCTGCCTATCACAGGTCAGGAGGGAAATAAAAGAAGAACCAAACAAAAATCTGTACAATATCTAAGACGTCCCCTATCTGGGTAAATTGTTTGTAGAGAGGGCCTGTAGGTGGGGGGCAGGCTGGGGGGAAGGAGGTTTCGCTGGAAGAGCCAGAGGTGTGCCCCCTGGGCTAGCGTGTATGATGGTGACAACAGCCGGGTGTAGTTAGAATGACGACGCAGGACCCCAACTTAAAAATTTAGCATCAACCGGTACAGTCGTAAATTATGAGATTGATCAAGTGTGGTATATCTTCTATGTATACTACTCAGTTTAATACCGTATATGGCAGCTATCCGGAAAAATAGTTTGTAGAGAGAGAGAGAAAGATAGGACAAAGAAGTAAATTGTTTGGAGAGACGGCCTGTAGGTGGGGTGGCAGGCTGGGGGGAAGGAGGTTTCGCTGGAAGAGCCAGAGGAGTGCCCCCTGGGCTAGCGTGTGTGGTGGTGACAACAGCCGGAATGGATTTGGAAAAACTCTAGCATCAGCCGGTGCGGTATCGATTCTTCTCAGTTTAATACCGTATACGTCCCCTATCTTGGGACCTTATATTTTATGGATTTTTTGACCACGGAAAACGGAAAAAGAGCTTGCTCTGGCCAGGGGAGTGTCTTTCCCACTGCAGCTAAGGGGACGTGTCCATGCTCTGCCTATCACAGGTCAGGAGGGAAATAAAAGAAGAACCAAACAAAAATCTGTACAATATCTAAGACGTCCCCTATCCGGGTAAATTGTTTGTAGAGAGGGCCTGTAGGTGGGGGGCAGGCTGGGGGGAAGGAGGTTTCGCTGGAAGAGCCAGAGGAGTGCCCCCTGGGCTAGCGTGTGTGGTGGTGACAACAGCCGGGTGTAGTTAGGATGACGACGCAGGACCCCAACTTAAAAATTTAGCATAAACCGGTACAATTGTCAATTATGAGCTCGATCAAGTGTGGCATGACTTTTAAATGGATATTGCATGTGGTCACGTACTCCCTGGAACCCCATAGTCACCCCTTCCCTGATTTGCTAGCCCAGAACATTCTCTGCCCCAATTCGCAAGACCTTTTACTGTTTCCGTGTGCTGACAGTGGGGATTTACCAGTGTTGTCTGAGGAGGTGGTGGACAATGGCGAGACACAGGTGTCGGGGGATGAGGTAGTTGTATGGGAAGCAAGTTAAAGTGGGGACTCCTTGGGGGGACTTTCTCATGATGGGACAGATTCAACTTGGGTGGATCAGGCACAGGAACAGATCAATTTTTTTTGTGTTTATTTAACTTTTATTTATCAAAAATAACCAGAGATGTTTATTCGTTATCTTCTCTGCGCAGTCTGGCGTTGGGGTTCCTCACTTTGATGGCGAGCTGTGCCGCTCTCTCCACAATGGTCTTTAGGTTCTTAGATGGAGACGTTGTCGGCGATTTCAGCACAGAAGGACTTGCTCATCAACAGAACCTGGACCTCCTTGACATTGTGGATGTCACGACAGGGAAACAAGGGATAGTGTGCCCTGTCTGAACCCCACCTCTTTCCCTGCCTACTTACAGTAGATGCCCTAGGCGGCAAAACCGTAACTTGGAGACAGTCCCTATGCTGAGTACGTGCACAGGGAAGGGAAGGGAACACAGGGAAAGACGAACACAGACAGAACAAACACAATAGCAGAATAGTCAGCAAGCCAAGTCAAGAACAGGAGGTCACGTCAAATACCGAGGGGAATCACAAAAGCGTAGTCTAAGTCCGAAGCCAAAATCCAATATACCAATAATCAACAACAAGGTCCAACACACAGCACTGATCTCAGAAGACTAATCACAGGCATCTGAGTGAGGCAGTTGCCATCTTTAAATAGCCCGCCCAGGATCATGTGATGTGGCCAGCATCACATGACCTGAGGCGGAGCAAGCTGTCCAAACAGTATGTAAAGTAGCCATGTGGTGTGATCAGCACCACATGGCTAAACCCAAACAGAGAATTAACTCATGAAGTGCTGGCTGACAAGACCAGCACTTCAATTCCCTATTGCTCGTCTCTAGGGGGGCGGAGAGGTCCGGCGATGTCGTGCAGAGGGAGCACGATGCCGACCTCGCGTGACAGTACCCCCCCCTTCACGAGGCGCCACCGGACCCTTACCAGCGGGAGCAGGCTTATCGGGATGCTGCAGATGGAACTTTCGGATGAGCGAGTCTGCATGCATCCTGGTCAACGGTATCCAAGACCTGTCCTCAGGACCGAACCCCTTCCAATGTACGAGGTACTGGAAGGAATTCCGGACCCTTCTCACATCCACAATTCTGGCAATCTCATGCTCCATTTGTCCTGCTACCTCAACCGGAGGAGGAGACTGTTCCTCAGGACCAACGGGAGCAACATAACGTTTGAGCAAAGACACATGAAAAACATTATGAACACGAAGGGAGTCGGGTAAACATAACCTAAAAGAAACCGGATTGATCACCTTGGTGATCCTGTAAGGACCAATGAAGCGAGGTGCAAACTTGTAGGATGGTACCCTCATGTTGAGATTTTTAGTCGATAACCATACCTTATCCCCAACCTTAAAATTCACACCCTTAGAACGTTTTCTATCAGCCTTAGCTTTTTGAACTCCTTGGGCCTTTTCCAGGTTCGACTGAACCTGAACCTGTGCCCAAACTGTGCACAGTTCTTGAGAAAAATCATTGACCTCTGGGACAACCGACGCAGATGGGGAACAGGAGCCAAAGCGTGGATGAAAACCCATATTGCAGAAAAACGGCGACATGAATGAATTAACACGATTATTAATTGCAAATTCAGCCAGAGACAGGAATCTGGCCCACACATGCTGGTTATCAGAAACATAACATCTGAGATATTGCTCAACGGATTGGTTAAGACGTTCAGTCTGACCATTGGTCTCCGGATGAAAGGCTGTTGAAAAGGACAAAGAGATACCAATCTTATTACAGAACGCCCTCCAGAACCTAGACACAAACTGTACTCCCCTATCAGAAACGATATTCTCAGGAACACCATGCAGTTTGACAATATTATCAATGAACACGGACGCCAAGACCTTCGCAGAGGGTAATTTACACAAAGGAATAAAATGACACATTTTGCTGAATCTGTCAACCACCACAAATATCACAGTTTTACCCTCAGAGCACGGCAAATCCGTGATAAAGTCCATGGACAGATGTGACCAAGGTCTGCTAGGTATGGGTAAAGGATGTAACTCACCCATAGGTCGTGTCTTGGAATTCTTGGACCTGGCACAAGTGTTACACGCCGTTACAAAAGCCTGAACATCTCTGGAGATTGACGGCCACCAATACTGCCTAGAGACCAACTCCTTGGTGGCATTGATGCCAGGATGTCCACACAAAACAGAATTATGGCACTCACCCAGCAGTCGCAACCGCAAATGAGCCGGCACAAACAATTTGTCATTGGGGGTACCAGTGGGAGCAAGATGTTGTCCTGCCGAGATTTCAGAAGCGAGGTCAGATGAGGTAGCGGCCACGATGATATCAGCTGGCAGGATGGGCTCAGGAGGGACGTCAGGAGGCTGATACGCCTGGAAACTTCGGGATAAGGCATCGGCCTTAACGTTCTTGCTCCCGGGTCTGAAGGTAACACAAAAATCAAAACGAGTAAAGAACAAAGCCCACCTCGCCTGTCTAGGATTCAATCGCTTAGCCGATTCTAAAAACATTAAATTCTTATGATCCGTGAGGACCGTAATGCGGTGAACTGCCCCTTCTAAAAAATGACGCCATTCCTCAAATGCCCACTTGATTGCAAGTAACTCCCTATTACCAATGTCATAATTCCTCTCGGCAGGAGAGAACTTGCGGGAGAAGAAGGCGCATGGCATAAGATTAGTTAAGGTGGAAGACCCCTGGGACAGTACTGCCCCCACACCATCTTCAGATGCATCCACCTCAACTACAAAAGGCTTACTTTGATCAGGCTGGACCAACACAGGAGCATTAATAAAACACTGCTTTAACCTTTCAAAGGCCTCAATAGCTGCAGGGGGCCAATTGACCAGATCAGCCCCCTTGCGAGTCAAATCCGTAATGGGTTTGGCTACCACAGAAAAATTTTTGACAAATTTACGATAAAAATTAGCAAACCCCAGAAATCGCTGGAGCGCCTTCAAAGAGGAAGGTCGCACCCAATCCACAATGGCCTGTACTTTAACTGGGTCCATTTTGAAAGAAAAAGGGGTGAGAATGTATCCCAAAAAGGCCACTTCCTGAACACCAAAGGTACACTTCTCCCCTTTAACGAACAACTTGTTTTCACGCAACACCTCCAGCACTTGCCTGGTGTGAGATACGTGACTTTCCCAGTCTGCAGAAAAAATCAGGATGTCATCAATATAGACAATTACAAATTTCCCAATAAATGGTCTAAAAATGTCATTGACAAAGTTTTAGAAAATTGCCGGAGCGTTACTTAACCCAAAAGGCATTACCAAGTACTCATAATGACCTTCCGGGGTATTAAAAGCAGTTTTCCATTCGTCCCCCTCACGAATCCTGATTAGGTTGTATGCCCCCTTCAAATCCAGCTTGGTGAACCAACAGGCCCCCTGGACCTGATTCAGCAAGTCAGGAATAAGGGGCAACGGGTATCTGTTTTTAACAGTGATTTTATTGAGCTCCCTGTAATCGATACAGGTCCTCAATCCTCCATCCCTTTTACCAACAAAGAAAAAACCAGCCCCCATGGGAGAAACTGAAGGCCGGATGTGACCCTTGGCCAGACTCTCTTTGAGATAATCCCTCATGGACTGACGTTCAGGAGTAGAGAGGTTATAAATGCGACCTTTGGGATATTTGGATCCCTCAATAAGGTCGATGGTGCAATCATATTGCCGGTGAGGAGGGAGGAACTCAGTCTCGGACATGGAAAAAACGTCCGAAAAATCGCCAATATACTTGGGCAAGGAAAGAGACTCAGTGGTACCTCCAAACAGCAATACTGATTTACAACATTTGTCACAATTCATTCCCCATTTTTCCAATTCACCTACCGACCAGTTGATCACAGGGTTGTGGTCCTGTAACCATGGCAGACCTAAAACAAGGTCGGCAGGTAAATCCTTTAATACAAGGAAGGAACAAGTCTCGGTATGGGTAATTCCTACAGTTAATACAACCTCAGGAGTACAAAACTCCACTCTCCCATTATTCAATGGAGTGGAATCCAGTGCGATAATTTCAATCACCTCCCTTAAAGGAACTAGCGGAATCCCCACAGATTGTATAAAATCAAAATCAATAAAATTAATGGCAGAACCAGAATCAACAAAAGCCTTACCAGACCCCCTGAGTTGGTTGTACGCAATGGAGATAGGTAATAATACTTTCCTCCTTACCACCGCTGGGGTTACCTTACTTCCGGCAGAAAGCTCTCTAGAGGGCAGAAGTTTCGGGCATTGCTGGAGCCAGTGGTTCGTCTCACCGCAGTAGAAACAGGTTCCATTCAAGCGTCTCTGATCTCTCAAAGTTCCTCCCCACTGTATGGACTCCTCCGGGACCCTGGTAGAAGGTGGACTCAGAAGAGGGGATTCAGGCAGGACGACACCCTGAGGAATATCTGAACGTTCCCTCCGTCTCTCCCTCACTCGACGATCCAGTTTAATGGCTAGTGTCATGGCCACCTCTAGGGTGTCAGGAGTAGGGTAACTGACAAGTAAGATGGTCAGACAGCCCCACCCTAAACTGGCTTCTCAAAGCAGGGTCATTCCATCCAGAGGAAACACACCACTTTCTAAACTCAGCACAGTAATCCTCTACTGGACGGTTACCCTGCCGAATGTCTCTGAGCTGAGTCTCAGCTACAGAAGTCAAGTCAGGCTCCTCATATAATAGGCCTAAGGCCTGAAAAAATGCTTCCACAGACTGCAAGCTTGGGGAGTCAGGCGGTAAAGAAAAGGCCCATTCCTGCGGATCACCTTGCAGCTAGGAAATAATTATTCCTACCCGCTGCTGCTCGGCACCCGAGGAGTGAGGACGTAAACGAAAATACAATTTTACGCTCTCCTTAAAGGAACGGAAAGTTTTCCGGTTCCCCAAAAACCGATCCGGCAATTTAACATGAGGTTCCACAATGGGGTTAGATGTGGAGGGAGCCGCTACTAGTGCAGGTTGTAGCTGCTCCTGATGTAGGAGCCTCTCGGCCAGGTCCTGGATCATCTGCGCCATACCCTGAACCTGGTCCGTGAGCACCCGCAATTGCTCCATATGATAGGGCCTGTGATTCTGTCACGGGGGAGACAAGGGAAGGTGTGCCCTGTACTTGAAACCCCCCTTCTTTCCCTACCTACTTGCCTCAAACAGCCCTAGGCGGCCGCGGACAACCACGAAGACGTTCCCTATACTGGGTAAGTGCAGAGGGAGGGAAAGGGAACACAGGGAGAGACAAAACACAGACTGAACAAACACAATGATAGAGTAGTCAGCAAGCCCGGTCAAACACAGGAGATAGCGTAAATACCAGGGGTCAAGAGAATAGAGGTCCAAGTCCAAAGTCAGAGTCCAAATAGCAAATCCAAAACACAAGGTCACACAAGCACTGATCAAAAGTATAAACTAATCACAGGCATCTGAGTGAGGCAGTTGCCATCTTTAAATAGCCCGCCCAGGATCATGTGATGTGGCCAGCATCACATGACCTGAGGCGGAGCAAGCTGTCCAAACAGTATGTAAAGTAGCCATGTGGTGTGATCAGCACCACATGGCTAAACCCAAACAGAGAATTAACTCATGAAGTGCTGGCTGACAAGACCAGCACTTCAATTCCCTATTGCTCGTCTCTAGGGGGGCGGAGAGGTCCGGCGATGTCGTGCAGAGGGAGCGCGACGCCGACCTCGCGTGACAAGTGTGCTGTACTGTGACACACAGAAAGGTTACACGCAGCTGTGTGAAATGGATTTGTGTCGCTCAGCTAAAACAACAAAAAAACGAATTTTTTTTCTATCTTTTGTTTTAATATTTTTGTTTTGTTTTGTTTTTTTGGGAACGTGACGTGCAGGAACTATCGGAGACCTAACTCACACCCTGTTAACGGTGGCTATTTAGACTGCGACCCAGACAAATGTCGCACAGAGATTTTTAAGATCAAGCTTTACACGTGACAGGTAGCAAATGACTTGGTTGTATTCGGTGACGTACAGAAAGTGTCACCTGGACAGAAAATACGGATTGGAAAGAGTGTGCTGAACTGTGACACACAGAAAGGTTACACGCAGCTGTGTGAAATGGATTTGTATCACTCAGCTAAAACAATAAAAAAACAAATTTTTTTTCTATCTTTTGTTTTAATATTTTTTTTTTAGTTTTGTTTTTTTGGGAACGTGACGTGCAGAAACTATCGTAGAGCTAACTGACACCCTACTGACGGTAGCTATTTAGACTGCGACCCAGACAAATGTCGCACAGAGATTTTTGGGATGAAGCCATACACGTGACAGGCAGCAAATGACTTGGTTGTATTCGGTGACATACAGAAAGTGTCACCTGGACAGAAAATAGTGAGTGTACTGAACTGTGACACACAGAATGGTTCCACACTGCTGTGTGCAATGGATTTGTATCACTGAGATATAACATAAAAAAATAAAAGGGGGTTATACATGGCGATAGCTGCACTACTAGTGCCAGCCAGCCAAGTGACAAAAAAAAAAAAAAATGTCTTCTAGCCCTTAGAAGGGCTGTTGGGTTCTTTGTGGGTGATCCCTGCCTAACAGAGAACTAAATGCAGGCCCTAACACTGTCCCTGAAAGGCAGCAGCTCTATCCCTAACGACATCCAGACGGCATCTGAGCCGAGCACCGCGGCCAGTCGGTAGTATATTCCAGGGTCACCTGATCAGGCCAGCCAACCCCTGCTATCGACATGTAAGGGCCCCACGTGATGCTGGGTGTACCGCAGAGTCTCCTGGCTTGTGATTGGCTGTGTTTTTAGGCGCCTAAAAAGCACGATGCGGAAGTTGCCATTTCCTCGAGCATGGCGAGATACTCGTCCGAGCAGCGAGCACTTACGAGTACCCTAATACTCGAACGAGCACCAAGCTCGGACGAGCATGCTCGCTCATCTCTAGTTAGTATATAAAATGAGAATGCTTGGCCTGGGAGAAAATGTCTGTATGTGGGTAAGTAACTGGCTCAGTGATAGAAAACAGAGGGTGGTTATTAATGGTACATACTCAGATTGGGTCACTGTCACTAGTGGGGTACCACAGGGGTCAGTATTGGGCCCTATTCTCTTCAATATATTTATTAATGATCTTGTAGAAGGCTTGCACAGTAAAATATCAATTTTTGCAGATGACACTAAACTGTGTAAAGTAATTAACACAGAAGAGGACAGTACACTGCTACAGATGGATCTGGATAGACTGGAGGCTTGGGCAGAGAAGTGGCAGATGAGGTTTAACACTGACAAATGTAAGGTTATGCATATGGGAAGGAATAATGCAAGTCACCAGTACATACTAAATGGTAAAATATTGGGTAACTCTGACATGGAAAAGGACCTAGGAATTTTAGTGAACAGCAAACTAAGCTGAAAAAACCAGTGTCAGACAGCTGCTGCCAAGGCCAATAAGATAATGGGTTGCATCAAAAGAGGCATAGATGCCTGTGATGAGAACATAGTCCTGCCACTTTACAAATCACTAGTCAGACCACACATAGAGTACTGTGTACAGTTCTG
The DNA here is from genome assembly GCA_900303285.1 of Rhinella marina. Lineage (NCBI taxonomy): Eukaryota > Metazoa > Chordata > Amphibia > Anura > Bufonidae > Rhinella > Rhinella marina. The sequence goes on along the minus strand of ONZH01001318.1, from coordinate 367,731 downwards.
GGCTACTGTGAACAAGGCAGACATAGCAGAGCTGGAGAGGGTTCAGAGGAGGGCAACTAAAGTAATAACTGGAATGGGTGGACTACAGTACCCAGAAAGATTATCAAAATTAGGGTTATTCACTTTAGAAAAAAGACGACTGAGGGGAGATCTAATAACTATGTATAAATATATCAGAGGTCAGTACAGAGATCTCTCCCATGATCTATTTATCCCCAGGACTGTGACTGTGACGAGGGTACATCCTCTGCGTCTGGAGGAAAGAAGGTTTGTACACAAACATAGAAGAGGATTCTTTACGGTAAGAGCAGTGAGACTATGGAACTCTCTGCCTGAGGAGGTGGTGATGGTAAGTTCACTAAAAGAGTTCAAGAGAGGCCTGGATGTATTTTTGGAGGGTAATAATATTACAGGTTATAGTTACTAGAGAGGGGTCGTTGATCCAGGGAGTAATTCTGATTGCCTGATTGGAGTCGGGAAGGAATTTTTTTCCCTAAAGTGGGGAAAATTGGCTTCTACCTCACAGGGGTTTTGCCTTCCTCTGGATCAACTTATAGGAAAACAGGCCGAACTGGATGGACAGATGTCTTTTTTCGGCCTTATAAACTATGTTACTATAAACTATGTTACTAATATTACACGCTATGAATCCTGGAATACCGGACCTCTGTTGCAGATGCTCCCTTCCGCAGGCCTCTCAATTTCACATTTTTTGGTCGTGTCCGGTCCTGACATCCTTTTGGAATCAAGCGAGACAAGTCATAAGGATCATTTTAAAGGTCTCACTCCCCAACGACCCAAGTATCCTCTTACTGAATGTAATACCGCTCCACATTGAGGGGCCATGGTGCCAGTCTACTCCTCCATATATTAACCGCTGCAAAGTGTTTAATTGCCTTGTTCTGGAAACGGTCCTCCCTGCCTACATCCTCTGAACTCGGCGCTAGGATACAGATGATCAGGTCTTTAGAATACTCAGTTGCTGTTCAACGTAGCACTGTAGCCAAATTCACGAAATGCTGGCTGCCTTGGGACACTCGAGAACACTTGATTGGCTAATGAACATTGAGAAACTCTTTGTTTTGTTTTATTAACTTTTATTTTTTTATATTTACAACAAGTTATGTAAATGTTAAAACGACTTGATTTACTTGATTACTTGTAACATGTCTGTCATATACATATTGTTTTGCTTAAAACACAAATTAATAAAATATAAATGGGGAAAAAAAAGAAATTATAATAAATTCTACAGATCCAAAGTGATATAGGTATATTATTAAGAACCACTGTGGCTGCATTATTCTGAGAATCTGTAGGGGTCTCTAGAATTGTAAGAAGATAGCAAATTCCTTTAAAAATGAATCTGCTGACGGTTACTACCAACTGCATTTTCATACATTACTGCTAATTGATGGATGGCAGTATATACCACGCATGCATGCAAATGTGCTTAAATTTACAGCACACAATCCAAAGAAGACTTTTTTTTTTTTTTTTTACATCTATTCCTTTTTTAGTTTTTACAAAGCTGCCTCTAATCCCAGGGTACATGTGTCTATGTTGTTACTGGGGCAATGGTAGTAAAACTGGCAGCAAGTGAGCTACAAAAAGGTTAATGAAAGCCAAGTAATTTACTGGTCACCTTTAACCGGGTCAGAGCTGAAGCTGTTGGGGACAGAAGAAAAGAAGACATAAATATGTGCAAGTAAATAGCCGCTATTGACAGCTGATGTATGAGATATAACAGGAAAATCTTAATATGCAACTGGAATGTCATCAAGTACAGTTACTTAACTCCTAAATGTGTTGTTAGGAAACGGTATATATATATAAATAATCAATGGGTTAAAAAAAGTTGACTGTCTGAATAAGCAAGGTCTATATTTTAACTGGAGAAAGGGCAGTAATAAATTTAAAGCCAACGGCTCCACCAGAATTATTAATGGGGACTAGAGGTTGAAACCTTAGTTTGCCCAGTCTAGCCAGAGTGATGGGCTATTGAGTAGACTTTTAATCAATAGGTTTACCAAGCTACGGCAGATGGCTGACTGGAATACAGGTGGGGGTGGGGGGTGTTAGAGGATAGATACTGATACCACGTTCCTAATATACCCGCTTATTTATTTGTGTCTTTTCTCTCATTCTTTCATGTGTGTGTTTTTTTTTTGCTTGTGTGCCTTCAAGTTTCTGCCTGTTTTACAATGCCTGATCGAAGACTAACTAGTTATCATGGCACCAGCTCAAGGTCAGCCGCACTGCCATCTGCTACATGTAAAATTTACTCAGCTTTTAGAAACAGCTAGTAACAGTAATTGTGCATTTAGTTACATGTATAATAAAAATAATTTATTTAAAAAAAATTAAGGGGAGTTCTGGACCCCATAGCATCTATTTTTGCTCACCAGTTTTCCATGCCACACAAAATCCTGAATAGTAAATGGGACGCACTCTAGGTCTGGTTAGAGGAGGGAGGAGCTTGTGGAAAAAGTCATATAGTAAAAAAAAAACATCCAGCACTCCCCAGAGTTTGATGCAAAAGTGTCAACTGATATTTATTCAAATGAACAGTGCATACATGAGACATTCATTTAATACAAGGATTTATGGATATACTATATGTGGTGGCGGCATGTTGATTGGACATTTCGGTCTACCTTGACCTTAGTCTTCAGTGTTGCTGGGGAGTAAAGGAAAAAGCATGAGTCACTAATGCTTAAAGGGGTTGTCTCACATCAGTAAGTGGCATTTATCATGTAGAAAAAGTTAATACAAGCCACTTACTAATATATTGTTGTTATCCAAATTGTTTCCTTTGCTGGCTGGATTCATTTTTCTATCACATTATACACTGCTCATTTCCATGGTTACAGACCACCCTGCAATCCATCAGTGGTGAAGGGATGTAGAGACTAGTGGCTTACCAATAGGCCAGGAGAAAGAAGCACTTCTCAGCACTAGTGTATGCATCACGGTGATGTGGAGTGCATGTAAATTTGCAAGTATGGGGAGCTGGGCGGCCAGATGTGATGTGTCAGCCGGAAGTGACACGGTCCAAGTCTCGTCACTGTACGGGCAAGGGTGAGCCAACAGAGATATGACGCACACTGCTGGAAAGGGAAGCTTATGCGTAGAGACAAGCGAAGCTATAAAAAAATCAATTTGGCTGCTTTGCCGAATTTCACTTTACTTCACGAAGCACATTTTTTTGTATATAGCGGGCGCAGTGACGGGAAACAGTGATTGCACCGTCCCCAGTCATTGAACCCCTCAGATGGTGTCTTAATCTCTGATCATGGCATCTGAGATTAAAATTAAGGCCTTTCAGGGGCTAATCCAATTTAAAAAAAAACAACAACAAAAAAAAAAACATACTTTATCCATTTGCTCGCGGAAAGGCTGTCACGGGCATCTTGATTGAAGACTGCGCAAAAATCTCTCACCACACCATGATGACATCATCATGCTGGCCAGGCCAGGAAAGGTTTACCATAACAGTGCTGACCACAATACCTGCAACATCACCCACTGTACCCATCACAGTGGTTTATATAACTGCCAGACAAAATGACCTTAAAATAATCAAGTACTGTGCTAACCACACTGCTAGCCACAGTATTAAAAACATTGACTCTCACTATGCAAGCCACCATACCGACCACATTGTCTCCATAACAGTGCCACTTACTCTACTCACACATAAGACAGCGAAAATGCCCTTATAACTGAGATAATAACTGTACCCTCCAGCAGATAGCTTCCATAGAGTACTCTCCACAGTGCCCACAATATGCTTCCAACCGCACTGTCTATCCACTACAATAAAAGTACCAGGAGTTTTTTGTAGTTTTTTTTTTATTATTAAACACTGCCCCCTGCATAATTTTAATAAATCTTGGATAACCCCTTTAAGTTTCTTAGAATTTAGAAATGGAGTATCTCTCCAGTGTTACTGAATGCAATATTAATATACTTCTTCAGTGTAAATGAGGATCTTATACGAGGGTCAGTAACCTTCAGCTCGTGTGAAACTGCATCCCCCAGCACGCACATTTGGTTGACTGTTCTCAGAATTTCCATATAGCTAGAGTGCTGGAAATTGCTGACCTTGATATCATGTAATAATACATAACAGTAAGGGCTTGCGCACACAAACGTGTTTTTGTCTGTGCCCGTTCCGTTTTTCTTGCAGTCCATATGTGGAACCATTCACTTTAATGGGGCAGCAGAAAAGCTGAAATTACTCTGCATAATTATTCTGTGTTCGTATGTCCGCATGTCCTTTCTGCAAAAACAATAGAACATGTCCTATTATTGTCCACATTACGGACTAGGATAGGACTATTCTATTAGGGGGCGACCATTCCTTCCTGCAGTGTGCTGAATACGCACAGCTGGTACCTGTGTTTTGCCGATACGCCAGTTGCGGATCGCAAAACAACAACAGTTGTGTGCACGAGCCCTAAAACAGGGAAGTAATGTGGAAATCGACCTGCTGTATGGATTTTGAAATCCGAAGCATGTCAATTGTTTGTGCAGATTTTCTATTTTGAAATTTGCACTTGTGTGCTGCTATGTAAAATAAGACTTTTACAAATATTAATAAATATCCTAGCAGGGCCACTCACAGCACAGGAACCAGGGGCCAACACCTGACAAATGATCAATCAAGCGTTCTGTGAACTAGCATCACTGATTTGCTCACGGGATTAAACATTAGCAGAATTTTTCCTACTGTAAAACACACGCCAGCGATTTGTGACCAATAATCTAATTTATCACAATGAGGTCTTGTTTGATATGTGTGTAGCACTGTTTAAAACACCTGTTTCATCAATCTTCCTCTGTCTGCCTAAAGTCACAGCTTCGTGTAAATAGGGAGTATTTTTCTATGGGACGGCATCGAGAAAAGTGTGATAAGTTATTTTTACTTAGCAGATGGTCAAGCATTTTTGCGTAGCTACAATACAAGAATGGTTTTTGAATTGTTCAGATTTGTACTGTATCCACTTCTCGGGACATTAGGAAACTAGGCAATATATTTCATGTGCATAAATAAATACCATGTAGCTAAAATATTATTTTTAAGAAAAAACTATATAAATAAAAATAACAGTAATGTTTATGATTCACATATAAAGATCACTTTGGCTTTCTAACAGTCGGTTACGGTCACTATTGATCACGCTTTTTTTTGTAATAAACATGTACCCACCAGCTTAGCTAGGTTCATGTTTGGACATTAGGTTCCACACATGATGCCAGGAAATTCTGCCTACTTGTCTAGTGCACTTAGATTAATAATAGCCAACAGCCTGCCAAAGGGCTGTCCATGAACCCCTTCCTGATGCAGAAATTTCAGGGTTTTTTTTTTATTATTATTATTTTTAATTATTATACATTTTTTACTCCCTGCCTTCCTGGAGCTCAAACTTTTTTTTTTTCCCGTTCACATAGCTGCTTATTCTTTTTTGTGGTAAGGCTACTTTCACACTAGCGTTATGGAATTCCGGTATTGAGCTCGGTCATAGGGGCTCAATACCGGAAAAAAAAGCTTCAGTTTTCTCCCCATTCATTGGGGGCAAAACTGAACTGAAGACAACTGAATGCTCCTGAAAGCATTCCGTTCCGTCTTCAGACCGGAGAGCAAACCGCAACATGCTGCGGTTTGCTCTCCGTACTAGTTATCTGCACCTAAACGGATCCGGAATGACCCCCAATGCAAGTCAATGGGGACGGATCCGTTTGGTGTGGACACACTTGTAAACGGATCCGTCCTCCATTGACTTTCAATAGAGGTTATTCCGGATCTGTTTAAAAGGTGCTAAAGATAATACAACCGGATCCGGAATTACGGATCCACAAGGTTGTATTATTCAGTACGGATCCGGCAGGTCCCTTCACCCGCCGGATCCGTACTAACGCTAGTGTGAAAGTAGCCAAAGTTGTAATTTCTAACAGCATTATTTAATATTGCATATTGCAAACTGACAAGTTAACTACATTCTGTGGTTTAGAACAATTACGCTGATATCATATTATTTATAGTTTTTCTTATGTTTTAATACTTAAAAAAATAAAAACATAATTTTTTTCCTGCATTGCCATATTCTGACCCTCATAAGTTTTTTTTACAGTTTCATCTACGGAGCCATGTGAGTGCTAATTTTTCGGGGGCAATCTGTAGTTTTTATTTATATCATTTTGGCATGTGTATGACTTTTAGATAACTTTTTATTACATGTTTTTTGGGGGGAGGGGGTGAAACAGAAAAAACGGCAAATGTACTATTTAGATTTTTTCTGTTATGATGCTCACCGTATGGGATACATTTAAAAGTTCAGACATTTTGTGATACAGCTATACTATTGATCTTTATTTCCTTACTGTTTATTTTTATTTTAAAGATGGGGAAAGGAGGTAATTAGAATTTTTATTTTTTTATATATTTTTTTATTCATTTTTTTTTTTTGCCCTTATTAGTCCCGTAAGGGGACTTTAACATGTGATCATCTGATCGCTTCTCCTATAGACTGCAATGATTTAACATTGCAGCATATGGGAGAATCACTATCAGGAATGGTTTGGAACTTAGTCTGCCATAGCAGGCCCAAGTCTGCCATAGCAGCAAAATAGCTCCCGCAATATTGGCACAGGAGAGCTGTTCTGTCCCCAGAAGCTGCCCTTGGGAAGACTGCTCAGACCATTGCATCTGAAGGGTTAGAAGTCAGTGACTGGCGTCATTTGCCAATCATTGACCTTGTTACAAAGAGTCATAGTACATACTAACATAGTACATACTAACATAGTTTATAAGGCTGAAAAAAAGACATCTGTCCATCCAGTTCAGCCTGTTATCCTGCAATTTGAGTCTGCTATGTAAAGGAAGTTGAGCGGGCGCCATCTTTAAATATCCAACATCCACTGTAGATGATGTCTGGAACATACATTTGGCAGGTATATGTATTGAACTAAATATAAAAACTTACCATATGTGTGTTTGTAATTTTTTATTGTAACTTAATGAAAGTCAGCAGGATCCTTTTCTAAATGTCAGTTTTCTTTGAGCTAGTGAATATAGACTAGCTGCTATGATATCTCCTATACACTGTGCACATAGAGAACAGAAGATCCTGCTCTCCTATCTTTCTGTAGTCTTCCCTTCCCCCTCAGAACCAGCAACATCTTGGAGGTTATTATAAAGCATGTAATCTGAACCCCAATGGCTAGTAGTCTACCTCATCTCTCAAGCTGGATTTTAGCTGTGAATTTAGGGTTAATGATAAGTTTATTTAGGGGGAGTAGCTCATAAGTGAAGAAAGAGACATTTTCCTCTAATAAGATATATTACAAAATTTCTTCTATTCACTTCTACTAAAGTGTATTGAAAAGGGGTTCTTGAGGAAACTGGACAATCCACAAGATCTGCCTGCAGTAAAGAATTTGTAAGTACATACCTGGCAGATCCTGTGCCACTGCTCCTGTTCTCCAGACTGTGCTCTATTAACCCAGTTGCAGTTGTGGTATCATATTGACAACACATAATGCTACAGCCAATCACTAGCCTTGTCCAGTGCAATGCTGAGGCCATTGTTTGTCTGCAGTGGTCATGTGTTGCCACTGGTGCAGCCAGGAAAATAGAGCGCAGTCAGGAAACTGAACTGGCACAACGGGATGTCAAGTAAGTATCAACTTTTCTATTGCGGGTAGGTCCCGAGTGTCGTCCAGTCTCCAAAAGCAACTGGACAACTCCTTTAATACTGGACAGAGTTGGGCATGTTAAGGATAGACAGGCTGGATAGTTAAGATTATATTAGTGATAGTCAGTGTTGCTCACTAGGCTACATCACGTTTTATTGTTGCAGTCACGGACCGGAGCTCTATTGGGGGCACTGGGGGCATTTTTACTGGCACTGGGAGATTTTATTGGCACTGGGGGCATTTTTACTGGCACATAGGGGCATTTTTACTGGCACATGGGGGCATTTTTACTGGCACATGGGGGCACTGGGGGCATTTGTTACTGGCACATGGGGCACTGTGGACATTTGTTACTGGCACATGGGGGCACTGGGGACATTTGTTACTGGCACATGGGGGCACTGGGGGCATTTCTTAATGACACGGGAGCACTGGAGGCATTTTTACTGGCACTGGGGGCATTTTTTACTGGCACATGGGGGCACTGGGGGCATTGGGGGCATTTTTACTGGCACATGGGGGCACTGGGGGCATTTGTTACTGGCACATGGGGGCAGCGGGGGCATTTCTTACTGGCACATAATTTGGGGGGCATTTCTTACTGGCACATAATTTGGGGGGCATCTATGGGGGTGGGACGCTTTACTGGCACATGATTTTGGGAGGGAATCAATGGGGGAAACTTCTGGTGCATTATTGGGGCGTTTCATACTGGCACATAATTTGGGGGGCATCTATGGGTGTGGAGCACTTCTTACTGGCACATTATTGGGGGGCACTATGGGGACATTTCTTACTGGCACATTATTGGGACACTTCTTACCGGCACATTGGAAGCATTATTGCTTCTGGGGCACAGTGGGGACATTAGTACTGTTGTGGGCACTATTACTAACAAGTGCACTCTGGCAGAGAATTATTAGTTGGGACTTTGGGGACACTATTACTGTGGGGGGCACCCTGGCACAGTATCAGCACAGTTATTTCTGGGGGACGATATGTTTACACTATTACTGTCAGGGACACTATTTGCTGGGCGCAGTTATTTCTGGGGGACGTTATATTCACACTATTACGGGACACTATTTGCTGGGCGCAGTTATTTCTGGGGGACGTTATATTCACACTATTACGGGACACTATTTGCTGGGCGCAGTTATTTCTGGGGGACGTTATATTCACACTATTACGGGACACTATTTGCTGGACGCAGTTATTTTAGGACACTGTGTGCCAATAATTATTGAAGGGCACTATCTGTGTGGTACTAGTGGCACAGTACTGGGGGTGGTAGGATGATTTGTCCAGAAGACAGGAGGATGATGGAAAAGTAGTAAACTAAGAATTTTTTCTGTCAAACTGCAGAGATGAGAAATGGCTGAAAAATGGCGTCTGGTCTGAAACGAGAAGATGAGGAAAGAGAAGATCTACATCAGAGGAGACATCACTGGATGTACGAGGTATGGGGCGCTGTATTAGGCTACATTCACACGAACATTGTGTTTTGCAGTCTGCAAATTGCGGATCCGCAAAAAAAGGATGATGTTCCGTATGGCATCCGTTTTTTTTGCAGATCCACTGTAATAATGCCTATCCTTGTCTGCAAAACGGACAAAAATAGGAATGGACATATGCATGAGGACAGCACACAGTGTTCATTTAAGTGAATGGGTCCGCATCTGAGCCGCAAAATATGCAGATAGGAGGCTGCAAAAACAACTGTCATGTGAATGTAGCCTTACCCTGTATGTTCTGTAGTGATATACGTAAAGTTAGGAGGGAAAAGGTTAGGGTGAGAATTTGGCATGGGGGGGGGGGTGTTCAATTTTTGACTTGGCAGTCAGAAAAGCTAGGTGCACCAGCGCTGAGGGAAGGGGGGGGGCCCAAGCTGAACTCTTGCACCAGGGTCCATGAGCCTTTAGCTACGCCCCTGCCTTGACTATGTAAAATAACCAGTTAAACATTATTACAAAAGCAGAAGACCGGACTAGCCAAATTGTAGCCCTCACACTGTTAGCGATATACTGTAGTCCTAGCTTATTCATTCTGGATAATGCCAGCCTTTGCCATACCTAGACTGGTAACTCCTTGCCCCTGGGCCTGTTTCTTGCCTATGAAATACTTAGAACAATTCAAGAACCAAAAACAAAATATACACTAGGGAAGCTCCACTTATCACTGTTTAGTGAATCTCTCCCATTGTAATCTCTTTCATCACTGAAGTGCTTTAACTTGAAAACACGGGGGTAGGAAGGGAGTAGTCCAGTCTTAAACATATTCCCAGACATCCTTTCTCTGGCTCCTGGAGAGGAGGAGGAGGAACCGACAAAGAAGAATGAGATAAAGACTAAAGACAAAGAGAAGTAAAAGTGTGAGTGACAAGTTTTAGGTAACGGACTGCTGCCTAAATTAGACACTGTGAGGTCGCTTGCACCAAGAATGGGACCGAGTCAGATAGATTTTCATGCTTGGTAGACGGTGAAAGAATAATCATCTTTTAAAACCCTATCAGAAACTCTTTGAATTGTGATTATTTCATTGGAAAAAAGAAACTTTTGAATGTTGCCCAAGTGAAAAGATCTGATTTATTTCTTTTATTTTTCCTACAGACATAAAGCTACTAATGTCTGCTTTGCAGTGTTCTTCATATGATAGGTTAATACGTTAAGATACATAACTAATTAAGGCAAAATAATTTAATTGCTGCTCTTAAAAATCAGATTATATTTAGATATAAAGAGAGTGCATCTTAGATGGGGATTCCCTCCCCTTTCTTACTGAATTGTGCCAGCTGTGCAGCACATTGGATACGGTCTATCCTTTATAGTAGTCTCTGGGTAACATATAAGAATTCCAGATTCAACCATTGGTGATCCAGAGCTCTCATTGGTGTTAGGCTATTAAATAACCAGGGCTTACATTATGGTAGATTGTGTCCTGTACAGTGTACCTCTCATATGGTGTGCAAATAATAACCATACCATACAGTGCCCAATTATCATCTCCATACAGTATGATGCCAAATAATAATAGTGCCATACAGTTACCTATATAACATTATACAGTGCTGTCACCACCATATCCCGTAACTGTAATATACTGTACAGTGCCTGGATAGCCATTCCCCACAGTGCCTCAATAATTCCAGCATATAGTGCTCACATAATACCAACAGTGACCAAATAGTTGCTCTATACATAAAGCAATGTGATGAGTGCAATCAATGTCTAAATAATACGATCATACAATCAATAGTATGATTTGTTCTATAATGTTTTTATTGAGATTTTACAGAAGAACCATAACATATGGAAAACAGTTCTGGATATTATGATTGAGCCCATTATCTCAATCCACATTACCAAGATGTAGTATAACAGCATTACGTTATAGGGCTTGGCGAAGTCGACTAAGATATTCCAAGCTTGTCACCCCAGGCATTGCAACTCATTGCGTGTGGTAAGACTACCAACTGTTCAATCCAGTCTTATGGGGTATTTACATATGCAAGGTACAGAAGTCGTATCCAGATTGGAATAATATCCAGTGGGTAAAGGTAGGATTGGGGGGGGGGGACAATTAAACCTGAACAATCTCTGTGATTTGTCAAATCAAAATACTGTCTCTACTGCAAAAAAGAAATCAGTTGGTGAACCCAAGGCTCTCTCAGGAGTACCAGCCCAGAGTTTGATTGCTTTTAGAATAGTAAGTATAAAACTAATTGGGTTTAGGATATGGGAGGGTCACCCTGTAGAAGATGTGTTTTGCAATAGTATGATTTATGGTGGTGATAAGCCTTGAGTATCAAGGCATCTCTGCTGCCCATATCAGGGGGTCAGCTATTCAATCACACAGGTTGCGTACCCATAAGGCTAGCGTTGGAGTACAGATGACTTGAAACCCTGCTGAGTATTAGTGAAAAGTCTAAAATAATTTTATATTTCTTATTTTAATTAGAACTGTTAAAGCAGTTGTCTCACTTGTAGACAAATTTAATACAAGGCAATGAATGCATTTTGATTGCCTCCTTTGCTGGCTGGATTAATTTTTCCATTGCATTATACACTGCTTGGTTCCAGGGAATGAGGTGGCTGGGACGGGAGCTCCTGCGCATGTATGGCTATGTGCACTCTCACAGTTCAGGCCACCAGAGAGGCCGGTTCTTTTCCTAATAGTGTGCAAGCACGGCCACTGCTGCTGGAATATGGACAATCATCATAGATTAGTAACTGCCTTGTCATGTAACTTGTCTACATGATAAATGCCATTTGCTGAAGTGAGACAACCCCTTTAATTGTTTGTGATCCCAAGGATACCTTGGCAGTTTTACCGTAGCCTGTAAAGGGACTAATAACAATAATAAAACTCATTTTTTAGTTGCACAGTACATTGTGACAACCCAGGATAGAGGTGACGTACATGGTGCCCATACTCAGTTGATGGGGTAAGCAAAGTACCTGCAGGGAACTTGATTTCACCTCTGCTACCTGAAATTCTCCTGTTTGTGAAAATTGTGATTTAGATAATTCAAAGTAAATTAGGGAATTGGCTTTAAAGGTGACTTTACACTTTCCAGATGTATAACTCAAATGTTATTCAGCATATGTACAAGTTCCTTACATTGGACACAAGAACGTAGAAGTAGAAGTAAACTGTAAAGTTTACTTTTCAGTCACATATAACAGTATAGGCAAAGGCAAACTAGACCTAAAACTTTTTTTGGAATATGTCACAGATGTTACAACACTTATAGAAAGAACTCCCCAAATCCCCCCCTCCCCATGGCTAGATTTGACATACCACTGTTTAAAATATGTTTCATATAAATGGAGCCCAAGCATATACATGAGACGGTATGTGCTGTTTTTTTGAACAATGCCATTATTGCAAATGGTATACCATGCTTTTAAAACATTCTCATCTGCCATAGGTATAAATGTCCAATCTATCAAATTAAAATGACGCAAATCTTATATAGAACGTGTCTTCTGTGAATACTGTACTTTTTACAGATAGATAAGGGAACTTCAAATAGTTTTGAAAAAGGGCATACATTTTGGAATAGCGTTGATTTAGATGGCCCCTGCCCTATTAATCAAAAAGAAGCCTCCCAAATTGAGGAATTTGAATGAGAAAGCAATAGATTTGTTTCAGTGCAGGATGCCCCAGTAGGGAGTTCCAGGCTATTTAAAAGCCTGCAGAGAAAGGAAGGGGGAACTTACAGGCAAAATATGTAGCGTGGTAATGGTGATTTGTCTGGCAGCAGGAGTTTGCTGAGACCCTGACAGGAGTCTTGTCAATGTCTAGGGGGAGGCTTTTTTAAGCTGAATAGTCTAAATGAGCCTATAATGAAGGGAAGCCAGTTCTCTGTGCTTGCTCCACACTGTTCAGGACCATGGTCAGTGGTGCATTTCCTAGCATTGTCTACATCAATCTTGGCTCTGACATTAACTACTGTGGGCTTCAGCATTAAAAAGTATAAGCGTAAAATTCGCCTATTGGGTTGTTCCATAGAGAACCTTATGAAAATGCTGGGCCAATCTGTTACTTTTTATACCCTCCAGTTGAACTTTTCTATTCAATTGCAAGCCAATTAAAGGCATTTTAATTCTCATAAAAAGAGATGTGCATGCTATTTCAGGCTCATTGCATGCTTTAAATCAATTCAGTTCCATAGATTTCTTATTAAACCTTGAATGAAAAGAAGACTTCAGTTTAAAATTCTCTTGTAGATCAATACAGGTACATACATTTCACTAGGAAACTTTGCAATAATTCCTTTTAAATCGGACAATATCTCATGCGTGAACTAGAAGACATTTTATGTACATGAATATTATATCATGTGCCATATGTGCTTTAGAAAGAATCATTAAATGTTATTAAAAGAAAACATTAGTCATATTATTAAGGGAAGAAACACATATAATTGACCTCAGCTTACTGTTAATTAGCTAATTATTAAAGTACTATTACTGCAATCAACCTCTCAGGTCAACAGAATGCCAGCATCTTGAAGATTTTCATTATGTACTTACCCATATTGCTAAATGCAATGGAAACTTTCATTAACATTTCAATACAATTATTGACAAATAAAATAAAAATTAAAAACCTGGAATGTATTGCGCAGTGGCATATAGTAAGTTGTACCCTCCAGTAAGAAGGAGTTGTACTGGCCTATCAAAGTATCCTTCCGTGGACCCAGGTTCTGATGCAATAATAGGACTCAAAGGTCCACAAAAGACAACCCTATTCAAAGCTGACTTTGGAGCCACTAGGGGTTGTTTCTTATAGGCTGATTCTCAAATAACCTATTAAACCTTGTTGGTGATATTTCCTGTATATGAATTTGAACAAAGAACGTGTGGCAGCACAGGTTTCAATTCCAATATTAGGTGCATGCCTCACCAGACACAGGTTCATTTGTCCATGTACTATTACAACACCAAAGCTCTAGGCAGCACTATGTGAGTGATCATTTTTTGTACCCAATGCATTCACAGAGTCCTGCCTGGATCTTTGGACCTGTATAGGGAAGAGCGAACCCGAAATTTACAGGTTCGGCAATTGGGTGTTGTAGTAAATCTGTTATGGATTCCGTTATAATGGAATATAATGGAATTCATAGACGGAATGCAAACTTTTAAGAGGCATTTCGTCTTGATCCATCTTTGTTTTCAGTCCTGCATAATGGAAACCAGACGGATCCGTTATGCTTGGTCATAGACTTCTTCTATTATGACGGATCAAAATGGAATGACTCTTGAAGGCTTTCCTTTGCATTTCGTCTACGAATTCCGTTATAACGGAATCCATAAAGGATTTCCTACAACACCCGAATGCAGAACCCAAACCTGTGAAGTTCGGGTTTGATCATCCCTAGTCCTGTATGTGTATTGATGATTACAAATTCTGTACTTATGGAGGGTTGCCTCAGAATCATTTCCTTTCATGGACTTCCAGAATCCCAGTATGATTTTGCCTTTAATATTGTTAAAATAGTTGGACAGCAAAGATGTGGTGAGACCCAACCCATTCATTAATTTTAGAAAATATGGGATGGTATTGCTAAAATGACCAGGGCTGCCAACCATTCATTAAAAAAGTACAATTTTAGCCAGTGTCCATGATGACAGGAATAAAAAAAACCCTACTGAAGCTTCTATACCATGTGGTTCTAGGTCTATATGCTCTTCCAGTGATAACAGGCTGTTTTCACTACAGGGAGGTAATTTGTAATATTCCATTGTCCATTGTGAATGTATTGGCACTGTGCTATAATGTTATGAGAGCTACAGTTTAGATTATGCCTATGAATATATTTTAATGTTCTACTCTGTCAGTCTGTGACACTGAGTGTTGTCCAGAAAAAATTAAAACTGAAGTTTGCAAGTTTTATGATGAGACACGCATGAAACCACAAATTCACAGAAAGGCACAATTGATACCATACATAAAACCAGAAAATAACAAGAAAAGGCCTTAGCTCCCTCTATACAGCTAGTCACCGAATTTGATACCAAAACAAGTAAGCATGCACTTTTTGCATTGGTTCATGACTCCTAGAGATATATGACTAGTAAATCATTAGCAAGATGAACCTAGGCCATTAGTAACTGAGTGACAGTAAACAATCCTTAAAGACTCACATTTGATCTATTTGTGTGGATATGTTGAACATCATGGGTTGAAGTGCCAAATTTCTTTTGTTTTACAAATTGCTTCAATAGCATCCTTTTGCTACCATTAAATGAATTCAACTGCCAGTTATTAGCATAACAATAACCATTTGGCACATAAGCATCTCTTTGTCATCAAGACACATTGCAATGGGGGCAGTGGGAGAATGCTTCTCTTTGGCAGCCACGGTGAAAGGAAGATGATATAAATCTTACTACTACAAATTGTGTGAAGCTTGATCTGCATTCACATTGGCATTCCAGCCCTATGTTCACCCTCAGTGCACAGACAAGCAGATTTCTGGTGTAAAGGGTTTACTACTCTGCAGAATGATTAAGGATGTGAGGTCTGGTCATTGTTGTAAAACTGCTTTAATTCTTAAAAAAAAGGATTTTTTTTATGTTGGACTGCTTTTTAAGTCCAAACACGTCAATACTCTCAAACTATAAAACTTGTCTCTAAAAGTCATAGTGTAAGAAAGGAAGGATTTAGAGAAGGAAAATCTGAAAAAAGAAGGGATGGGGATATAGAAAAGGAGGAAATTGAGAATAGAAGAAGCGAAGGAAGGAAGAAAGGAAAGAAAGTAGGGTATGGGATTGGATAAAGAAATGAGTGCACTGAAGACTACAACAGAGAGTGTAGAAACGTATGAGAAATACAGATTCACAGGTGATTGGAGACAAGAAAAAATAGGATGAGATTACAAAAAAGACAAGAAAGAAGATAGATTTATCATCTGGTTAATAATGGATATAAGTGCATACAATTATATATGCCAACTAATATAACATTTACAACATATATGCATTGCTCTTCTATACACTGGGTCTTTCTAAATTTACAGGTGAGATAGAAGTCTAGAGCTTGCCAGGTGCAGGACAAGCTACATACCCCAGTGCCATGCACTATATGAAAGCAGCTACTAAGAGACCATTAATCTTTCCTTACTAGATTATGTTTAAGAATGGAACACTTCACCTGTTTGTTTGCTTCCTTCCTCCATCCTGACTGTAATTACTGTAACACATTTTATCCATTCAGCTGATAACTTAAGTTTGCAGTTTGCTATTATTTTTGCAATTTGTCAAGTACAAAGATTTTCCAAATAATTAACTCCAACCTAAATGCAACATTATAACATATATGAAGATAGGGACAAGTAGAAGATATATGTATATAATACACACACATTTAGCTAAATATGTTAACACAACAAGTTTGAATATTGCAGAATATTTTATTGCAATGAACAATTACTCAACATGGTGTGAAAATATATCTGTACACTATATATATTTATATCGAATCAATACAATTAATAAATACAAATGATTGGACAAGATATAATTTAACGACAGCAAATATCTGGAAATCAATAATCATAGAAGCCCATTACAGAATAAACTTTAAAAATCAATATTACAATATACACAGTGGTAAAGAATTAAGTGTGTTTTTTAAGAGCTAATAAAGATACCATTTTCCTTTAGAAGAAAAGTGCAAAAAATCTTATCTTTCCAACATAAGTTTAGAAGAGGAGGAAAAGAAAGACGTAAAAGAAATAAAACATTTACAATGAAGAAAAAGACACATAAATATACATTAGAAAGAGAAAGCAAAGGGAATAAGATTCACTTATATCTCTGCTACAGTAAGCTGGTCATTCAGTGGCATGAATGAGAAAACAGGGACACCAAGTAATTGGGGCAATTATATGAATTCTGAAAAAGAATCCGTGTATGCCAAGCAAGAACTGGATTGAGAAATAAAATCATCCATGTCTTTGGGGGTATGTCTGCTGCTCTGTGACTCTGGAGAATAGAGAGAGTCCCAGTCACTTGAAGAACTGCAGCTACTATTTGGGCTATTAAGATCCACCATTAAGCATGTTTTAGATAATTTTTCAAATGAGTCTGTCATACCCTGTTGTGCCATGTTAAATAGGTTATGGTCAGCCATCCGCAAAGTCTCAGACAAAGCCCAGATATAATTATGAGCAAACCTCAGGGTTTCAATCTTGGTCAGCTTGGCATCATCTGGAAAGGTAGGTAGAACACTCCTCAAGGCATCCAAGGCTGAGTTGAGGTTGTGCATGCGGTTCCTTTCTCTATCATTAGCTTTTATCCTGCGATTCTTCTTTTGTTTTATGATTGTTACTTCATTCTTGACTTGTGATCTTCGCCTCCCTTTTTGCCTTTTACTCTGTGACTCCCTGGAGTCAGTAAGAAGAAATTTTTCTGCCACTACACATCCTTCACTCCCAGCTGAGGGGGCTGGAGAACAGGGCAGCAAAGGAGAATGGTCCTCCTCATCAGAGACATCATAGTAAAGGTATCTCTCGCTTCTGCTATGGCTTTTTTCTGTTTTTGGAGACATGCTGAAAGATGCACAGAGAAATAAATATTAGTTTTGTTGTAAACTTTTAAAATCTCATAGATGAAGTTACAAAGAATTTGTTACATTAGTTCTATGGGTATTAAACTTGATTTAGAGTAATATGTAGCACATGGTTTAAGGCTATATGATAAAATCTTGTAAGAGTTTATAAAAGAGAAAATGCAAAGCCAAAACATACCTTTCAGACTTTTAGGTTGACTTGCTGTATAAAGTAGATGAAAGCAGGTAGAAGACACCAGGAGATGGGGTATTTTCTTTTCCTGGACCTCTAGGTCTTATATGTAAGAGGAGCTTCAGTGGAAGGATGTGTGAAGGATGTGCAACAGGCACACGACTAGCTCCCAGGCATATATATACCATTGTGAAACAATGCAGATCAATACAAAGTGTGCCCCCCTGGCACACTTTATCTTATCAGTCTTACATGGAGTGTGCCGGGCTCATTACAACCTGGGAAGTGGCCAATCAGAATCATCAATGACACGCGAGCCTCCCCACTGCCAGACACAGCTGGAATCCCAACAAAGGGCCAAGTGGGAGGGAGAGCAATGAACCCCCACCCCTCCATAAATGATCCTTACACTTAATATGTACATGAATCTAGGAGCTGCCCATTTAGCTCTGTGGTATCAAGGAGGGAAAAAAATATTAACTTAGCTCTTCAACTTTGCACAATTGGCACAGTGTTTTGGAACAATTGCCCTAAAATACACAGAACATGTTTTATCCATGAGGAACCACAATGCACAAATACATAACATTCACTTAACTTTTTAAAAAGAGCAAGTGAATAAACAGCACACCTTTCCTTTCCATTAAGAATAGGATTATTTGTTAAGAGTAAACTTTACCCAGCTTCGTGCAATATTATCAAGGGATATTATCCAGGCGTAATATCAAGTGTACTCTCTAGATGAAATGATTTCTCTCTGCATGGTCATTTTCCTCATTATTTAAAAAAAAATCAAACACACGTTTTTGTATGCACAGAAAATATCTAATTATATTAACCTTACCAGTCATTTTGACTGTAGCGCATATTTTGTGTGTCTGAACTGTTTTGTCTTTATTTCCATAAACGTTTCTGTGGGAATTGTAACATGACACATCTAAAATAATTTTTTTGCATAAATATTAATGATTCCTGAAGATTTAAAAGAATGCATTTGCTAAGTACCAATCAGTGTCCTTCATGAAACATCCAAAATATCAAACCTTTTGGTAAAATAGGCCATGCAGTCTTGTATTATCTTTAGTCAACTCAAAGCACTTAAAGAATGAAATTTAATAAATCTTTACTTAACAAACCAAGTTGGGAACACAGGTCTGAATGCATAGAAGTTCTCCAATGAAATTTAGTCTGACTACTGAAACCTGTAAGTTTTGAAATATTATGTCTTGACTGCTGTTGGCGTGCTTTTCCACTACCTTTCCAGGTCAGTTCAATTGCTATGGATACAGTGCCTAGAAACCACATTTTCAGATCTGTCAATGAGGAACCTTTCCATTCCTAGAAACCAGTCTCTCCCAGTGCTCAGGGTTGTCAGACCAAGAGTGAATGGCCACTTAACTGAGGACAAGAAGACTAGGCAAAGGTAATCAATGCCTTTGTTTCAAATATTATGCATAGTTTAAAACATAGATGAAAAACCTTTCTTACTTTCCACATTACTGTAACCACCACCCTCTCCACCAATAAAACATGTCTGTTTTTGTCCTGAGGTCCCAGGTAAAACATCTGGTATAGTAAGCATGTGCTCTGAATCAACTTTATCAGAACTATACTGTTTCATTAAAGTAGCTCCAGGGCTTGCTGAAATACCCTTTAGCCAATCCCAATACCCTTTAATAAAAGACACCCCAAAGTCTTAATTCATGTAAATAGATGTATGTATATAGAATAAAATAAATTTACTGGAATAGAATTATAACAATCCATATATTTGTATATACATAGCTTTGGAATCCACAAGATATGTATAATCCACAGCACTCACCCAGCTTGTATAAAGTCCACTTTATTGAACACAATGCATGATACAGGGAGTAATACTCAGCATATGCAGCCAGCCAACGTCCATTTCTTAAGGCTTTGGCCAGCTGCATCTGCTGAGTATTACTCCCTGCATCGCGCATTGTGTTCAATAAAGTGGATTTTATACAAGATGGGTGAGTGTCGTGCATTGTATCTATTTTGTGGATTCCATGTTTTTGTGCACTTTTTGCCACTGAGCACCACTCTGTTTTATTGTACCGCTGTTCTACTTTTCTGGATACTGGAATACACATATCTTTGCCAGCAGAGAATTAGGGATAGCTTTTGTACATGTACGTTGCTGTGGTTGACCAGCACCAGGTGTTAAGGCCCCTTTACACTGCTCAATTGAGCAGATGATTGTTGGGAATTAAGCGTTCCTTCCCCACGATTCCCCGCTCGTCAATGAAGGAGACTGCTACATTTACATGCAGGGATATCCTCCACAGTATGAGTAGGAGTGATCACTAATGCTATCGTCCGTCCCCACACAGAATCCTTGTTTGCTGTCAGCAGAGTTATGTTTAGATGGTACAATCTGCTGCCGGCAAATGCTGATTTAGGTGTCTGCATGAAAGATCCAGTGAACAAGCATTTGGACAAGTGCTTTCCACCAGCAGATTGTCGCTAACGATTCAGGCAGTATAAAGGGTCTGTAGCTGTATACTACAGTTGACACTCTAATGCAATGGGCCTGATAAGACGTAACTCCAGTCCTAGCCAGATGTTAGATATCATGATGAGCAATGAATGCAAAATCTAGATGGTCTACCAGAGGGAGAGATCACTTGGGTGCCAATGGGTTGCTATGGCAGTCAGGGTCTCCCAGGTCTGCCATCTTAGTACACCTCTTAGGCATTATACTGACAGGTATAATATTGTAGTGTATTATGTGAGTGATCACACTTTGCATGTTTAGGGCCCTTGGTGGAAACTAAAAAAACTAAAAAAAAAAATTTCAACAGTTTAAAAGTGAAAAAAAAAAACTTTCTGCTTTGTTGTATAAAAATATAAATGTTAAAAAAAATGTACATGAGTAGTAATGCAGTGTCCATAACCACCCAAACTTTGAAGCTATCACAGTGTTTAACTTGCAGAGTTAACATCATAGAAATAGAAAACAAACCAACCATGTGTTTTTATTTATTATGCCTAAAAAAATGGAATAAAGAAGCCATTTGTACCTCAAAATGCTAACAGTAAAAACTACAGCTCAGCCCACAAAGACAAGCCCTAACACAGCCCTATTGAGAGAAAATGCAGTGACAAAAACTGGCAGAAAAACATTAAAAAAAACTACCGTATATAAATTTGGTATTACCGTAATTGTACTAAGCTGCAGAATAAAGTTAACATGCCCCCCCCCCCAAAAAAAAAAAAAAAATACATTGAGACAGATATATTAAGATTTCTATTGTGCCAGAATATCGTGCCATTTTCAGTTGGTGCCAAATTTATGATTTGGATTGTTAAAATGCATCTAAATTTGTCATGTTGTTTTAGAAAGTGGTGAAAAGACCATGCTACACAATGCGCCATAGGAATTTATACTAGAATGTTACACCATTTATATTCCAACTTGGAGCTGATACGGTTTATGTCCAGAACAGGCACCAAAAATTTGTAAAACTACGCAAAATAAGAAAAACCTCCAGGGCCATTTATGAAAACAGATATGTTAGTTCTGTGGCGTAAAAATGTCACAAGTCATGACATTTCCATGGAAACTGCGACATGTTTTCGACATTTCGTGATCCTCCCTACTTTTCACAGTGATCAATAATTAAGAACTAAAAGTGAGATTAGACCTGGATTATGGCGACACTTGAAATGTCACTGAAAAGTCACAAAAAAGTTGCCTGTGACATGCAGCCCCCTGGTGTAATTTTAAAGACCAAGTCATATAACACAGTGGGTTGCACCAAATACATGAAAACTGAGCACCATTTCATAAATTGATGCAACCACACAATGTTCACCAGACTTAAAAGTGACATGAAAATTATCTCAAATGATAAATGACCCCCCTTGTGTCTAGCATGTCATAAATTAAACAAAATTGGGGTGCATACACTTCTAGAGCAAATCAAGACACTTTTTAGCTACAGTCCTGTTATATTTACTCCAAAATGGTGTCATGACAATATACAACTTAAACAGCTTAAAGGGTTTCTACAGTTTTTAAAAACTGATGATCTGATCCTCGGGTGTCGGACCCCCGCCGATCAGCTGTTTGAGAAGGCAGCGGCGCTGCAGGAGCGCCGCAGCCTTCTCTGTGTTTACCGCAAGCCCAGTGACGTCACCACTACTATCACTGGCATGGGCGCGGCTAAGCTCCATTCATGTGAACAGAGCTTAGCCCCGCCCAGGCCAGTGATACTAGTCGTGACGTCACTGGGCCTGCGGTAAACACAGAGAAGGCCGTGGCGCTCCTGCAGCGCCGCTGCCTTCTCAAACAGCTGATCGGCGGGGGCCCCGGGTGATCCTGATGATCTATCCACAAATGTGATTGCGGGGTGTTGATGTGTGTAAATGCTGGCTGGGGCCTGGTATAGGCCCCAAGCCTGCCTTGAGTGTTTTCCAGCAGGCTGTGCTCTCTGGCACAGCCTGCTGGTCAAGATCAGTAAAGAACTGACATTAAAATGCAATGCACTATAGGGATAGTGGATTGTACTTTAAAAGCGATCAAAATATTGTCTGTTATAGTCCCCTTGCGGGACTATTAAGTGGTAAAAAAAAATTTAAAAAAATTAAATTAAATAAAAAAATTCCAGTAAAAAAATACGTTTTTATTAAATTTAAAATCCGCTTTTTAATTTTAAAAAATTGCAAAAAAAAAATCTCCCCCACATGTTTGGTATCACTGTGTCTGTAATGACCCGCACTACACAAATACCATGTAAGTTATCCACTATGGTGAACACCGTGAAAAAAAGAAAAAAAAATGGCAGAATTGCTAATTTCTTAGTCGACACCAAAAAAAATAACAAGCGTTCAAAAAGTGAAATTTAATTTACATCAAAATGATACCAATAAAAACTACAAGTCATCTCGCAAAAATCAAGACCTCACATAACTCCATAGAAAGAAAAATAGAAAAGTTCTGGATCTTGGGAAGTGGGGATGCAAAAAGATTTTCTTCATTTTAAAAAAAGGGGTTTTATTGCACAAAAGTAGTAAAACGTAAAAAAATATATATATTCATTTAGTATAGCTGTAATTGTACTGACCCAGAGAATAAAGATATTATGTTATTTACTCCGAAAAATTAACGCAAGAAATTTATAATGTAAAAGCTCAGTGGCAGTATTGATGTTTGTTTCCCATCTCCCTCCCAGAAAGAGTTAATAAAGTTAATCAGAAAGTTATGTGAACCCCAAAATGACACCATTAAAAACTACAACTTGGCCCATAATAAACAAGCCCTCATACAGCTACATAGAAAGAAAAATAAAAAAAAGTTATAGCTCATGGAAGACATGAAAAAAGGAAGAAAAATGTTTGGTCAGTAAGGCCTAAAACAGGCTGGTCACTAAGGGGTTAATAATTTTTAATAATCTGTTAGGAAAAAATGGTGACTTGCATGGACAAATGATTTTTGGCTGCATTATCTCGACTGCCCACCAGTTGCCACATGTGGTCCTACCCTCAGAATTTAATAAATAAATTCTGAAATAAAACATCAAGGATTCGGGATTAAGAGGAATGGGGAATAGGGAAGGGCAGCCAGTATATGGTTTCACACATCTGATTTTTGGTGGGGAATTAATATGTGTTCCTACAACATTAGATATGCATATATTTATATACACGCCTGTACTATGCTATAAAAATCTCCTGAAATTCAGTAAATGTCAAACATGGAGTCCCACAAAAAAGTATACAATGTAATCTTACAGACTATACAATGTCTGCCAGTGCAAGAGCTGTGGCATAAAGAGTCAGAACGTGCTTCACACGGTTGGCCTTTTGTTTGATAAGTCAGGACGTAAGACTACATTTCCCTTGCAGATGGTCACTGCAGAAGAAATATATGTTTAGTCACCATGAGGTCTTCACAAAAAAGCAATAGTCTTGAGACTGTGTTCTCACCACATTTGGTGTGCACTGTGCATGCATGTCTAAAGTATTGGTTGTAAGACTATACTGCATATCTTTGTTTTCTGTTGCACTCCCTGTTTGGAGTATTGATTCTTCTCAGAAGAAAACCAGCTGGCCAAAGTAGTTCTGAAACCCTTCCCTCAGTGCAGAGCAACTACATCAGATTACTGCATTATTGAGATTGCAAACTTTTTTTATTTTTACTCTCACATTTGCTTAACTGGTATCATTATGATCAAAGGACCATCCCATCAGAGGTGTGCCTTGCGTACAACTAGTACCTTTGTGTTAGCTAAAGGCCAATCTTATTTATGCCTTCTTAACTAAACCCTGAACAGCATGTCATTGCCCAAATAAAGGAATGAGCCACAACCTGCCATAATACTGTATCATTTGGCTTTTTGAAAAATCATATATGTATCCTCACACACCGTTTATCCCATTTGGAAGACTCAAACCAGCCAAGATAATGCAACTTTTAAAAAAGTTCTTCTTTTAGGTAAATTGACATACCACTATGCTAGGAAAACAATGGCTCTTTGCATTGCCTTTGACCTTTCCATATTCAAACTTTAAGGGAATGTGTCATCAGAAAATGATCTGCTGCTTGAATCACTTTTTATGTTTAGCATATTTTTAAATAATTTTTGGTTTTATTTTTAATTTTCCAAGGTACTTTTTATATTTAAATTTAAAGAAAAAACTGCAGTTTTTGCACTGGCCACTATGTCTAATAATTGGCGCTACTTCTTGGTTTGTACAGATTACTTTAGGCCTCTTTCACATTAGCGGCAGCACGGATCCGGCAGGTGAAGGGTGCTGCCGGATCCGTGCTGCCGCAGGGACATGTGTAGGGACGGAGCCGCGCTCCGGCCCCACACATGTCACACAGTACATACACACATACACACAGACATATACACATACAAATACACATACATACTTACATGCTCGCGGCAGGTCTCCACAGCACAGTACAGGAGCAGGACGGCGCGCACATAGGACGATTTCCCACAGCGCCCTCTGCTGGGCGCCGGGTGGAATCGTCCTATGTGTGCGCCGTCCTGCTCCTCCTGCGCTATGGTGACCTGCCAGGAGCATGTAAGTATGTATGTGTATTTGTATGTGTATATGTCTGTGTATGTTTATGTGTATGTCTGTATATGTGTATGTCTGTATGTGTGTATGTCTGTATGTGTGTATGTCTGTATGTGTGTATGTCTGTATGTGTGTATGTGACGGATCCGTCATGAACTCCATTGAAAGTCAATGGAGGACGGATCCGTTCACCATTGTATCACACCAAACGGATCCATCCCCATTGACTTTCATTGGGGGTCATTGCGGATCCGTCTTGGTGTGGATGCCTAGACCAGAGAGCAAACCGCAGCATGCTGTGGTTTGCTCTCCGGTCTGAAGACGGAACGGAATGCTTCTAGGAGCATTCCGTTGTCTTCAGTTCAGTTTTGCCCCCATTGACAATGAATGGGGACAAAACTGAAGCATGTTATTCCGGTATTGAGCCCCTATGACAGAACTCAATACCGGAATTATGAAATGCTAGTGTGAAAGTAGCCTTACTGCAGTTATATATTATTCTAATTCTGCCTGTACTAATATCACCTCTGTGTATAGATAAGACAGGATCCTCTATTCACAATAGGTGATTGTCAAATCTTATCTATTCTTTCCTTGTACAATGACCTCTGGTACAGGTCGCAGAGCATGCCTGGAAAACTCTCCCATAGAAGTCAATGAGGTCTCCTCCAGCCCATTGTATCTATGGCTGCCATAAAGGCAATTTTTTATTGTTTTGTTAAGAACAGCTCAGGCAAGAAGACCACCCCATAATAATGTTTAGGAAATAAAATAAAATGAAATCTACAATCAGAAAATCAAAATAGATTAGAAAACAAAAAAAAGATCAGTTACTATCTGGTTTTAACTGGCAGATAAAAGTTTTGGTGACACATTTCCTTAAATCTTAAGTGCTACCATCTGCTTGTGACCTGTCACAATCCACTCTACTTTCTCCACTTTGGTTCTTACAAGTGCTGAGTACATCTCTCCAACAGAGATGAATGCATGCATTTTACTTTGCTTCTGTTAAAAACTACTTCCATGATGCTGGGCACACCATCAGTCTGGCAATGTTCTGCAAATATCAAACATATCATCCTTTCTTTAGTTCACCAAGTCAACAGTGATATTTATGGGATCCAGTAATTGTCAGGGTTTGAAAGATTCAAACTCAAAGATACTCAATGAGTCAAACATGTTAGTCTGCACAGGCTCTGAGTGTATTATCCAGTTCCAAAGTTTCCTTCTAACCATGGACCTCTCACTTCCTTTACCTACTACCGTAGATGTACTAACCTCCCTTGTTCAATATAATTCTCCCTTAAAGTAAGGAAAATAAGTTATGACTTTGGCTACTATACATAAACTGCTACCATCATTTGGAATCTCAAATCTGCAGCCAAGCATTTCTGGCATTGTAGATTTGGCTGATTCTAAACTTAACAGGGTTTTCCAAGATTTTTTTTTTACCGATACATAATCAGTATCTGATCGGCGGGGGTCAGACACCCAGGACCCCTGCCGATCAGCTGTTTGGGAAGGAAGCGGCGCTCCTGTGTATGCCACAGCCTAGTGGCCAAGTGACGGCACATTATATGTGTCACATAGCTTAGGAGAAGCTCAGCCCCAATCAAGTGAATGGGACTGAGCTGCAATACCAAACACAGCCCTTATACAATGTACGGCGGTGTGCTTGGTAAGCTGCAACAAAGCAGGATGCTGACAGGAGTGCCACTGCATTCTCAAAACAATTGATCAGCAGGGGTCCTGTGTGTTGGACCCCCATGATCAAATCCTGATGACCTATCCTAAGAATAGGTCATCAGTAAACAAAAATCTCGAAAAAAATCTTAACCCTTAAATTAACTTGATGAAGACTTTAAAATAGGCATAGAAAACCACAGTACCCTACAAGAAGTTCCTATGATTTTTTGTCAACGTTTATCCATTATTACCTGAAAGAAATGCTCCTTCATTTTGAGATTAGTCGCAGTCAACATGTTGGGATGTTTTCCAAGGATTTCAACATCCTCCCTAGATCTGTCCCTCAACTAAAAAAGCCTCTTGCAGAAACTGTAACAGTAAGTATTGATCCTTGTGGATCTTCATAGCAATACCCTTTGGGGGGGGGTTGGGTCTTTGTTTTTGTGCATCGCTTGCCAGAAGTGACAAGACATAGCTTCTATTATATTTATTATTAGAAATTTATTATAAAAAAAAAAAAAAAAATTTAAACCACTGGCCATTCCTTAAAAAGAAAGATGCTATATTGTGTTGTGCAGGTTCAGAGCTGATTCCGGACATAACTTCTTCTTCATTCATTTGGCATGTCTGAGTGGAGGATCGAACATTTCTTGCTCCTATGCTCCCCCTTGCCCTGCACTGCATAGGTAACGTCTGCTTTGTTTACATCCTCACTATTCTAGGCAGAGGCTTCTGCCTAGCAGTGATTACAGTGGCATAACCGGCACAAGTGGGCAGTCTATAGTCCTGCCCTAGGCTCTAAAACAGCCCGGGGCAGCGCTATAGACCATCCATTTGTGCCGGTGACATCACCGGAATCACTGCTAGGTGTAAGTCTCCGACAGTAAAGAAAGCAGACCAGCGCATGGCTGTGGGGAGCATTGGAGCAAGAAATGCTCCGATACTCCACTCAGACATGCTAAATGAGTGAAGAAGAGGTTATGTCCGGACAACCCCATTAATAGTAACCCAGTTTATATGTATCCGTTCTTCAAGTAGTCCATCATCATAATAGAGTCATACGAAACTACAGAATGGTTTTACTAGGAATAACCAACCAAGCATCCATTTAATTATATATTTATTTACAAACTGACATTAATATATGAGGCTTTCACAGAATTTGAGCGCTTGTACATGCCTCCACCACTTATTTAATTTTCATAGTACGAGCATCTACAGTGAGCGAGCACTCTCTCAAAATCTTATAAGTCAGTGTAACAGTTCAGGCAGGCTACCACTGAAGTACAAGGGTAAACGTCTGTAGCAGGGATATTCAAAACAGTGCTGCAGCTTTGAATATAACAAATTTTGTTGGTAAAAATGCATAATAATGAATTATGTCCGAAATGTTAGGTAATTAGATGTCTATTTTAATCATTGTAAAGACAATGCTCATTCAACTTGACCTTGGTTTTACCGCCATAATCGTCTCCTATATATACAATGGCTTGTATGTGGACACCATGCACTAATTTGGACCTGCTGAAGGAGCCAGTATGGCTCTGAAACATGTAGTCCATGTGTTCTTATTACGCTAGTTGTCTAGCTAGTTTATTACATTTTGTTATTTTATTTGTTTTAATGCTTAAATAAATTTGATGAACTTACAGTGCCATCAAAAAGGATGTTTTATTAACTTTCCATTCCAGATATCAGACCCTGTGACATCCCCCGGGCATCTGTCCCTGAGCTGCAGTCTGTGGGAGTACCAGAAGTATTAAGCCTCATTCACACATGAGTGTTTTGGTCAGTGATTTCCATCAGTGATTCAGAGCCAAAACCAGGACTGGGGCCTCTACAGACATAAGGTATAAGGGACAGATCTGCATCTTTTCTGTGTTTAGAGCCACACCTGGTTTTGGCTCGCAATCACTGATGGAAATCACTAACCGAACACTGAATGTGTGAATAAGGGCTTATTCATACTAATATGGGTGTTGTGCCTGGCTGCTCAACTATATAAGATGAGTAGATTTTTATTCTTACAATAACAGTTTTTGCCAGCAGTCTTAAATATTAGCTCTAAACCTTCTTTTTCCTTTTTTTTCTTCTGCCTTTTCCAAATCACAGCATCCACTGTCCACCTTCATCCTGGCAACACTCCTCCTGCTCTCTACCTGACACCTGGAAGGGTGAGAAACAGCTACCAAAGTCCTTTCTTCCCTACTACCGATGAACCAATGAGCTTGAGCGCAATTATATTCTACTCCACTATTTCTCAACTTGCCTAACACCTCAAGTTCTGCTCCTCCCCCAAAGATCTGTTCTGGACCTGATTTCTAGATCCAGTGCTGGACTTAAGACTGTTCCAGCTATCGTGTTTAACTTTTCTCCATACTGCACATATAGCAATATAAATCACACAGTGAAATCACAATGAACCAGCATCCAGTTTTGACATCTATGTTGCCTTACCATAGGCTTCACTGCAGCCCCACAGTGCTCATCAATCCACCAACCTTGACACCCTAAGTCCTTTATGTCCTCCTCTCAAATGCTATGTCTATTGTGCTTCAGCTACAGGCTATACTGTAGTTACTACTTTACTGATGTTATGCTCCTTTATGAAATACCCTCTGCAAATTCACGGATCTTCCCAATGATGTCTCTAATACCGGGACCAGGTTTTCTGGTTTCTGAATAGTCAACACCTTGTAATTTAAAATAAAAATAAAAAATCCGGACACAAACTGTGTGTAAAACAAGTCAACGGAAATTGAAGTGCGCAGTTTTTGAATATATGTAAATAATACCAAAGTTTTTCAACTACATAGGACACAATTATAAAAGTCAGACAATTTTTTTTTATTGGTTATGTACAGCATGTATATATGTTCAAGTCGTGGTGCTGAAACAGCTCCTTACAAGAGTTCCACAGTTTGTTCTGTTTCAGCATGTGATGTGCCTTATTAGAGATCACCAGGATAACTTCCACCCATCCTTAGAAGTACAGGAATGACTGAGGCAACATCCACCTTTCCAAATCAGGCATCTGTTTAGTAGCTACAGTTCAAGGGAGAAAGGACAGTTAGGTATAAAAGCCTTTATTTCTCTGTACAGCCAGAACTTTTCTCTCTTTTCTCATTTTCTGTGCTTTTTCTTGCACAATTGGATGGACTATAAATCTGGTAAGTGGGTTTCCAAAGACTGGACTACCCACTTCAATCGTCCTTCAAACAAAAGCTGAAGATGAGAAGAAAGCTCCACCTGGTACCACTGTTTGCTAAAATAATAATAAATAGATTTCATTTAATAAATAATTACAAGAGATTGCAAAGAGTGCTCTGGATGGCATTAATCACCAGGCTTGGGGCAGGTATCACCTGCTCGTAGACAAGGCCACTTTATTGTTAAATCACCTTCACACTACTACCCCCTCTGATAACTCTGGTATTTCCACAATGACTTCACGCTTATGTTTACTCATAGTTAGCATAGCAAGCACAAAATTACCACAAACCTGATAAAATATATAAGCAGGAAACTGTTAGTTTTACACACACACACACACACACCTGTCCATTCAGCTTCACTATAGAATTGGCAATAAATGGCCTGTTAAAGGGGGGGCTCTGCACAGTTTACATGGGATAAATTGATTTTATAACAAGTTTACTGCAATCCATATCTTCCTGTCCTATTTGTCTTATTTTATTGAAAACATATGGCAACTAGCTAAACTCTGTCCTGTGTTTCATCTGCCAGCAATGACCAGGTTTTGTAATCAGGCACTTGCTTGCATGCTGTTGTCGACACATGGTGCTGTTTAATTTGGAGAAAGGCAGTTTGCTTAAGATTGCACTTACCTATTCTATCCTAACACACACTTAAACTGTAAAATAATAAGACAAAACATAGCACAAATTCTTAGAAAAGCAGCCTCCCTGCAGGATGGGTGCCTTCCTTGATGGAGTGTGGAGAGGAGACCATATGCCACCGTAGGCGCACAGCTAAACACTTATCCTAGACTAGACAATAAGAGAATGTAAAACACACTGGACTCTCCAAAATGGTCACAGTCTTTATTTGCACATCCACAAAATTCCCTCCAGAAACAATAGAGAACAAACTCTTGATGCCACAGAAGTGGGGTCCAAGGAGACTAGGAATGAAAAGGTGCATTACGCACAGGCAAGACACCTGTTGAGCTTCCTTTCCTGAGTGCAAAGGCTTTCTCAGGCCAGGATGTGGACAGACACTATTAAAAGATACTGTGATTTGTGGTGACATATGTTCAGCGAATATTCAGAAATACACAAGCAGCAGATGTCCCCACTGCTGACATACCTACCCATTTTATAATACCTGTATCCAGCATCTCACTGGCCCTTTCTTCCTAACATGCCAGACCAACTAATCTTACTGACAACAGCCCGATTTTGTGACTTTATGGTCAAGTTTAACAGATGCACACTTGTTCTTAATGCACACAAACAAGCTGTTGAGGTACAAGCAATCCATATGCCAGGCTCAAGGTGCACATATGCCTTCTTTGTAAAAGCAAGCTAAGTCAAACAATATATTTTATTTGGAAACAAGCAGTAAAATGAAGTGCTGGATTGAGCTTGCCATACACTATATATCTTGCTCTTTGTTTGCTGAAAACACTTTCCTGCACATTGAAGGAGTTTGAGAAGGGCAGACGTTGGAAAGCTGTGAGAATGCAGTGCAAAAACCGACCACTGTCAGCATGTTAATCAACAGTGCAGTAGGATGCTTTCTGAGTGTGAAGGAAAGCCCTTGGAGACTCATTCTGAAAACACTTAGGGACCTTGTAGTTTTGAATCCAGCAGAAGGTATAGCGCAATGGTTGTCCACAAAGCTTAAAAAGTACCTTGTAGTTTCTCAAAACATAGCCAGATATCATCACAGTATCTCAATCATTACCACTGCTGATATTTTTGTATCCAAACTATTTCACTCTTCAGTATAGCATTGTATTTAAACAATTTTGGTAATGGTAGATAATTCTAATGATTTCTAATTTTTAAAGGCTTTTATATTAATTTTAGAGAACTCCAAACCAAAATATCATGAGAGTCAACATCTGCTAATAAACAGGGCTGTTTTTTTAAGATACTGTCCTGAAATAAGCCTTTATTGATTCTGATCCAGATAAACCATTATAGCCATTTCCATAAACCTCTGTAGTAAATTATTTGGACTCCATGTGATTGGATTGACACCCTCATCCTTTTGCAGAATTGGGGCAGCACGGTGGCTCAGAGATTAGCACTGGTGACTTTCAGCGCCGGGGTCATAGATTCGAATCCAATCAAGAACAACGTCTGCATGGAGTTTGTGTCTTCTCCCCATGTTTGTGTGGGCTTCCTCTGGGTACTCCTGTGTCCTCCCACTCTCCAGAGACGTACTGATAGGGAACTTAGATTGTGATTCCCATTGGAGACAGCAAATGATAATGTCTGTAAAGCGCTGCGGAATATAAGTGAGTAAACTAAATAACTAATAAGAAGAATTTACATTTTTTCCGAAAACTGGCCTTTTAAATATTAGCATCTGTTCTAAGCACCATTAACCTCGATCTAAAATCTCCCACCACAAGGATAAAAATAAGTGACTTTCAAATGAAAAGAGTTACCAGTTAGTGCACTATAGGTCATGTTCACATGCTAAGGATTACACTCCTAAATCCTCACAAAACCTGTTGATGTACCCCTTTCACATGGCTGATGTCCACAGGAACATGTTCGCTTCTACTGCTCTACATTAAAGGTAGTTTGTCAAAACAGCACCTGGGTCTACCCAGGTGACTGATGCAGCCAATCTCTAGGGCACAAGACTACTGAAGCCAGAGATAGGCATCAGTGGTCTCATGGGTATTTGGCACATGATCAGTTGCAGTGACCAAAATAGAGACTAGCAGGGACCACTGGAACTGGGAGTATTAAATTTGTGAACAATTTTTTATTTTATTTTTTTAATGTTAAAGCATTCCCTATCTTTCTGTTAAAGCCTTCCCCATATATATCCTAGACAAACTATTTAGGCCCTGCAATGCCCCATCTAAAAAAAAAAGGAAAACCCCAAATGTCAGCTTTTTGATATATTTGGATGGAGTACATAATCAGAGACAGCTTGTGAGACTACATCATGTTGATGCAACTTCCCCAAAGATTACCAACTTAGTAAAGAGCTCACCAGTATTGTTACCATAGAATGGCATCCTATTGATACTAACCAGCTAGCTATAAGTCAACTCCCGCAAAAATTTTTATTCTCTGACCTGTTAGAAAGGTGCATGATATAATCTGTAGTGAATGTCATTTTCTTATCAGAGGCTGAAATTGAGAGTTTCCACTCTCTTCTTATTGTAGCTGGGTCATGTCACCAACTCCCTGACCTCCAACTGACCCAGGACAGGAAGCCAGTCACTTCTCTATTCATTCCTATGAGACTGAAAGTGAGGCTCCCATAGGAATGCATAGAAAATTAGACTTCCTGTCCACACATAAGGTGCTGTGTGAATTGGTGGGTCTAATTCCTAGTCACATGACACAGATAAGAAACTACAGGATGATATAACTCAAAAATTCAGCTACTAGTAAGAAAATGACATTCACTACAGATTACATCATGTACATTTCTAGCAGGACATGGAATAATTTTTTTTTGCGGGAGTTCTTCTTTAATGGGCTTATAGCAATTTGACAACCCCAGAAAAAAGGTCAGTGGATTTATAACAATATAAATGCACTTAGTGGGTACTAAGTCTTACGTAGTAAAACAACGAAGGCACTTACCTGTCTGATGATCTGTAACATTTCATACTGAATATGATTTGCATACAGTGCCACGAGGAAATTAGAAGAGTAAGACCTTTAAATGGGTTTTCCATCATAGATATTTATGGATTGCTCACAATAGTGGTTTTCATAGGGTCTGCTATTCATTTTTTAACACCTATGAATGGATCCCTTTGCCTTAATGAGGTATTCCAGCACTTCGATATGACCTCTCCTTAGGATACGTTATCAATATCATATCTGTGGTGTCAGACCCTTGCTCACCCCCCATGATCAGCTGCTGGCAGGAGCTGCGGCCACTCTAACAAACACAATGTATGGAGCTGGAAGCAGACAGCTCCGTATATTGTGTAATGGCCATGCCAGGTTACTGCAGCTAAGCCCGATTCTAGTGAAAGGGGGCTGAACGACAGTAACCAGGAATGACCACTACATAGAGAACGGAGCTGTGCTTTCGCCTCCATACACTGCTTATTGGTTGGGATGTCGGTCACCACAGATCTGATCTGGTCATTAATATTGAAGTCCTGGAAAACCATTTTTATAATTGTCTTGAGTTTTCACTGAATAGAGTAATGCAACAGATTGTACTATTTTATTGCCAAAAGTCAATGCAAACATTATGTTCATTATAAATCCATGTATCATGTCCCTATCGGGTTCTGCAGCAGTGACTTACTTTTCTCTGGAGTCTACATTACTATTAATTACTTAATTACTTTCAACTTTTTCACAAAGTAGGATACAGAACTCATTCACCTAACCAATATTTATCTGTCCAAAACTTCCTATCAACTAATGCCTTCTTTGGTCTTTTGAGACTTTAGTTTGACTACTTAATTTGAGATGTTGTAAGAGAAACATTATAATGAGGTTCCTGTTGTATTTGTACCCTATTGTGTCATGACCTATCACAATGTACCACAAAATGCTAATGCCAATGCTAATTAACATTGCTTTTCACATACATCTCAGCAGGTGGTGTTGCATTAATACACACTGCATGTACACATCTACATAAAAAAAACAAAAAACAAACTTCATTAAATTATATTTTGAAAGTATTACATATTCCTATAACAGATTCTATGATAAAGTGCAGATTCATAGGCAATTTGGATAAACTTACCTGTCCATTGTGCTTAACAGTCATTTCCTACACTTAGGTCAAGTAAAATGCAGTAAAGTCATAAGCAGAAAATACAGAGAATAGATAGTAAATTGTGCCACACTTTTTTAATACATTGTATTAAAACATTATGTTATAGCATTTCAGTGTTCATATAATTGCACTTTTTTATACTTACATACAGACCATCTTATGGTCAAAGTATACTTAAAATTGTTCAAAACAATCTTCACAATTTATAGATTTTTAAGTAGAACATTCATACTGTAGAACCAGCTTTACCTGCTACACTGGCATCCAAAATGTAAAGCCTTGAAGTGGTGTCAATCTCAACTTTTGTGCCATAAATAGTTCATATGTCCTGTTCATTGCATGATGAGGTTTTAGATGAGGATGCAAAAAACTCTGTGTCTGAGCTCAGGTACAGTACAGCTGTTATCTCCCAACATTGCTGCAGATATTGCCTGACAGAGAGGAAGTCACTGCCATAGTTCAGCTCTCTCATGCCAACCAGAACTCCCCAGCACTCTGTGCATGTATCAAGAGGGCAAAGAAAAGCCAACCATTGCTCCACAACTCCTGCTGGTATCTTAAGTAATTGACTCCTGTTGATGGGTAAACTCATGAAAGTAAAAGAACAACAGCATTATGCTACTAAAGATTTATTCTACAACAGTAATTTATTTCCCTTCACAATTGAGCAGTGAGTGAGAAAGAGAATGGCCTGTCTCATCAGAAACATCACAATAAAGGTCTCTCTTGGTTGTCCTATGGGTTTTCTCAGTTTTTGGAGATACTCTGCAAAATGCAATTAGGAATAGGTATGACATGATATCAAAGTTTAAAAAGTACAAATGAGGGATTTATAGACCTTTATCTTTAAAATATGTTCATGCAAATATAACTAACATAAAACTTATAACAAGAGCTGAATTACTCAATGCCTGAAGTAAAAACCTAATCTGCCCCAAAAGCTTACATTTTCCATCTATTCAGTTAAGCCAAATAAAGATGTCACTTTCACTACAAACTTTCTACTTTCATTGATGGTTTACATAGTACAGCATACCACTAGCAAGAGTTCAAAACCGATAACAAATAAAATAAAATACACCGGAAATAATTAAAAATCTGAAACATACCTTGTAGACGTTTAGGCTGAAATGCTGTAAAAACTTGATGAAAGCAGTTTGAATATACCAGGAGATGGGGTAATTTCCTTTCCTGGACCTCTAGGTCTTATGTGTTAGAGGATCTTTACCAGAAGGATGTGTGAAGGATGTGCAACAGGCACACAACTAGCTCCCAGGCATATATATACCATTGTGAAACAATGCAGATCAATACAAAGTGTGCCCCCCTGGCACACTTTATCTTATCAGTCTTACATGGAGTGTGCCGGGCTCATTACAACCTGGGAAGTGGCCAATCAGAATCATCAATGACATGCAAGCCTCCCCACTGCCAGACACAGCTGGAATCCCAACAAAGAGCCAAGTAGGAGGGAGAGCAATGAACCCCCACCCCTCCATAAATGATCCTTACACTTAATATGTACATGAATCTAGGAGCTGCCCATTTAGCTCTGTGGTATCCAGGAGGGAAAAATATTAACTTAGTTCTTCAACTTTGCACAATTGGCACAGTGCTTTGGAACAATTGCCCTAAAATACACAGAACATGTTTGATCCATAAGGAACCATTATAAGATTCTACTAAGCATATTAACCAGAAGTAATATTGTGTGGAGTACTATCCAGATAATCTGTTTCTATTATAGCTCAGACACTTCCTGAAAGTAAGTATATCCTCACAACTTATGTACAGTAAATCTGCTCACAATGTACAATGTATAACCTCTCAGCTGTTTTGTTAAATTTTTTCAGATAATCAGAAAAACTTTACATGACACTTCAATTTAATAATATTAATCTTGACATTTTTCAGTAAATATCTAAGGATGACTATGTGTTTCAATATATGGAAGTTATGGTCTTTTAATACCAGGAATTACATGTATGATATCCAAAAGGAAAATTCCCCTTTGCGAAAGTGCTTTATTAAAAAAGCACCTTCCATCTCTGTGGACAAGGATAGACAACAATTGTGTCTTCACCTCATCATAAATTCTTGTATTTAAGATGCTGAAGTAGTTTTATTTTTAGATAAACATAATTTTGACCCACTTCCTTCAAAACTCCTATGTTGAACCACCATAGCCCTCAAGATATTAACATATACAACCATTTCTTACCCTCCCACTTACCATCTAGTTGAGGGACCATCTAGTCACACTAATTTAACACCAAATGAAGCTCCGGTAGACATCTCAATTCATTCTCCTTAGCGGGTCACATTCTATGATCTGGCCAAAATTAAAACAACAGTCTACAATGTAGAGCATTAAAATTTTGTAACTTTTCCTCTTTCCACCGCAGTGCTATCCAGATGATGCCAAAATACCTAAACTAACAGAGCACCTGTCCCAAGAAAAGTGAATGTGTCCTCTCTCTCACATATTAGTGGAAAGTCCAAGTGAGTGGACATCCAAGGCTATTGTTACCGACTTGCTCAGTAGATCAGATCTATTTAGGCACTAAAACACAAAAAATTATATCAAGTTATATGAAAGCATCAAGGAAATTGACATAATGGTGTCCATAAGCTTTTATCTATGCCTCAAGTCCTTTTCTTCCTGGCAAATGCTCAACTTCTTTGACTGATCTGGATGTCAGTGCCTTAGCTTTTAACTTCTTCACCACAAAATCCAACTGCTACTTCTTGCCATGAACTTGGTTTTCCCTTTGCCTTAAATTACACCATTATTGATTTAGTTGGAAAAAGAGCTGCACATACAAATTCTATCATCATAAATGAGCAGCACTCCAAAGATAGGGTGGGTATTGCTAACTTTCCTTTTTCTGTTAGAGCTACCAGAAAGACTGGTCCCACTACAAACACAGTACATTAAAAATAAAAAGTCTGCCCTTCTCCACATACTAATCTTTAAAAGAATCAAGTTGTTCACCACCTTTTTTGACATAATGGTGTCCATAAGCTTTTATCTATGCCTCAAGTCCTTTTCTTCCTGGCAAATGCTCAACTTCTTTGACTGATCTGGATGTCAGTGCCTTAGCTTTTAACTTCTTCACCACAAAATCCAACTGCTACTTCTTGCCATGAACTTGGCCTTCACTTTGCCTTCAATTACTCCATTATTCATGTAGTTGGAAAAAGAGCTGCACATACAAATTCTATCATCATAAATGAGCAGCACTCCAAAGATAGGGTGGGTATTGCTAACTTTCCCTTTTCTGTTGTTAGAGCTACCAGAAAGACTGGTCCCACTACAAACATAGTAAATTAAAAATAAAAAGTCTGCCCTTCTCCACATACTAATCTTTACAAGAATCAAGTTGTTCACCACCTTTATCACCCCATGTTGTTGAAGTGGTTTTAAAATAAAACCCTAAAATATGAATTGGTACCACAGCAGAAAAGATTTAATGGAATATGATTGTCCTCCTGATTAAGAATTCCCCCCTACTATGCCAGTCAAATTTCCTACACGTCAATCCATCTAGGTAAATCGAAATACTAATTTAAGGTGGTCTCCTAAGTCACGCTTAAGGTAACCCTTGTAACTGTTCTACTAATTTGAACTAGTCATACCAAAGCAGATGTCCTCACCTAAGATTCAAAAGCTACCCTTAACTTGTCCTTCAGCAACTTAGCTTCCTGCACATTATTGTATGTTAAGGTTCATTATTTTAGAAGAAAGTTTACCTGGATTTCCGAGGATTCCGTTGATTTATCTTTCATTGAGGTGGTTACTCTTGCATCCTAATCATTCATGCAAAAACTGACATACTTTGCTTTATACCGTCTGTCAGTAGTCAGCAGAAACCTTCCTCCCAATGACCGACAGACTGATACTGTGGATGCTTGCTTTGTCTTTAAAGGATATTGACCAATAGGCTGCTAGCCAGGGTGGTACACCATATGTAAACATCTGATTGGCACCTTATAGATGCTTTATTGATGTTCAATTTTAACACTAAGCAGCCACTCCCTTGCTGAATAGTAGGTGATGAGTAGATATTCATCAATATTTTGCACCTGTGCTCCTTCCTTCTGTATAACAATGGGGTTGTCTGCACCTTGTTGGAAACTGGTGTTTTAAAGGTGTTTATCAGGGCTAACTTATTGATGGCCTATCCATTGGATAGGTCATTAATATCAGACTGATGTGGATCTGAAACCAAGCACCCCCACCAATCAGCTGTTAGCAGCAGCTGCGGTTCTGGAAGTAAATAGTGGATGAAGCCGGAACACCACAGCTGCATATACTGAGTGGTGGCCATTATTGGGTACTGCAGCTCAGCTCATATTCGAGTGAATGCTGGTGGAGAATGGAGTTTCATTATTTTATGTGATCCTCTTAGAAGCCGCTGGGCAGGTGACCTAATCTATTAATATGGGCCTGACCAAGGTTGCTCACCAACATAGTGCACTATACGTAACAGTATAAAAGCCTTATCTGTGTGCAATTAGAATAATAAGAAGACAACCCCTCCTAAAGTAGATGCATGAGTGGATGGTCATCAGTATTTTACATCTATGCTCCCTCCTCTATAAACCATTGTGTCCTGTCCTGTCTGCAAGCTGCTGGGAACCGGTATTTTTAACCTGTCTTTGTATTCATAGCTCCTTTATTTCAGCAATATTTTTGTGATGACGATGTTGATGATGAGCTCCAGTATAGAAGATATGTATTTTCTGTTCCATTTGATATTCAGAATGACTGATAACCTTTACAGTATTTGTCTTACTATAATGCCAACTGATAGTACTGTATAATACTTTTTCAATGTAAAAAAACAGGGAGACCTTTTTTTTTGCGAAGTTTGTTCTTCAGGGCACTGCCATTAATGCATTTTCTTTCTTCTGATCATTCTTGGTTCAGCTCTAAAGTGCCTTAAAGGGTTTCTGTCACCAGATTTGGGCATACTAAACAGGATGGCATTTGCAATGTGCAAATGCCACCTGATGCCCAATCTGGTTTTATTACTGTAAGCAGATCAGCCGTTTTGTTAAAAAAATCACTTTTGTAATATGTAAATTAGGCTTACTAGGTGCAAGAGGCGTTTACCTCGCACCTAGTAATCGCCCTGTTCTAACCTCTAGTGCCGCCTCCTGCTTCCTGATTGACAGGGCCAGGCAGTTTGCTCGATGAGCTGCCGGCCCTGACATCGATCGAAATCCCGCGCCTGCGCCGTGTAGGCTAAATTCTGCGCAGGCGCAGATAGTTCACCCGGCCGCCCGGCTCCTGCCTCTCTCACTGCGCCTGCGCCGTGCGGAGTAAAAGCGGCGCAGGCGCAGTGAGTTCCGCCGGCTCCTGGGTCTCAGTGCGCCTGCGCCGTGCGGAGTAAAATCGGCGCATGCGCAGTGAGTTCCGCCGGCTCCCGGCTCTCTCACTGCGCCTGCGCCGATTACGTCAGAGGACACCCGGAAGAGACTCACCTTCTTCCCCGATGAAGCCGGCCGCCGTCTCTTCCGGGTGTCCTCTGACGTAATCGGCGCAGGCGCAGTGAGAGAGCCGGGAGCCGGCGGAACTCACTGCGCATGCGCCGATTTTACTCCGCACGGCGCAGGCGCACTGAGACCCGGGAGCCGGCGGAACTCACTGCGCCTGCGCCGCTTTTACTCCGCACGGCGCAGGCGCAGTGAGAGAGGCAGGAGCCGGGCGGCCGGGTGAACTATCTGCGCCTGCGCAGAATTTAGCCTACACGGCGCAGGCGCGGGATTTCGATCGATGTCAGGGCCGGCAGCTCATCGAGCAAACTGCCTGGCCCTGTCAATCAGGAAGCAGGAGGCGGCACTAGAGGTTAGAACAGGGCGATTACTAGGTGCGAGGTAAACGCCTCTTGCACCTAGTAAGCCTAATTTACATATTACAAAAGTGATTTTTTTAACAAAACGGCTGATCTGCTTACAGTAATAAAACCAGATTGGGCATCAGGTGGCATTTGCACATTGCAAATGCCATCCTGTTTAGTATGCCCAAATCTGGTGACAGAAACCCTTTAAAATAACATGTTACCATTATGTTTTTCTGCCAATTAAAATCAGATAGCAACTCATATTCTTTTTTCTATTTTTTTTATTTTGTAATCATAGATTTTTTTACGTCTATTTTCTATGCAAGGTCATGGGAGCAATGATTTTGCATGAGCTGTTAACAGCATTTAGCTTTACAGAAGCCACATGGGCCACAGGCAGAATAGACTGAAGATGATTCAATGACATCTGTGAGAGAGTTTTCTAGACAGGCTGTCTGACCTGTGCTGAGGTCACTGTACATGGAGGGCATAGATAAGGCTGCTTTCAGTTCTACTCTGGTAGTGTGTTATGGTGGAGGAACAGACTGCTGGAGTTCAATATATCCAGCATAGCCAGATACCACCATGCACCGCCATATCCCCATTCGCTATAATGGGATCTCTCAGGGATCTGGCTGCTTTCCAACATATATCCCAGCTTTCAACTGGACAAAAAATTAGTGTATTTTTTTACAGCTTAAATTTGGCATATATGCCGGATGCAGTGAGTGGATCAGAGTGCTGGAGTTCACAATGCAGATTTGAACCTGACCTAAGCTGTGACAATCACTTTTTCTAAATGGTAGATACTGTGCATGTGCTGATAATGAGATGACTGCTGAAAAGTGACAGAAAATCTTGAGCTTTTATTAGACTTAGTGGTCAGTGTGGAAACCGCAGAAATGATTACAAAAAAATATTAAAGCACCATGGAAAATGTTATAGAAAGAAAAATCACCAAAAATTGTAAAAAATAAAATAAAATAAAAATTGAATATTGGGTAACTGACATGGAAAAGGACCTACGAATTTTAGTGAACAGCAAACTAAGCTGTAGAAAAAAGACGACTGAGGGGAGATCTAATAACTATGTATAAATATATCAGAGG
This sequence comes from Rhinella marina, assembly GCA_900303285.1. Lineage (NCBI taxonomy): Eukaryota > Metazoa > Chordata > Amphibia > Anura > Bufonidae > Rhinella > Rhinella marina. The sequence continues at coordinate 326,104 of ONZH01001318.1, read as the reverse complement.
TCAGTACAGAGATCTCTCCCTTGATCTATTTATCCCCAGGACTGTGACTGTGACGAGGGGACATCCTCTGCGTCTGGAGGAAAGAAGGTTTGTACACAAACATAGAAGAGGATTATTTACGGTAAGAGCAGTGAGACTATGGAACTCTCTGCCTGAGGAGGTGGTGATGGTAAGTTCACTAAAAGAGTTCAAGAGAGGCCTGGATGTATTTCTGGAGGGTAATAATATTATAGGTTATAGTTACTAGAGATGGGTCATTGATCCAGGGAGTAATTCTGATTGCCTGATTGGAGTCGGGAAGGAATTTTTTTCCCTAAAGTGGGGAAAATTGGCTTCTACCTCACAGGGGTTTTTTGCCTTCCTCTGGATCAACTTATAGGAAAACAGGCCAAACTGGATGGACAGATGTCTTTTTTCGGCCTTATAAACTATGTTACTATGAATGTAAAAAATTGATTTAAACCATAGATTATTTTCTGATAACTTTCCCTTTAAGGGAAGAAGACAAATAATTTCAGATTCCTGATTTCATTTTTGCAACCTTACACAATCAATTAAATAGAGGTTCCCCCCCAAGTGTGCATGCCCACATAGGTAAAAGATTCACATACATCAGTTTCATCCAGTCTGTTTTATGCCAGAGCCACAACTGGTGACTTTTGTTGTGTGCACTTTGTGCACTGGTCTGGCGGCCATAGCTTGTAGGCAACAAACTATATGCTATGTTTTTCTGTTCAGCACTGAGAGACTATGTAAAAACTGACGCACCATATGCAAGAATGAATCCTATATCAAACAATGGGATCTTTCTGGCATCAGTTTCCCACCAGCTTTTCTGTTCAACACTGGAGGAAAACTAATGTCAGATGCTGTATATATGTGGACATACCCTGAGGAGTATTGCAGATATAGCAGTTTTTGAGAATGTACCCGGCCATTCTATTCAGTGCTTATGAGATAGATAGAAACAGCTGAGCACTGTCTCGGTCATTGCTATGGACTTTTGAAAGAGCAGAACAGCATAGGCTTAACAGCTTCTCCTTTCGAACTCCTCTTAAATGTGCAAGTGCTTTCATGATTATGGGGGTTCCAGTAGAAGTGCCAAAAGCAATTAGACATTTTATCATCTATGCTGCAGTTAGGTGACAAATGCGCATTGTGAGACAGCCCCTTAAATTGTGTGTCCAGGTGAGCCCTCAGAGGGCCCACAAGACTGCACGAGTGACTGTAACTAGAAGAGGGTCCTCTCTCTGTCAGCTCTCCACAATCAATGGTTTCCAGCTATTGCTTGGTAAAATAGCCAGCACACAACCCATTCTCAAACAGTCTGCCCCCTTTAATGTTGCTGTGAGGTCAGGTCCTGGTTGAGGGATCCCCTCAGTGAGCTTCTGCCTGTCTTGAGGACTTTCAGTTTGGGGCTTTATTAATCTACTACTAAGCTTTATTGTATGTCTTGCCGAAGTATATATGCACAGATTTATAAATGATAAATTGTGGAAGAGGAAATTGAAAGTGTTGATTTTATCGTGTGTATTGTTAATACAATTCACCATTGAATAAAAAATAAGTTTATGTTTCAGTAATAGAACAGACACATACCATTTATTATATTAGTTTAGTTTTTATTAGTTACATTCAGATGTCCACAAATGAGGGATCTGCACCCAACAAGTAAACCACTTGGAGAGTTTTGATCATAATTTCAGAGGTTCTTCATAAAAATCAGTGGTGCTGAAACAGCTCCATATGTGGATCCAAGAACCTCTTAGTTTGCTGTATTACAGCAGGTTATATGTTTTATCTGAGGTATCTCCTATGTCCTCCATCTACTTGTGAAAGCACAGGAATGAGTGGACCAACTTGCACTTTTCCAAAAGAGGCATCTGTTTAGTGGCTACATTTTCAAGTAGGCAAAAAAAGGACAGTGGAGTATAAAAGCCTTTATTTCTCTACATTTTCACCAGAGGGACTTTTTCTTCTCATTTTCTGTGTCTTTTTACATTTATATCAAGTGAAAAAAAATGAATAGCCAAGGCTTGGCAGTTTTTTTTTCTCTTGCACAATTGGATGGACTAAAAAAATCTGGTGAGCGAGTTTCCAAAGCCTGGACTACCCACTTCAATTGTCCTTCAAACAAAAGCTGAAGATGAGAAGAAAGCCCCACCTGGTACCACTGTTTGCTAAAATAATAATAAATAGATTTCATTTAATAAATAATTACAAGAGATTGCAAAGTGGAGTGCTCTGAACGGCATTAATCACCAGGCTTGGGGCAGGTATCACCTGCTCGTAGACAAGGCTACTTTATTGTTAAATCACCTTCACACTACTACTCTGTCTGATAACTCCACAATGATTGGACACTTGCATTTACTTATAGTTAGCATAGCAAGCACAAAATTACCACAAACCTGATAAAATATATAATAAGGCAGAAAACAGTTAGGTTTATACACACACCTGTCCGTTCAGCTTCACTAGAATTGGCATTAAATGGCCCATTCGAGGAGGGGCTCTGCACAGTTTACATTGGATTATTTTATGCTACTTTATAACAGGTTTACTACAATCCATATCTCCCTGTCCTGTTTGTCTTATTTTATTGAAAACATATGGCAACCAGCTGAACTCTGAACAACTGAACAACTATCCTGTGTTTCATCTGCCAGCAATGGCCAGGTTTTGCAATCAGACACTTGCTTGCATGCTGCTGTCAACACATGCTGCTGTTTAATTTGGAGAAAGGCAGTTTGCTTAAGATAACACTTACCTATTCTATCCCCCACACACTTAAACTGTAAAATAATAAGACAGAACACAGCACAGATTCTTAGAAAAGCAGCCTCCCTGCAGGATGGGTGCCTTCCTGGATGGAGTATGGAGAAGAGACCATATGCCACCTTAGGCGCACAGCTAAACACTTATCCTAGACTAGACAATAAGAGAATGAATGACACACTGGACTCTCCAAAATGGTCACAGTCTTTATTTGCACATCCACAAAATTCCCTCCAGAAACAATAAAGAACAAACTCTTGATGCCACAGAAGTGGGGTCCAAGGAGAGTAGGAATGAAAAGGTACATAACACACAGGCAAGACACCTGTTGAGTTTCCTTTCCTGAGAGCAAAGGCTTTCCCAGGCCAGGATGTGGACAGACACTATTACTGTGATTTGTGGTGACATATGTTTAGCGAATATTCAGAAATACACAACAAGCAGCAGATGTCCCCACTGCTGACATACCTACCCATTTTATAGTACCTGTATCCAGCATCTCACTGGCCTTTTCTCACGGACAACAGCTCAATTCACTGACTTCATTGCTGTTTTATTAAGTTTAACAGATGAATAGTCTTCCCTGATGCACACAAGCCATTGAGATACAAGTAATCTACGTGCTAGGCTCAAAGTAAACATAGCAAGCAATATCATTTTTGACAACAAGAAATTAAATCAAGTAATAGACAGAGCTAGCCATTACCTTATAGAAGGTCGGCTACATAAACAGCATCCTTTGCATGTTTTATACAGGCTGATGGAAGAATGGCATACTTACCTATCACAGGAGATCCTGGAAGTGGTTTCCACCAGCAGCTATGCTCTTATACCCTTATATCCAAGAACAGCATATGTTTGATATTCCGGTAATTAATTTCAATTTTTTTGTTTTAGTTCAGGCAATGTCTGGGGATTAGTTTCATAAACCCTACCCTCCAAGTTACCCCACAGATAAAAGTTGCAGACCATTAGTGATAGTCTTGCTGAGACAAACAATAACCCTGCTTGAGATTAGTTAACTTTGCCTAGAATTGCTCAGAGATGTAAATGGCTTTGTTCACATTTTCAAAGAACACTGGATACATAGTACATGTTTCCGTAGCCACACACAAAACACCAACTTTTGGATCTTCAGGTGGCAGCAGCTCATGTGAATTTTCTGTGTACCATTAACTACTGTTCTGCAAATTAACACACCCCGTTAGATGGAACCATGTTTAATGGGATATATTGTATTGCAAAAGGTCCAAACGTCCATCTACGATCATATCCAGTAGCCAATCTCAATACGCTACACACTTCTGTTTGTCCTTTAACTCTTGCACAACTGTCGACATGTTGTTCTGCTAAAATGAACCTGCCAATAATTTTCGCATCAGTTTCCTCAAGATTCTCATGATCTTCTCCTAGATGTCAACAACGATGAGCGTCAGAACTTGTGGTTGTCTATTTTTTTTTTTGCATCAGCCAAGGATCCTGTGTTACACCACTTGTGCACCAAACCATGATTTGCTTCTATATTCTGGAATGGGATTGTCCAGAAATGTACAGTTCTGTATTTCAGTGTTTTTGATTGAAAAGAAAATATGTGAGACATATACTACCATAATAAAAAAACAAGTTGCAAGTACTGCAATACCCTACTGCAGTAACAGGGTGTAATATGAATAACACTAAGTGAAACAGGATAGTGGAAGTACATCCATGATATAGCAAAAGTGCAGAGACTGTAGCAGCATGGTCTTGGGGGAAAGAGGAAAAAAAGACAGCCCCCCCCAATCACTTTGCTAGGGGATAATAATGGTGCCCATGAGTAAATAATTGGTTATGGGGCACACTTTTCACACCTTCCTTGACAGGGAGGGGACATGGCTTCATTGAAAAGGAGATGTGGCCTTAATATGCCTCCATGCACCTAAATTTGTGTTGCATTTTTATGTAAAACTACACTAACTAGACAGTTTTTTTTGGTACATGGACACAGACAGAATTTAACCCCTCAGATGCCATATTCAATACTGATCTGTGACTCACATTCAGCTGCTCAGGGGTTAATCAGGGGTAAAAAAAAGCATGGAGAGGCCATCCTCTCCCATCTTGATTGAAGAAAACCCGTTACAACATGCTCCCAGTGTGATCACGTGGTGAGGTAATCACCGCAGGTCCTTTGGTGGGTTTTCTTTAATTAAGACAGGAGCGGAAGGCCTCTCCGCAATCAAGTGGATGAGGTGAGTATAATTTCTTTTACTTTCAGCCACCATTTTAGGAAAAATTGATTTGTTATCACAAACTGTGAAGAAATTCTGCTTCGTGGCGAATCGAATTTTTCCTGAAATTCGGATCGAAGTCCACTTGGAATACTTCAATTCACTGAACGCTAAATGAGGCCGAATGAGCATTATCCTGTACAAAACACACATGGCTAAAAGAGTTCTGATATTCATGAACTCAGGTTATGCACATAGGACGGAATAATGCAAGTCACCAGTACATACTAAATGGTAAAACACTGGGTAACTCTGACATGGAAAAGGACCTAGGAATTTTAGTGAACAGTAAACTAAGCTGTAGAAACCAGTGTCAGACAACTGCTGCCAAGGCCAATAAGATAATGGGTTGCATCAAAAGAGGCATAGATGCCCGTGATGAGAACATAGTCCTGCCACTTTACAAACCACTAGTCAGACCACACATGGAGTACTGTGTACAGTTCTGGGCTCCTGTGAACAAGGCAGACATAGCAGAGCTGGAGAGGGTTCAGATTTAATAACTATGTATACATATATCAGGGGTCAGTACAGAGATCTCTCCCATGATCTATTTATCCCCAGGACTGTGACTGTGATGAGGGGACATCCTCTGCTTCTGGAGGAAAGAAGGTTTCAAGAGGGGCCTGGATGTATTTCTGGAGGGTAACAATATTACAGGCTAAAGTTACTAGAGAGGGGTCGTTGATCCAGGGAGTTATTCTAATTGCCTGATTGGAGTCGGGAAGGAATTTTTATCCCCTAAAGTAGGGAAAATTGGCTTCTACCTCACAGGGTTTTTTTGCCTTCCTCTGGATCAACTTGCAGGATAACAGGCCGAACTGGATGGACAGATGTCTTTTTTCGGCCTTATAAACTATGTTACTATGTTATGTTACCCTGTATATCTTCCTGGAAGTTGATTCTATGCAGAGTTAAACTGACCACTGTCACCATGAAAAAGTTAATCACAGATCTGATGTATAGAGATCTCAGAAGTCCTGATCAGTGACTGGTGTCAAAGAGCACATTCACCAGTGTAAAACATAACCTTTAATAGTATTCATTAAAATGCCCCAATATTGTTGAATCAAGATTATTGTGGCTAGGAAAGAAGAGGCTTTGATACTACAGAAAGGAAAAATAACTCACCCTAATCACTGCCCCTACAAACAATATATCCTGCCTATAAAATGGAATGGCCACCCCCAAATATGTCTTAATAAAAAATGCATCAATAGTCCTAATGGTTCATACAGGAACTCATATATTTGGTTATAGGTAATTATACCCCATATATACGGAATCCACATCAAAATAGATGATCAGGCTCAATAATGGTCAACTTATCCAAAAAGAAAAAAACTGATACAATGTTTTACTCTAGAATAACACCATGTGTCCCAAAAAAGATCACATGTCCCGACGCATTTCTCTGCCAGGTGTCAGTTCCTCAGGGGACTAAATCAGGACTAATACCCACACAATGGTTAGTTATATAACATTGCCAACTGACAAAAACACAAGATTAGAGATGAGCGAGCACTAAAATGCTCGGGTGCTCGTTATTCGAGTCGAACTTTTCCCAATGCTCGGGTGCTTGTTTCGAGTAACGAACCCCATTGAAGTCAATGGGAGACTCGAGCATTTTTTGCAGGGGACCAAGGCTCTGCCTAGGGAAGGCTGGGTGAAAACCTGGAAACCTCAGAAAATGATGGAAACACCACGGAAATGGACAGGAAACAGCAGGGGCAGCATGCATGGATGCCTCTGAGGCTGCCTAATCCCACCATTACCCCAAATTCTCAGGCAACAGCCTGGTGGTTACCCTCATGGCAATTGTGCTCACCCAGACCAAGAAAGGCGAGGCAAATACCCATCACATGTTAGGGAAGCACCCAACTAGGTGCAACGAAGGTCCATCACCGCCTGCAGGTGACACCACTGCTCATGCTGGCACTGCAGCTGAAATCAAGTTTAGTATCTGTTATTATCAGTTGCTGTGGCTGCTGGTGGTATAGTGGTGAGCATAGCTACTTCCCAAGCAGTTGATCCGGGTTCGATTCCCGTCTATCGCAGGAGGCAATTAAAAATCAGTACAATATCTAATACGTCCCCCTACCCGGGTAAATTGTTTGGAGAGAGAGCCTGTAGGTGGGGGGAAGGAGGTTTCGCTGGAAGAGCCAGAGGAGTGCCCCCTGGGCTAGCGTGTGTGGTGGTGATAACAGCCATATGTATTTAGAATGACGACGCAGGACCCCAACTTAAAAATTTAGCATCAACCGGTACAGTCGTAAATTATGAGATTGATCAAGTGTGGTATGTATACTACTCAGCTTAAAACCGTATATGGCAGCTATCCGCAAAAATGGTTTGGAGAGAGAGAAAGATAGGGCAAAGACGTAAATTGTTTGGGAGAGGGCCTGTAGGTGGGGGGGCAGGCTGGGGGGAAGGAGGTTGAGCTGGAAGAGCCAGAGGAGTGCCCCCTGGGCTAGCGTGTGTGGTGGTGACAACAGCCGGATGGAGTTAGAATGACGACACAGGACCCCAACTTAAAAATTTAGCATCAACCGGTACAGTCGTAAATTATGAGATTGATCAAGTGTGGCATGACTTTTTAGATGGAGATTGCATGTGGTCACGTACTCCCTGGAACCCCATAGTCACCCCTTCTCTGATGTGCTAGCCCAGAACATTCTCTGCCCCAATTCGCAAGACCTTTTGCTGTTTCCGTGTGCTGACAGTGGGGATTTACCACTGTTTTCTGAGGAGGTGGTGGACAATGGCGAGACACAGGTGTCGGGGGGTGAGGTAGTTGTATGGGAAGCAAGTTACAGTGGGGACTCCTTGGGGGGGACTTTCTCATGATGGGACAGATTCAACTTGGGTGGATCAGGCACAGGAACAGATGAATTTTTTGGGGGGTTTATTTAACTTTTATTTAGCAAAAATAACCACAGAGATATTTATTCGTTATCTTCTCTGCGCAGTCTGGCTTTGGGGTTCCTCACTTTGATGGCGAGCTGTGCCGCTCTCTCCACAATGGTCTGTAGGTTCTTAGATGGAGACTTTGTCAGCGATTTCAGTACAGAAGGACTTGTTGCTCATCCACAGAACCTCGACCTCCTTGAAATTGTGGACAAGGAATTTGCGGGTGGACCAGAAATTTGCAGAACCCTGTGGGCAGCATGTGTTTGGTCTTCTACTTGCTACCGTATCCAATGTTGGGCAATATAGATTCGCAAGTAATATTATTTTTCACACCTATCCCAAAAATAAAAATGTATGCAGTTTGCGCAAATAAAACTGGAAACTGGAATTGGAGAGAGGGCCTGTAGGTGGAACTCCGGAAAAATTGTTTGGAGAGAGGGCCTGTAGGTGGAACTCCGGAAAAATTGTTTGGACAGAGGGCCTGTAGGTGGAACTCCGGAAAAATTGTTTGGAGAGAGGGCCTCTAGGTGGAACTCCGGAAAAATTGTTTGGACAGAGGGCCTGTAGGTGGACCTCCGGAAAAATTGTTTGAAGAGAGGGCCTGTAGGTGAACCTCCGGAAAAATTTTTTGGAGAGAGGGCCTGTAGGTGGACCGCTGGAAAAATTGTTTGAAGAGAGGGCCTGTAGGTGGACCTCTGGAAAAATTGTTTGAATAGAGGGCCTGTAGGGGGCCCTCCTGAAAAATTGTGCTAAAAGAGTGCCAGTTGGACCTCTAAAAAATGGCGTTTTTTGGGTCAGCGTTAGGCAAAGACGATATGGAGGAGGAGGAGTAGAGAATAGGAATCGGATACATAAGTTATTTAAATCTTTAGCTGCTTTCCCCCGGAGGAGATTTGAATTCCGGTGAAATCCAGGCTTTGTTCATTTTAATAAGTGTCAGCCTGTCAGCGCTGTCAGTTGACAGGCGTGTACGCTTATCGGTGATGACGCCACCAGCTGCACTGAATACCCGCTCTGACAGCACGCTAGCGGCAGGGCAGGCCAGCACCTCCAAGGCATACAGCGCCAGTTCAGGCCACGTGTCCAGCTTTGAAACCCAGTAGTTGTATGGAGCAGAGTGATCGCTACGGACGTTGGTATGGTTAGCTAGGTACTCCCTCACCATCTTTCTGTACAGTTCCCACCTACTCTGCCTAGACTGGGGACAGGTGACAGTGTCTTGCTGGGGTGACATAAAAGTGGCAAAGGCCTTGGAGAGCGTTCCCCTGCCAGTGCTGGACAAGCTGCCTGCTCGCCTCCTCTCCCCCGCTACTTGGCCCACAGAACCATGCCCTCTGCCGCTAGCGGCGTCAGATGGGAAGAATTGTTTCAGCTTGTGCACCAGGGCCTGTTGATATCTATTCACTCTCATACTCCTTTCCTCTGCAGGGATGAGAGTGGAAAGGTTCTGCTTGTACCGTGGGTCCAGGAGAGTGAACACCCAGTAATCGGTGTTTGAAAAAATTCTTCTAACGCGAGGGTCACGGGATAGGCAGCCTAACATGAAGTCTGCCATGTGCGCCAGAGTCCCAACACGCAAGAATTCCCTCTCCTCACTGGCCTGACTCTCCATTTCCTACTCCTCCTCCTCCAAGTCCTCCTCTTCAGCCCATACACGCTCAAGAGTTAAGGACTGAGCACTGGTACCCTCTACTGTCTCGCCGACATTCTCCTCCTCTTCCTCCTCATCCTCATCCCCCTCCTCCGATACGCGCTGAGAAACAGACCGGAGGGTGCTCTGGCTATCAAGCGACGTATCTTCCTCCACCGTCTCTTGTGACAAGTGCAAAGCATCCGACTTGATGCTGAGCAGTGAGTTTTTTAACAGGCAAAGCAGCGGGATGGTGAGGCTGATAATGGCGGCATCGCCGCTGACCATCTGTGTTGACTCCTCAAAGTTGCTCAACACCTGGCAGATATCAGACATCCACGTCCACTCCTCATTGTAGACTTGAGGAATCTGAGAGACCTGACTACCAGTTCTGGTGGAAGATGACATCTGGCAGTCTACAATCGTTCTGCGCTGCTGGTAAACTCTGGATAACATGTTTAATGTGGAATTCCATCTCGTGGGCACGTCGCACAACAGTCGATGAGCGGGCAGTTGTAGGCGGCGCTGCGCTGCCCTGAGAGTGGCAGCATCTGTGGTGGACTTGCGGAAATGCGCACAGATGCGGCGCCCCTTGGTGAGCAAATCAGACAGATTGGGGTATGTCTTGAGGAACCGCTGAACTATTAGATTGAACACGTGGGCCAGGCATGGCACATGTGTCAGTCTGCCGAGTTGCAAAGCCGCCACCAGGTTACGCCCGTTGTCACACACAACCATGCCTGGCTTGAAGTTCAGCGGTGCCAGCCACACATCGGTCTGCGCCGTGATGCCCTGTAACAGCTCTTGGGCGGTGTGCCTTTTGTCACCTAAGCTCAGCAGTTTGAGCACCGCCTGCTGGCGCTTACCCACGGCACTGCTGCTGCGCCTAGAGCTACCGACTGAAGGCGCCGTGCCCACGGATGGTAATTCGGTGGAGGAGGAGGAGGAGGGGTCAGAGGAGGAGGAGGCATAGTACGTCTGAGAGACCGTGACCGAGGTAGGCCCCGCAATCCTCGGTGTGGGCAGTACATGAGCGGCCCCAGGGTCATTCTCGGTCCCAGCCTCCACCAAGTTAACCCAATGTGCCGTCAGTGAGATATAGTGTCCCTGCCCGGCAGCACTTGTCCACGTGTCCGTGGTTAGGTGGACCTTCTCAGAAACAGCGTTGGTCAGGGCACGGATGATGTTCTGTGACACGTGCTGGTGTAGGGCTGGGACGGCACATCGGGAAAAATAGTGGCGGCTGGGGACCGAATACCGAGGGGCAGCCACCGCCATGAGATTTCTAAAGGCCTCGGTCTCTACCAGCCTATAGGGCAGCATCTCCAGGCTAAGCAATTTGGAGATGTGGACGTTGAGGGCTTGGGCATGTGGGTGGGTGGAACTGTATTTCCTCTTGCGCTCCAGCGTCTGCTGTAAAGACAGCTGAACGCTGCGCTGGGACACTTTGGTGGACACTGTGGAGGATCGTGGAGGCGAAGGTGTGGTTTTCCGGCGGGAGGCGCTCGTGCCGGGGTCCTGGGCAGGGGGTTGACTAGCAGAGGCAGCGAGTGACGCAGGGGGTTGACTAGCAGAGGCAGCGAGTGACACAGGGGAAGGAGCAGTGGTGTGACCCACAGGAGGTGGTGAAAGGCCTTGGTTCCATTGAGTGGGGTGTTTAGCACTCATATGCCTGCGCATGCTGGTGGTGGTTAGGCTAGTAGTGGTGGCACCCCTGCTTATCCTGGTGTGGCACAGGTTGCACACCACAGTCCGTCGGTCATCCTTACTTTCTTTAAAGAACCTCCAGACTTGCGAACATCTAGGCCTCGCCACGGGAGCTTCACTGCGTGAAACAGTTGCTGCTGATGCACCAGCTCTGGCCCTGCTTCTCCCTCTGGCCACACCACTGCCTCTTACAACCTGTTCTGGTGCAGCACTCGCCTCCGCCTCAGAAGCACTGTCTTCACTCGGCATATCAACCCAGCTTGGGTCAGTCACCTCGTCATCCTCCGATTCTTCAGTCTGCTCCCCCCTCGGAATTCCTCCCCTAACAACAACTTCACCACTGTCTGACAACCGTGTCTCCTCATCGTCCGACACCTCTTTACAAACTTCTTCCACTAACTCAACATTGTCATCATCATCATCACCCACAGACTGCGACAGTTGGAACACTTGGGCATCGGGAAAGAGGTCACCAGCAACCTGAGAAGTGGTTTGTGACTCTGGGAAGGGTCCAGAAAACAGTTCCTCAGAGTATGCCGGATCGCATTCCAAATTTTCCTGGGAGGGGGCAGACTGGGGGGAAGGAGGTTGAGGTGGAGGAGCCATAGGAGTGCTCCCTTGGGTAACGTGGGTGGACTGCGTGGAAGACTGACTGGCGGACAAATTACTTGAAGCATTATCCACAATCCACGAGATCAGCTGTTCGCACTGTTGTGGTTTCAACAGTCCTCTACCACGTGTCCCTGTAAGTTGAGACATGAAGCTAGGGAGTGTAGCTCTGCGGCGTTCCACAGCTCCCTCATCAGCAGGTAGTGTCTCACCCTGCCCAGGACCACGGCCTCTGCCCCCTGCAGTAATTGAATGCCCACGCCCACGCCCTCGTCCTCGACCCTTAGCCCTGGGGTTCAACATTTTTTGTATATAAGTGTATGATATAAAAAAAAAAATTAAACGGGCCTGGTGTACTGAAACCCACAAACTTGTTCAGTCTGGTAGAATTAAGTGACGTACAGAAAGTGTCACCTGGACAGATTATACGGATTGGAGCGAGTGTGCTGAACTGTGACACACAGAAAGGTTACACGCAGCTGAGTAAAATGGATTTGTATCACTGAGCTAAAACAACAAAAAAAACTAATTTTTTTTTATATTTTGTTTTTTATATTTTTTTTTAAATTTTGTTTTTTTGGGAACGTGACGTGCAGAAACTATCGTAGAACTGACTGACACCCTGTTAACGGTGGCTATTTAGACTGCGACCCAGACAAATGTCGCACAGAGAGTTTTCTGGATCAAGCTGTAGATGTTATTGGTAGCAAATGACTTGGTTGTATTCTCTGACGTACAGAAAGTGTCACCTGGACAGTATATACGGATCGGAGCGAGTGTGCTGAACTGTGACACACAGAAAGGTTACACGCAGCTGAGTAAAATGGATTTGTATCACTGAGCTAAAACAACTGAAAAACTAATTTTTTAAAAAATTTTGTTTTTTTGGGAACGTGACGTGCAGAAACTATCGTAGAACTGACTGACACCCTGTTAACGGTGGCTATTTAGACTGCGACCCAGACAAATGATGCACAGAGAGTTTTCTGGATCAAGCTGTAGATGATATTGGTAGCAAATGACTTGGTTGTATTCTGTGACGTACAGAAAGTGTCACCTGGACAGTATATACGGATCGGAGCGAGTGTGCTGAACCGTGACACACAGAAAGGTTACACGCAGCTGAGTAAAATAGATTTGTATCACTGAGCTAAAACAACTGAAAAACTTATTTTTTTTTAATATTTTGTTTTTTAGATTTTTTTTTTTTATTTTGTTTTTTTGGGAACGTGACGTGCAGGAACTATCATAGAACTGACTGACACCCTGTTAACGGTGGCTATTTAGACTACGACCCAGACAAATGTCGCACAGAGAGTTTTCTGGATCAAGCTGTAGATGATATTGGTAGCAAATGACTTGGTTGTATTCTGTGACGTACAGAAAGTGTCACCTGGACAGTATATACGGATCGGAGCGAGTGTGCTGAACTGTGACACACAGAAAGGTTACACGCAGCTGAATAAAATGGATTTGTATCACTGAGCTAAAACAACTGAAAAACTAATTTTTTTTCTATCTTTTGTTTTAATATTTTTTTTTTAGTTTTGTTTTTTTGGGAACGTGACGTGCAGAAACTATCGTACAGCTGACTGACACCCTGTTAATGGTGGCTATTTAGACTGCGACCCAGACAAATGTAGCACAGAGATTTTTAGGATCAAGCTTTACACGTGACCGGTAGCAAATGACTTGGTTGTATTCGGTGACGTACAGAAAGTGTCACCTGGACAGAAAATACGGATTGGAAAAAGTGTGCTGAACTGTGACACACAGAAAGGTTACACGCAGCTGTGTGAAATGGATTTGTATCACTCAGCTAAAACAACAAAAAAACTAATTTTTTTTCTATATTTTGTTTTGGATTTTTTGTTTTTTTGGGAACGTGACGTGCAGAAACTATCGTACAGCTGACTGACACCCTGTTAACGGTGGCTATTTAGACTGCGACCCAGACAAATGTCGCACAGAGATTTTTAGGATCAAGCTTTACACGTGACAGGTAGCAAATGACTTGGTTGTATTCGGTGACGTACAGAAAGTGTCACCTGGACAGAAAATACTTATTGGAAAGAGTGTGCTGAACTGTGACACACAGAAAGGTTACACGCAGCTGTGTGAAATGGATTTGTATCACTCAGCAAACACAACAAAAAAACTAATTTTTTTTCTATATTTTGTTTTAATATTTTTTTTTTAGTTTTGTTTTTTTGGGAACGTGACGTGCAGAAACTATCGTACAGCTGACTGACAACCTGTTAACGGTGGCTATTTAGACTGCGACCCAGACAAATGTTGCACAGAGATTTTTAGGATCAAGCTTTACACGTGACAGGTAGCAAATGACTTGGTTGTATTCAGTGACGTACAGAAAGTGTCACCTGGACAGAAAATACGGATTGGAAAAAGTGTGCTTAACTGTGACACACAGAAAGGTTACACGCAGCTGTGTGAAATGGATTTGTATCACTCAGCTAAAACAACAAAAAAACTAATTTTTTTTCTATACTTTGTTTTGGATTTTTGTTTTTTTGGGAACGTGACGTGCAGAAACTATCGTAGAGCTAACTGACACCCTACTGACGGTAGCTATTTAGACTGCGACCCAGACAAATGTCGCACAGAGATTTTTGGGATCAAGCCATACACGTGACAGGCAGCAAATGACTTGGTTGTATTCGGTGACATACAGAAAGTGTCACCTTGACAGAGAATAGTGAGTGTACTGAACTGTGACACACAGAATGGTTCCACACTGCTGTGTGCAATGGATTTGTATCACTGAGATATAACATAAAAAAATAAAAGGGGGTTATACATGGCGATAGCTGCACTACTAGTGCCAGCCAGCCAAGTGACAAAAAAAAAAAAAAAATGTCTTCTAGCCCTTAGAAGGGCTGTTGGGTTCTTTGTGGGTGATCCCTGCCTAACAGAGAACTAAATGCAGGCCCTAACACTGTCCCTGAAACGCAGCAGCTCTATCCCTAACGACATCCAGACGGCATCTGAGCCGAGCACCGCGGCCAGTCGGTAGTATATTCCAGGGTCACCTGATCAGGCCAGCCAACCCCTGCTATCGACATGTAAGGGCCCCACGTGATGCTGGGTGTACCGCAGAGTCTCCTGGCTTGTGATTGGCTGTGTTTTTAGGCGCCTAAAAAGCACGATGCGGAAGTTGCCATTTCCTCGAGCATGGCGAGATACTCGTCCGAGCAGCGAGCACTTACAAGTACCCTAATACTCGAACGAGCACCAAGCTCGGACGAGCATGCTCGCTCATCTCTACACAAGATGTGTGGTGAATTGTGAAAAGAATCCTCAAGATAATACAAGTGCGCTCACGCAGATTGTTGCAGTTTAACAAAATGTCATCTATATTAATTGCAGTCTTTTAAAGTAGGGTTGGGGATTACAATTTGGGTTTCTCCCACTGTTCCACTGTAGGTCTCTGAAGAGCAATCCTCTTCCACAGGCATCCCATGTTACCCATACACATGGGGTTGCACCTGTCAACATGCAGGAATATCACTCCTACTCTGAGTTACAGTGGTTTCTGTGACACTGCCTTTCATGGAGCTTCAACCACCCTTATCCACAACATGCAACATGTTATAGTTTAGCTCCATGCTGCAATTAGAGAAAACAGCTATAGACCCCATAAGGGCAATAACAGTTTCAGTTCAACAATTTGACGATTTTCATAAATTTTACGATTTCGTAAAATTTGGCACGGATTAGTACAGTCATGGCCAAAAGTTTTGAGAATGACACAAATATTATATTTTCACATGATCTGCTGCCCTCTGGTTTTTATGTGTGCTTGTCAGATGTTTTTATCACATACAGAAATATAATTGCAATCATATTATGAGTAACAAAAGCTTATATTGACAGTTAGAATGAGTTAATGCAGCAAGTCAATATTTGCAGTGTTGACCCTTCTTCTTCAGGACCTCTGCAATTCTCCCTGGCATGCTCCCAATCAACTTCTGGACCAAATCCTGACTGATAGCAGTCCATTCTTGCACAATCAATGCTTGCATTTTGTCAGAATTTGTAGGTTTTTGTTTGTCCACCCGTCTCTTGATGATTGACCACAAGTTTTCAATGGGATTAAGATCTGGGGAGTTTCCAGGCCATGCCACACAAAATCTCTATGTTTTGTTCCCTGAGCCATTTAGTTATCACCTTTGCTTTATGGCAAGGTGCTCCATCATGCTGGAAAAGGCATTGTTGATCGCCAAACTGCTCTTGGACGGTTGGGAGAAGTTGCTCTCGGAGGACATTCTGGTACCATTCTTTATTCATGGCTGTGTTTTTAGGCAAGACTGTGAGAGAGCCGATTCCCTTGGCTGAGAAGCAACCCCACACATGAATGGTTTCAGGATGCTTTACAGTTGGCATGAGACAAGACTGGTGGTAGCGCTCACCTCGTCTTCTCCGAATAAGCTGTTTTCCAGATGTCCCAAACAATCGAAAAGGGGATTCATCAGAGAAAATGACTTTACCCCAGTCCTCAGCAGTCCACTCCCTGTACCTTTTGCAGAATATCAGTCTGTCCCTGATGTTTTTTCTGGAGAGAAGTGGCTTCTTTGCTGCCCTCCTTGAGACCAGGCCTTGCTCCAAGAGTCTCCGCCTCACAGTGCGTGCAGATGCACTCACACCTGCCTGCTGCCATTCCTGAGCAAGCTCTGCACTGCTGGTAGCCCCGATCCCGCAGCTGAAACACTTTTAAGAGACGGTCCTGGCGCTTGCTGGTCTTCCTTGGGCGCCCTGGAGCCTTTTTGGCAACAATGGAACCTCTCTCCTTGAAGTTCTTGATGATGCGATAGATTGTTGACTGAGGTGCAATCTTTCTAGCTGCGATACTCTTCCCTGTTAGGCCATTTTTGTGCAGTGCAATGATGACTGCACGTGTTTCTTTAGAGATAACCATGGTCAACAGAAGAGAAACAATGATGCCAAGCACCAGCCTCCTTTTAAAGTGTCCAGTGGTGTCATTCTTACTTAATCATGACAGATTGATCTCCAGCCCTGTCCTCATCAACACCCACACCTGTGTTAATGGAGCAATCACTGAAACGATGTTAGCTGGTCTTTTTAAGGCAGGGTTGCAATGATGTTGAAATGTGTTTTGGGGGATAAAGTTCATTTTCTAGGCAAATATTGACTTTGCAAGTAATTGCTGTTAAGCTGATCACTCTTTATAACATTCTGGAGTATATGCAAATTGCCATTATAAAAACTGAAGCAGTAGACTTTGTAAAAATTAATATTTGTATCATTCTCAAAACTTTTGGCCACTGTATATAAAAAAACATACCTTTAAAACGTTCGGCTGACCCTGAACTGCCACACCAATCACTGGGCCTTCAGGGGTCTTGAATACATGAACCACTCAGGCCAATGATTGGCTGTAGCTGCCACAGAAATGATGAACATGACCTCATCAGTACAGGCCTGGTATTTCAAAGGAGAGTTTTTTTTACAGTGTCTCCTGCTTTTTAATAAATTTTACAAAGTATTTGAGAACCCCTTTAAGAGCCACATAAGCACTCATTTTTTTGCAACATCACATGAACATCACATCTATAATATGCACAAGTAGAACACTTTGCAGCTTACCTGAAATAGCCTTTACACATAGCTTGTCATAAGAAGGAGGGTTGCTTACAGTTATAGTAATCTTCTCACAACACATTCTAAGTTTAGGCAACTTGTCCAACACCTTGTCTGCCACCTTGTTCCCCTCCCCCACAGCCTCATGTAGGTCATGTGGGGCCTGAAGCATGCCACACCAGGCCAGCTGCTCTCTGAAGGGCTCAGTGTCTATTTCAATGATGTTACTTTCTGCAAGTATTACTGATCAGTTGGGGGGTAGGGGTGAGCTGCAAGTGACAGTAACCTCCAAGAGTGTTGTGGCTACTGTGAGAAGAGGATAAAGTTTACTTGTATGCAGCATTTCTCATGGGGTATAGCAACTTAACAGATCATTAGTAAAATCATTAATTTAGTATTTTTAGCATGACTGCCACTATGCAATGTACATCGTTAATGTACATGTTCATGCAGAACACAGTGCTTAAAGAGGACCTTTCACGACTTTTAAAAAATGAATCTGCACTATCTACCTGATAGTGCGTCCCCCACTGATGCCAGCAGCGTTGTTTTCTTAGCAAATTGTCCCCCGGTGGCTTCACACGGGCCCCCCGTTCTTCGGTCCGGCTTTATGCTAATTAGAAGGCATCGGAACAGGGAGGAGGAGACTCCCTGTTCCTCAATGGGCGTTGCTTCTGCCCTGCTGTGAGCGCTGTCCAATCAGAGCGGACCGCTCACAGCAGGGTTGAACTCCTTCGGCCCTGCTGTGAGCGGTCCGCTCTGATTGGACAGCGCTCACAGCAGGGCAGAAGCAACGCCCATTGAGGAACAGGGAGTCTCCTCCTCCCTGTTCCGATGCCTTCTAATTAGCATAAAGCCGGACCGAAGAACGGGGGGCCCGTGTGAAGCCACCGGGGGACAATTTGCTAAGAAAACAACGCTGCTGGCATCAGTGGGGGACGCACTATCAGGTAGATAGTGCAGATTCATTTTTTTAAAGTCATGAAAGGTCCTCTTTAATACAGATATGGAAGTATAGATATGTAAAGACTTGTGACAGATTGTAACTGCAGGGACTCATATATTGATTAATTTTATAGTGTCTATACAGCTTCACTTCAAGTTAATGTCAGTTTAGCTTTACAGTGTGACTCATCTGTACTTACAAATTTAAATACAAGATAGTTGTTTTAAAGGGGCACCTCCATCAGAAAAGAGTGTTATTTTTTAGAATTTCTGCCCATTTTTTTTTCCTTTTAGCAGTACAATACAATTGAAAAATAATTACAAAATGCCGTTTTTAGCAATCAACAGAAATTATAAAAACTCAAAACCTCTTACAGTATATAGCTAATCCATTGCCAGTGATTTTCTGGACAGTTATCTGTAAAAGGCTTCATGGGAACATGCTCCCCACTCAGGGGCCACCCTATCTATCCTCTCTGCCACTGGCCGGGTACATAATGAGCTCTCAGCGGTAATTAACACTTTAAGAAACAGGTACCCATGTACCCGGCCATCGACCACACATGCCCTCCTGAATTCAACTGCTGTGGCCCACATCTCACCTCCTAAGCACTGGTATTGCCAAACCTGCCTACTTGTGTTGCTCTGCCTTCTGTCAGTTTGGACCCGCCTGCAACATGGGGCCACTTTTAGGTTTTTTTTCCAGCGCTACTTTAAGTTCACAGTCTGCCCCTGAGTGGAGTGAATGGTCTGACTGAAAAATTAAACAAGGCTGTTTGCCCTGCTAAAGGTCCAAACAAAGAGGGAGTTAAAGAGCCAGGACAGGAAGCAGAAAACATGGAGTGATTTAAAAAATAATGATATCCATAAAACCACCAATTTCTTTATGCTCCTTTGTGATACTGGCCACTGTTTTTGGAGACATCTGTGGGTACCAAGATAAAAAAAAGGTCCAGGGTCCATTCTGATGTGCAGCTGAGTTTGCTTATCTATCAAAGCAAAACTATCTTCTAGGATTTGTGTGAAATTAGAAAATAGTGACACATTGGTCTGTGGAATGTGTCTATTATTGCAGTTTGGCCCCATTTGCTTTGACTGAGCTTCAATATTGTATACTGCGCATTGACAAGATCGGCAGTGTTTCTGGAAACCATGTTTTTCTAATTCTGGATTTCATATATTGCACTTTTGTTACAATAATATGACATCATCAGGGGCGGACTGGGAACTTAAAGTCAACCTGGAAAAAAAACCTAAAAGTGGCCCCATGTTGTAGGCAGGTCCAAATTGACAGAAGGCAGGGCAACACAAGTAGGCAGGGTCAACAATACCACAAAACCACAGTGTACCACAGTGTAGCCCAATATATTGCCTCAAAAACTGTTCATCTGTGGTGGCCATCAATAAATGTCATTTTCTGTCCTCCTCCAGTTGTCTCTGACTAAGATATGGAGTAGGGGGCTTAGGAGGTGAGATGTGGGCCACAGCAGTTGAATTCAGAAGGGCATGTGCGATCGCTGGCCAGGTACCTGAATACCTGATTATAACAACTTCAAGTACCCCTCATAGATCATTATGTACCCGGTCAGTGGCAGAGAGAAGGATTTGGGTGTCCCCCAGGGCATCAGTCCGCTGGGAAATTTCCCTGTAAGGTCTATGGCCAATCCGCCCAGGGACATCATTATTTACGTGCTTGCTAAATAATTGAAGCAATTGTGTCACATGCTTACTATTTGTTGTTCATTATATCCTTTTTAATATTTGCGAAAGCTGTTCATATATGTTACAACATTATTCTTTGTTTTTTAAATTATATATGAATTCAATTTAATTTTATGAAAAACTTGAATCTAGTGTTCTTTCTTTGTTTCACCGTGACTGCATGTTCTGAGTGAGATTTTTTTTGTTAACCCAATGAATCTTGTGTTTTCATGACTTTAAAGCCATATTTCCTCCAACCACAAGCTTATAAATCTCTTCACAAACAGCTCCCATAGACATCTAGACAAAACAGTATTTAGCACAATAAGACCAGTGTTGACACTACGCGCAGAACAAATATACATCACGGGAGTGTGTAAATGGCCACTGCCAATTTTTATTTAACACACAATGAACCAAACAGTGATTGGTGACGACTTTGAAGCATCTGATTGAATAAATGGTGTAAATTATAAGAAAAGGAAAATGAGCCAATATTCTAATCACCAGCACAAAGCTGGTCGGCAAAATAATATGAGTTAAAATTATCCCCTACATTAGGATAGCAACTATAAGGGCTCATGCACACAAACGTATTTTCTATCCGTGTCAGTACCATTTTTTTATGTGGAACCATTCATTTCAATGGGTCTTGAAAAAAAAAATGGAAGTTACTCAGTGTGCATTCCGTTTCTGTATTTCCACATGTCCATTCCATGGCGCATAACGGACTGTTCTATTAGGGGCCAGCTGTTCCATTCTGCAAAATACGGAACGCACACGGACGTCATCTGTATTTTTTGCGGATCCGTGTTTTGCAGACCGCAAAATACATACGTTCGTGTACATGAACCCTAAGTTATACTGTTTTTGTATATACAAGGAAACCTCCCCAGAAGAGCACCCCCTTTAGCCATAACAGATTTTCAATTTTTTTTTTGCAGTTTTATTATACACATTACACTGGTAATAAGTATACTAGCCTTCTAGGACCAACACCATGGAAAATCACTCTTTCTAATGCAAATTTCAGTGGTCGCCTGAAACACTTTTCATTTTATCTAATAAGTCTATTATTCTCATCATCAGGGCTTCTTCACCTGTTAGGGGCTCATCAGCAGGTCTTCTTCACCTCTGAGGGACTCATCAGCAGGGCCTCTTCACCTCTGAGGGACTCATCAGCAGGGCTTCTTCACCTGTGAGGGGTTCATCAGCAGGGCTTCTTCACCTGTGAGGGGTTCATCAGCAGGGCTTCTACACCTGTGAGGGACTCATCAGCAGGGCCTCTTCACCTCTGAGGGGCTCATCAGCAGCCTGTGAAGGGCTGTCCCCACAGGTGAAAGATAAACCCTCCCGGACCCTGCTCGGCCCTGTCTGCTATTGTCTGTAGCTTAAATTCAGTTTTGGGAGAAGTGACTGCACAATAGCCGCTACACTTCTAGGTAGAAGCACATGAGCAGTAGCTGCTTCCGAAGCCAGTTTTGAGCTGCGGCCAGACCCTTTCTGTTATGTTGCAGTCTTGTGCTAAAAAAAGTCTTCCACCATTAATCTGCAGTCAATACCTCATAATGAAGGTGAAAATAAAATTTTAGAAATAAAAGAAAACACTAAAATTTTGCATGGACATACCGTATTTTTTACTTTATAAGACGCACTTTTTTCCCCCAAAAGTAGCGGGAAAATTGTTGTGAGTCTTATAAAGCCAATACTAGTGAACACTTCCATCCAGGAGTGGGGAAAAATACTCACCCTCCTGCGCTGCAGCTCTGCTCCAGGTCCGGCGCTCCTCTGTCTTCTCCTTCCGGCGCTGCACTGTCCTGACCCGTACAGCGCCAGGATGTAGTACGTGCACTATGACCTGATGCTGCACGCAGTCAGGTGACAGTGCAGCGCCAGCAGGAGAAGACAGAGGAGTGCCGGACCCGGAGCGGAGCCGCGCAGGAGAGGTAAGAGAGTTTTTTTATTTTATTCTTATGGGGCTGATCTGAGGTCTGATGGGGGCTGAGTGGGCTGATATGGGTGCTGAGTGGGCTGATGGGCTGATCTGAGATCTGATGGGGGCGGATTGGCTGATTTGAGGTCTGAGTGGGGCTGAGTGGGCTGATATGGGGGGCTGAGTGGGCTGATTTGAGGTGTGATGGGGCTGAGTGGGCTGATCTGAGGTCTGATGGGGGTTGAGTGGGCTGATGGGCTGATTTGAGGTGTGATGGGGGCTGAGTGGGCTGATCTGAGGTCTGATTGGGGCTGAGTGGGCTGATATGGGGGCTGAGTGGGCTGATGGGCTGATCTGAGGTGTGATGGGGGCTGAGTGGGCTGATCTGAGGTCTGATTGTGGCTGAGTGGGCTGATATGTGTGCTGAGTGGGCTGATGGGCTGATCTGAGGTCTGATGGGGGCTGATTGGCTGACCTGAGGTCTGATGGGGCTGAGTGGGCTGATGGGCTGATTTGAGGTATGATGGGGGCTGAGTGGGCTGATCTGAGGTCTGATGGGCGCTGAGTAGGCTGATATGGGGGCTGAATGGGATGATGGGCTGATTTGAGGTCTGATCTGAGGTCTGATGGGGGCTGAGTGGGCTGATCTGAGGTCTGATGGGGCTGAGTGGGCTGATCTAAGGTGTGATGGGGTCTGAGTGGGCTGATCTGAGGTCTGATGGGAGCTGAGTGGGCTGATATGGGTGCTGAGTGGGCTGATGGGCTGATCTGAGATCTGATGGGGGCGGATTGGCTGATTTGAGGTCTGAGTGGGGCTGTGGGCTGATATGGGGGCTGAGTGGGCTGATTTGAGGTGTGATGGGGCTGAGTGGGCTGATCTGAGGTCTGATGGGGGTTGAGTGGGCTGATGGGCTGATTTGAGGTGTGATGGGGGCTGAGTGGGCTGATCTGAGGTCTGATTGGGGCTGAGTGGGCTGGTATGGGGGCTGAGTGGGCTGATGGGCTGATCTGAGGTGTGATGGGGGCTGAGTGGGCTGATCTGAGGTCTGATTGTGGCTGAGTGGGCTGATATGGGTGCTGAGTGGGCTGATGGGCTGATCTGAGGTCTGATGGGGGCTGATTGGCTGATCTGAGGTCTGATGGGGGTTGAGTGGGCTGACCTGAGGTCTGATGGGGCTGAGTGGGCTGATGGGCTGATTTGAGGTATGATGGGGGCTGAGTGGGCTGATCTGAGGTCTGATGGGCGCTGAGTAGACTGATATGGAGGCTGAATGGGATGATGGGCTGATTTGAGGTCTGATCTGAGGTCTGATGGGGGCTGAGTGGGCTGATCTGAGGTCTGATGGGGCTGAGTGGGCTGATCTGAGGTGTGATGGGGTCTGAGTGGGCTGATCTGAGGTCTGATGGGGGCTGATGGGCTGATTTGAGGTGTGATGGGGGCTGAGTGGGCTGATCTGAGGTCTCATGGGGGCTGAGTGGGCTGATCTGAGGTCTCATGGGGAGTGAGTGGGCTGATCTGAGGTCTCATGGGGAGTGAGTGGGCTGATCTGAGGTCTGATGGGGGTCTGAAAGGGCTGATCTGAGGTCTGATGGGGGTCTGACATGGAGGGCTGATCTGAGGTCTGATGGGGGTCTGACATGGAGGGCTGATCTGAGGTCTGTTGTGATGTCCTGAAATTTATGGGGGTCTGATGAAAATTATTTTTTTCTTATTTTCCTACTCTAAAAACTGGGTGTGTATTATAAAGCAAAAAATACAGTGAGTATTCATACCCTTTGCTATGACACTTGGCTCTTTAGCTCTGGGGCCTCTCATTTCTCTTGATCCTCTTCAAGATGTTTCTACACTTTGGTGTCCACCTGCAGTAAATTCAGTCGATTGAACATTATTTGGAAAGATACATCCCTGTTTATATAAGGTCTCCCAGTTGAGAATGCATATCAGAACAAAACCAAGGCATGATGAGGAAAGAACTTATGAAAAGCAAACTTCAAAAATCTAGGGATACAGTATACCATATGAAATACAAAAAAATGAGAAACTTTAATTGTCCTTTCATACTGTAATTGATGCTTTAATGTGTCATTCCAAACCTTTTCTGATAGATCCATCAATACTGCACACCATCTCCCAAAGCTCAAATTATTTTCAGATTTCAACCAATTAGATCCTAATATCTTATATATTTTTGAAACCAAACTTTACAGACAAAGAAATAGCAGGCTTTATAACATCAAATAACTGATGACCCTCCCTTCTGAACCAAGATATAACATAACTACATAGCAGCATTGTAAAAGGCTGTTCCGGCGGGATCCGTGCTGCGGCAGGTGCACGTGTGGGGCCAGAACTACGCTCCATTCACTATAATGGAGGCGGGCCACGGATCCGGTCGCAGCACGGCAAATTTGCCGGGAGGCGGCTGGACCAAAACTACGACATGTTGTAATTTTGGTCCAGCCGCCTATCGGCAAGTTTGCCGTGCTGCGGCCGGATCCGCGGCCCGCCCCTATTATAGTGAATGGGGCCGGAGCGTAGTTCTGACCCCACACGTGCACCTGCGGCAGCACGGATCCGGCGGGCTGTTCACCCACTGGAACAGCCTGCCGGAATCCCCTGCCGCAAATGTGAAAGTAGCCTTACCCAAAATAGTGTTTTAAAATAGCCCCCTCTTTTCTACTATTTCTGTCAAATCTAACTGTTCAACCAAAAAGTAATTACCAGTATCAAAATCTGGAAAAGCCATTCCCCTTTATCCCACAATAAATACCATACTTCCATTTTTACACGTTCTCTCCTACCTTTCCAAAGAAAATCCCCAATGATACACTCTGTTTTAAAGAGCACCCCCTCTATTACCACCGGGGCGATCTGTCAAACAAATACAGTAATACCTGTGGTAATACAATATCATTATTTTGAGTAATGTGTCTAGCTAACATAGAAAAACATACATCTTTCTCCATATTTTAATCTTATCCCTTCTGTAATAATGGTGAAACATTCAATTCCACATATGTTAGTGACTACAAGTGACTACAATACCTAAATAAATAATATATATAAAAATATAATAAATACCTAAAAGGAAGACGAGTGCTTTCTATCCCTCCTGATCTAAGAGAAGACATAAAATCATATTAAATTCTAGTTCATTGGCAACATCAGATCAATATGTGACATAGCCCTGTGTTGTCTCCAAGTAATAGGTATATCCTTTCTTTTCTGGGAATCTTTCCCCTCAGACATCTAAGCTCTTATATGTTACTACCTCCCTCTCATTCGTCAATATCCAATCCTTAGGCCTCTTGCACATAACTCCCTTTCCCGTGGCTTATAGCCCACCACATTGCAAACCTTTTCACAGAACTGTGTCCTCGGCTCTCAGTCCTCCAGCACCAGAACTCCGCAGCATGCCAGGCAGACCCTGGAAGAGTCCTGGATGTTCCAAACTTCTTCCATTTACAAACTAAGGAGGTCACTGTGCTCTTGGAAACTTTCAGTGTAACCCTTCCTACCCTGCATAAAAAATAGTCCAGCAATTCCACTGATAAATAGCACCATATTATGTAATTGCTATTCCCACCCACCCCCATTTTCACATCACAATTTTGTCTCATGTTTAACATATGCACATGATGTATAGATGGATGCAGTGATGCAGTAAAGTTGCATCCTTCAAAAGAGTTTCACTGTATTAAAAAAAAAAACATATTGCTGGAGCCTGCAGGATGAAAAAGCGTAGTATAATATTCTTTCACTTTTATTTTTTTCTTGACCTATATATTAAACATGGGACATGGGAACGCAGCCTAAAATAGCTAAATAATCAAACAAGTAACTGTTAGATCTCTCCAAATGGCCCATAAACATAGATGTTTTAATAGGCTGAACGTGCATGTTGATATTCAACATTGAAGGACAGTCAGGAGACCAATCTTGTCAGTAGGTGGCCAGCCTGATCATTGTCATTGACAAATGTTTCCTCTCTGTCTGATCCAAGCTGCAAGCCCTTTCTTTACACCTGTGGACGGTGAAGACTTATCCAGCAGAATTGGTTGGTAGAGGGACAAAGATCAAAACTGCTTATGGTCATTATATGTGCAAAAAGATCTGAATATGATAGCTGGGCTGGGCAGAGTACTTGATGCATGTATTAGAAAGCATCAGCAGTTAATGGTTCCCTACAATGTATTCACTGTATGTATCAATACTATGCATTGAAGCGTTCCATTTAAATCTCCAATAGACAACGATGGAGAACTGTAGGACTTAACCTTTAGCAGGTCAGCCAATTGTTGAACCTTAATAATCCAACAAAACCCAGACTAGCTATCTTTGGAGAGGTCAGTGTAAGGCAGAAATGTTACTTAAGCAAGGAGCTCTGAGCTGGGTGAACCTCTTCATCGGTCTTGAGTGTTTACTTTCCACCATGTCTTTACAGCACTTTTCATTTTCTTTCTATCGTTATTTGAGCTTTTCTTTATTTTTCATCTATATCCCATTCTGTGTTTCTTTAAACAAACCCTCCACCATATGTTTCCCTGTGAATGGACTGATTGTGAACAGACACTTACCATAATATTGTGGCTACTTAAAGCGATTTTGTTTCTGTGGAAGACACAGCACATTCTCTTAATGAGGTATTGAGGCATCTGCTTTTCTAACTTCCTGTGAAGAATAAATGAAAGCACCAATGAAGTGTCTCATTCACATTGAGTCTCATTCTTTCCTCCCCTTTTTATTTTGACACCCAGTGAAAATCAGCTCTTTACACTGGCCTGCTGGAAGCTCTCGTCAACGCATGGCCATCCCTTCAAGACAGAAGATGAGCTGCTATAGAAAGACTTCGGCAATCACCTTACATAATACAACCATACAAAACAGGGCACTAGAGAGACATTCATATCTGATAGCAAACTCCTCTAACATTTAACAAATAAACTGAGTGGCATGGGAAGTGACAGACGTTGTTTTCTCTTAGGTAACGAAAGCAAGAACTTTGTCTGGGTTTTGGTGTACGGGCATGGACTATGAGCTTGGTCCTTGCTGTAATTATAATAGGAAAATGCAAGAAATGCTTATAAATCTTAAATGAGGTACAAGGACTGTCAAGAAGAGAGAAACAGATAACTGGTTTAGTTCTTGGAGACCAAAGATGGATCCAAGTCTACGATTCTATGAATGGGAAGCAAAGACAAATACATATAGAGGGTCATTTATTAAGACCAGCATTTTAGATGTTTTTTGGTGGACTTAGGTCCAAACGAGAAGAAAAAAGTCAGCACAGGCAATATTGGCTTTAATGGTGTTAGCAACAGAGCAGAAGATTAAAACTCCCATCACGGGCATTTATGGCATATTCAGACAATATACCATGAAAGCCTGATAGGTGCATGTCCCACTTTTTAGACCTCTTACCTATTGGGAGAAAATGGATATTTAACCATGCATCTCAATAGAAAGCACAGCCTTCATAGTCTATGGAGGTCACAATTGTAGCGTGTGGAAAATGTAGCCAGGGATTGGCAAATAGGGAATCTGAGAACTGCCTTTCCTCTGATAGGTGAGGGTCAAGAAGTTTGTCAATTTATTCTTTATAATTTACCATATTTTTCAGACTATAACACACACTTTTCTGCCAAAAAAGTGAGGGAAAAGTGGCAGTGCATCTGAATGCTATATTGGAAGCGGTCATCAGCATGCAAAAGGCGTGGGCAGTGTGAAAGAAGCGCTGCACGGCTCTACTCCCCCTCCTGGTCTACTTTTGGTCCCCGCTCTACACTGTTTCCTGACAGCGTACAGCATCAGGATGTAGTGCACACAGGCGTGCACTATGATCCGACACTTTGCGACGTCAGATCACAGTGCATTGCGGGCCAATGAAAGACCAGGGAGCAATGAGTGGCAGCATTGTCTGGAGCAAGCCAAGTGTATTTATTTATTTTATTTTTTTAGGGAGTCTAATGGGGTCTGATCTGAGGCTGCTGAAGGTCTGATCTGTGGCTGATGGAGCTTGAAGTCAGATTTTGGGGTCTAATTTGAGGTCTGGTGAAGAATGGGTGTCTGATTTGAGGGTCTGATCTTAGGTCCGGAGTAGTCAGGAGTGTCTTATAATCCAAAAATACAGTACCTCATTTTAAGCATGGGGTAACTGATCTGAGCTACCCACAGCCATATGAATAAAATAACATGTCTTGCTATTACAGTATGGAATGTTACTTGACAAAACTCATCTCTACATTTATAAGTGATTGCTATCCTTTGTGTAGTTGACTTGGTGATGTGTCAAGGGTAATAACAGTGTAGCTCTAGGTAGGGCCAGAGCATAGTAAGCAACTTTCTTTAAAATACTGCATTCACTGCAAGGTTAGAATAGGCCAAAGTTAGAATAGGCTGTGTAATAACAGGTGTAGCTCTAGGTAGGGCCAGAGCATAGTAAGCAACTTTCTTTAAAATACTGCATTCACTGCAAGGTTAGAATAGGCCATTGGGTTCTTCATTAAAGAACCATAGAGCATTCCAGGTCCAGCGCCAAGCTCCAATCTCCGCTACTTGCAGTCACCAGTGGCCCGGCAGTGTGACACATCACCAGAAGGTAAAGTAAGGTAACAGTATTGACAGTAGGGGATGGAGCTGGTTCATCTGCAGACAGGACTGCACTCTTAGGGGGTCATGCACATGGCTTTATTAGGGCAACATTTATGTACGGTGCTGTAATAGGGCTTCCTTAGAGGACCATGATGCATCTACTATACATTTGTATGCAGTTGATTTCATATTGATATTCATATACTGAATATGGAGATGGTTGCTACACTAAGTGATGAACAAGGGTTATCTATTATATGCACTTTGTGTATGTTTTTTCTGCAGTCTATCTGTAGTGGTTTATCTTCCCCATGGGCCAAGTATATAGTTACAGCTATCTGTATCTGAGGCTGGGCACACCCTATGCATGCTCTGTCGTGTCCCATCTTGATGTGCTTGTTTATGCCCGTTGTCATGCCAACGTGATTACGTTGTCACGCAGGGCCCATGGGAGTGCTGTGGCGATGGAACGAACCCACATCATGACAGGTGTACAGCCCTTATCTGCCTCAGGTGTGATGTATTGAGCCACCAATATAATACCCCTCTTAACATTCACTCACTGCCTCCTGATGAAGCCAGCTTGGTGGTGAAACGCGTGTTGAGGTTTTTTCTTTTTCACTGAATGGACCGGATTATCTCCATTATGAGTATATATTGATTTTTTATCGTTTGCTTTATCTCTACTCCTTCACTTTTTTCTTGTATATTGTTATGTGATTCTTGTATTATAGGGACGGGTCTCAACCTGTTCTTTTGGATGCCATGGTCATATATGTTCTGACCATCTTTAGTTGTATATAGTGGGTGAGTCATATCAGTTACCTCAGTGTTGTGCATTGTGTGGACCTAGTACATAATTATATCAGTAGTATTTCTGCATGACATTATTTCTATGTATCTAATATTGCACTTGTCACCACATACTGCGTGTAGAGTTGATCGAATCCTAAAATATTCGGGGATTCGGAATTCGGCCCGAATTTTCCGCGGGATTCGTGGGTTCGAGCCGAATCACGATTCCCATTAAAGTCTATGGGAGACCCGAATATTTTTGCAGGGGCCAAAGGTTCTGCACAGTCAAGTTTGCCCCAACATGTGAAAACCTCAGAAAAAGCTGGAAACACCTTGGAAATGGATAGGAAACACCAGGGGCAGCATGTAGGGATGCCTCTGAGGCTCCCTAATTGCACCATTTTTTCTAAATCTGGCCAATAGTCTGGTGATGACCGCAAGGCAATTTTCAGGGACACGGTAATGGTGACCCACTTAAAAATGCTGCCTGACAACCTGGCGGTGAACCCCTGATTGTCTGTCTTTCAATAAGATTGCAGTGTAAAGCATGGTGGTGAGCCTCAGTATGACTTTTTGGATGGAGATTGCATGTGGTCACGTACTCCCTGGAACCCCATAGTCAGCTCTTCTCTGATGTGCTACCCCAGAACATTCTCTGCCCCAATTCGCAAGACCTTTTGCAGTCTCAGTGTGCTGACAGTGGGGATTTACCACTGTTGTCTGAGGAGGTGGTGGACAATGGCGAGACACAGGTGTCGGGGGGTGAGGTAGTTGAAAGTGAAGCAAGTTACAGTGGGGACTCCTTGGGGGGACTTTCTCATGATGGGACAGATTCAACTTGGGTGGATCAGGCACAGGAACAGATTTTTTTTTTTTGTGTTTATTTAACTTTTATTTAGCACAAATAACCGCAGAGATATTTATTCATTCTCTTCGCTGCGCAGTCTGGTGTTGGGGTTCGTCACTTTGATGGCGAGCTGTGCCGCTCTCTCCACAATGGTCTTTCGGTTCTTTGAGGAGACGTTGTGGGCGATTTCTGCACAGAAGGACTTGTTGCTCATCAACAGAACCTCGAGCTCCTTGACATTGTGGACCAGGAATTTGCGGAACCCTGTGGGCAGCATGTGTTTGGTCTTCTTGTTGCTACCGTACCCAATGTTGGGCATCAGGATCTGCCCCTTAAACCTCCTGCGGGCTCTGTTGTCAATACCTCTGGATTTACGCCAGTTACGCTTAATCTTTACATAACGGTCTGATTGGTGGCGGATGAACTTCTTTGTCCGCTTCTTGACGATCCTGGGCTTAATGAGGGGCCGGAGAGCCGCCATGATACCGGTTCGAAGCGTCCGCCTTCTCCGCAGACAGCCCGAGGAAGAGAGCGGAACAGATCAATTTTAAGTGTGAGGCAACATCAGCACCACAACCGCTTGGGAGAGGCAGTGGGCATTGTGTTTAGAAAGGCTGATGGGCTTCCGTCAGCACTGTGTGTATAGAACCCCATGGCCTTTCATAAAAAATTTGGTTACAAAGCCGCATGACTCCTGAAAAATTGTTTTTAGAAAGCCGGATGACTTTCCTGAAAAATTGTTAGTAGAAAGACGGATGACTTTCCTGAAAAAATGTTAGTAGGAAGCCGGATGACTTTCCTGAAAAATTGTTGCATATGCAACTCAGATGAAGAGGAGGAGGAGGAAAGCAAGCAATTTAGGAGGTAGCCTGAGGTGGGGATGAGAACTGGGGGGATATCCATGACCTGTTCATCTTGATGAACGTGAGGATGTCGGCGTTGTCGGTGGACAGGCGCGTTTGTCCGTAATGATACCCCCGGCGGCACTAAAAACCCTTTCAGACAGTACACTTGCAGCAGGGCAGGCAAGCACCTCAAGAGCGTACTGCGCAAGTTCTGGCCACCTGTCCAGCTTCGCCAGCCAGTAATTATATGGCGTGGAGTTATCGGTCAGGACGTTGGTCTGGTCCGCGACATACTCCCTCACCATCTTGCGGTACTGTTCCGCCCTGCTCTGCCTGCCCTGTGGCTGTGTCGTACTGTCTTGCTGGGGTTTAAGAAACTTGGCAAAAGCATGGAATAGTGTACCCCTGCCCTTGGCGCCTACACTGACTTTCCCCCTCCTCTCCTCACCAACTTCAGCCACTGCAGTCCGCCCCCTGTTGCTCGACTGGTCTGGAAAGGCCTGTAGCAGTTTCTGAACCAGGGCCTTGTGGTAGAAAGTGACTCGGGTGCTCCTTTCCTCCACGGGTATAAGTTGGGCAAAGTTGTCCTTGTAGCGTGGGTCAAGGAGGGTGTACACCCAATAGTCATTGGTGGACAGTATCCTCTTGACCCGGGGAGCATGACAAAGACAGCCAAGCATAAAGTCTGCCATGTGCCCTACTGTGCCAACACGCAAGCCTTCAGCCTCCTCACTTAACGGACTCTCCATCTCCTCCTCCCCCCCTTCCTCCAACCCCAATTCATCCTCCTCAGTCCATACCCGCTCAACAGGTAGCATGGAATCACCCCCTGATGCATGGTGCCCAAGAGTTTCTTCCTCCTCCTCAGCCTCCTCCTCTGTCTGAATCCTCAGATCTTAGGTTCCTCAAGGAGTTCTGGATGAGGCACAACAGAGGGATGGTGACACTGATGATGTGTGCATCACCATTGACCATCTCTGTTGCCTCCTCAAAGGGACCTAAGACCTGGCAGATGCCAGCCATCCACGTCCACTCCTCAGCATAGACATGAGGAAGCTGACTGGCCTGACTACCACCTCGGGGGATCAGCTGGCAGTCTACAACTGCCCTGCGTTGTTGGTACACCCTGGCTAGCATGTGTAACGTCGAATTCCAACGCGTGGGAACGTCACACAGCAGCAGGTGAACAGGGAGTTGTAGCCGCCCTTGCACTTGTCCTGAGGGTCGCGGCATCGGTGGTGGACTTGCGAAAATGGGCGCATATGCGCCGCACCTTGGTGAGCAACTCACTCAACTGGGGGTAGGTCTTGAGGAACCGCTGGACCACCAAGTTGAGCACGTGGGCCATGCATGGCACGTGAGTCAGCCCACCAAGATGTAGAGCCGCCACCAGGTTACACCCATTATCGCAGACCACCATTCCTGGCTGAAGGTTCAGCGGCGCCAGCCACACATTGGTCTGCCCCCTGATGCCCTGTAAGAGCTCTTCAGCCGTGTGCCTCTTATCCCCCAGGCTCAGCAGTTTCAGGACTGCCTGCTGCCGCTTCCCTACCACAGTGCTGAAACTGCTGGCCATCGAGGAAATGAGACTTGACGATTGGGGCATCACTGCCACTTTGGAGGAGGAGGAGGTTGAGACATAATGTGCCGGAGACACACAGATGGAACTATGTCCCGCAATTCGTGGTGTGGGTAGCACATGTGCAGCCCCACGATCGGTCTCTGACCCAGCCTCCACCAGATTGACCCAATGTGCCGTGAGGGAGATGTAATGTCCCTGGCCACCGGTACTCGTCCACTTATCTGTGGTCATGTGGACTTTACCACAAACCGCGTTTTTGAGAGCGTGGGCGATGTTCTCAGACACATGCCGGTGCAGGGCGGGGACGGCACATCGGGCAAAATAGTGTCGGCTGGGGACAGAGTAACGGGGGGCTGCCGCCTCCATAAGGTTGCGGAAGGATTCTGTCTCCACAAGCCTGTACGGCAACATTTCCAAACTAATCAGCTTGGCGATGTGCACATTTAGAGCTTGCGCATGGGGGTTGGTGGCTGCGTACTTGCGCTTGCGTTCAAATGTCTGCGGTAGAGACAGTTGAACGCCGCACTGGGACACATGAGTGGAGGAGAGGGAGGGAGATGGAGCTGGAGGGGTCCTTTCGGGGCTGGAGGCTGCAACGTCCTGGCTTGGACGAGACACAGTTGCTGGACAGAAGTGCAAACCATTTGGTGGGGTGTTTTCTCTCCAAATGTTTGCGCAGGCTACTAGTGGTCAGGTTGTTGCGTTTTGAACCCCTGCTCATTGACGTGTGACACAGCTTGCACACCGCCAAACGAGGATCGGCCTCATCATCCTTAAAGTACTCCCAAACTAAGGAGTGGCGCATAGTACGGGCTGGAGCGTGACCTCTAGGAGCACTTGGGGAAGTAGTGACTCGGCCCTGGCTTCTCCCTCGTCGCAGCCCTCTGGCTCTCTCAACAGCTTGTGGTGCTGATGTCTTCTCACAGTCTGAACCACTGCCTCCAGTTGCCTCATCCACCCAAGTAGGATCTGTCCCCATATCATCCCCCAGGTCTTCCTCAGACTCCACAGTGACGTCCCTGACAACTACCTACGACAACAGTGTCTCGTCGTCATCTTCCACCAGCTCCTCAGACGCCACTGCTAACTCCCCACTCTCATAACCCGGAGACAGCAAAAGGTCCTGAGAATCAGGGTATAGCAGCTCGTCCACTGGCACATCAGGGAAGTGGTGGCTGAAGAGTTCCATGGATAAATTTTGTCTGTGGGACATACCCCTAGAGGGTTCTGGCTGGGGAGAAGGAGGGCGAGTTGGAGGACAGACACCCTGGCTCAGAGAAGTCGACTGGCTGGATGAGGGGGCAGACGAAACGTGGCTGGACGTGCTCTCTGCAATCCACTGAACCACCTCCTGTTGTTCTTTGGGGTCTGTCAGAGTTGTAGGACGCTGCCCTACCAACTTCTGGAGTTGACCAGGCACCCTGACCTTACGTGTTTCCACTGTACCCACAGCAGCCGGCACTGTGTCAACACGCACACCACGGTCATCACCGCTGACCACAGCACCACCACGATTCCCACCTCTCCCTCCACGACCACCTCTTCCACCTCTCCCAGCTCTTCCCCCTCTCCCCCTGACCCAGGGGTTCTCCATGTGCCCAGTAGCAGTATTATATTATTATAATTGTAAAGATTCAATACGGTATCTACAGACTATGAGGTATATAGCAGGCTGATTAAATTTTTTTCCCAACTCACTGCATTGTGTATTACAGATCAGTGAAATTCAACGGACAATATAGATACGCAGGTAATATTATTTTTCACACCTATCCCAAAAAAAAATTTACGCAGTTTGCGCAAATAAAACTGGAATCTACAGATCAATATGGTATCTATAGACTGTGAGGTATATAGCGGGCTGATGAAATTTTTTTCCCAACTCACTGCACCGTGTATTACAGATCAGTGAAATTCAACGGACAATATAGATACGCAGGTAATATTATTTTTCACACCTATCCCCAAAAAAAAAATACGCAGTTTGCGCAAATAAAAATGGAATCTACAGATCAATACGGTATCTATAGACTGTGAGGTATATAGCAGGCTGATGAAATTTTTTTCCCAACTCACTGCATCGTGTATTACAGATCAGTGAAATTCAACGGACAATATAGATACGCAGGTAATATTATTTTTCACACCTATCCCCAAAAAAAAATTTACGCAGTTTGCGCAAATAAAACTGGAATCTACAGATCAATACGGTATCTATAGACTGTGAGGTATATAGCAGGCTGATGAAATTTTTTCCCAACTCACTGCACCGTGTATAACAGAGCAGTAAAATTCAACGGACAATATAGATAGATATGCAGGTAAAATTATTTTCAGACCTATTAAAAAAAAAATGTACGCAGTTTGCGCAAATAAAACTAGAATCTACAGATCAATACGGTATCTATAGACTGTGAGGTATATAGCAGGCTGATGAAATGTATACCCTAGTCACTGCACAGTCATGCACAGGAATCTATCTGTTTACAGATGTATAGTTTGAGCTATGTGGCTGGACAAGGTGTACCAGGCACAGCTCTGCACAGAATACAGGCTTATAGCATATACTGAATTTTTCTCACAGAATCAATTAGTTTTTAAAAGACTGTTGGGGCTTCCTATCCTGCACAGAATACAGGCTTACAGCATATACTGTATACTGTTCTTCAGAGTATAGTCTTTAAAAGGACTGTTGGGGCTTCCTAACTTAACTCCTAACTAACTGCTTGCTGCACACACTACACTAGCTAACACTGTCTGTCTCTTCTCCTTCCCAAAGCACAATGAGGCTGATGCTGCAGGTCCCTACCTTATGTAAATTTAGGTCACATGTCACTGCCAGCCAATCACTGCTGGGAAGGTATAGGGGCTGTTACATCACAGCAGGCGTTCCCACAGGCTTCCATTTGATGCTGATTGGCTGAAAAAAACGGGCATTTCAAACTTGCAGTGACGCACGAATAATCACGAGTCCGCGCTGCCTTGGGATGCCGAGCCGAGCCGAAGCGTGCGAATCACGAATATTGCCGCTTCGATTCGCTCATCACTAACTGCGTGGCTATCACTTATTATCCTTTTTAGTTTATCCTTGCCCATAATTGCTGTGGGGTTATTTTTTTGGTGACATCCAGGGACATGGTATACTTGCCCGCCCTTGGATTAATCTGTGGAGTACTTCATTGCAGCTTACATCTTTTGATACCTCAGTGATCCATTTCTGTGTGTATTTATTTGGTCCATACATTTTTTGTTTAGGTTGTCCACTCAGTAATGTGAGGTTATGGTCCATCGTGCCCCTCTTGTTTCACCTATATGTTATTTAATCTCAATAAATTTTATATATATATATATATATATATATATATATATATAAACATATTGTGTATTTTTTTGTATAATATAGGCTATTAGCACGTCTCTGTAGTTTTATAGTTCGGTTTGGCTAGGCCCTTTTAATTGGTTGCTATGTTATGAGGTTCTTATGAGTAAACTGTATTTACTTGAACAGACAGAGCTGTCCCATAGAAGCGAATGGGGACACCATACTTGTACAACTAATCGGCAGGGGTGGCCTTTAAAATGTGAGAAACCCAGCATCCGAAATTAACTTGTCTGCCAAAAGTGTATGGTTTCTCTACAGAGAGATGCTAGACTCTTCCATTGCTGATTGTGTGGATCATGAATTGCTATAGGCTACACTCTATAATGAATACTTTTACATGAAACTATACAGCAATCTGCTCACCTCTTCCTACTCTATAACATAATGCAGGTAGATCGGAGAGCATTTCATCATGACTAGGCTTTAAGGGGTTGTTCAAGTTAAACTTAAATGTGTCCCAATTGGTTTCGCCCCGTACACCAGTGGGACAGGAGGACTGGAGCTGCAGAGCAGAGAAAACAGGGGAGACAAGAAATGGGTCAGTATATGATTTTTTTAGGACATTTGGTGGTATGGGGCACATTTCAGGTTAATTGACAATTCAAAAGACTAACACAGAACATTAGATATCAACTAATTAGTGTCTGGCACAAGAGAAGGAACTACTCAACTATCATAGGTTTTAAACATCAGCATGTGAAGTTTGTACTATTATTCATTCAATTTTCCAGCTCCAGTGATAGCAGCATTGCTTACAAATGTCACTGTGTAGTCTGTATTCCATTTTCAACTTCCACTACAGAACAATGAATTTCAGGTGACCAGGGTCGGACTGCGCCTTGGGCCCACCAGACGGAATTACCCGGCCCAAATCCCCATATCATCAATAAACTTTAATATGTTTTGATTCAAAGAAATAGACCGTAGTGGCAACTTACTGGCTCCAAAGGCAGCTCCAAATGTTTTTTTTTTTCTCCTGGACCTTTGGGAACCATGATGGTGTCAGAGTGTGGGCCCACTGGAGGATGCTCTGGTACTCTTGTGGTCCAGTCCTTTTTTGCAGGTGACAGTTATAGGTAGAAATCTAATTGTTAGTGATCTGTGTCTCCACTGATAATCCATGTGTATTCATCTGGCTATATCCATCTCTTCTATAAACGTTAAAGGGGTTGTCCACTTTTTACTATTGATGATCTGTCCTCAGTATAGGACATCAATATCAGATCAGAGAGGGTCCGACTCCCTGCACCCCCGCCGATCAGCTGTTTGAAGAGAAGGCAGCGGTCTTATGCTCTGCTCTGTTTACGTGCTTGCCGTAGCAGTTGCAGTGGTGAACAGTGTAATTATGGGTATGGCGTCCTCATTCACTTCTATGGGACAGCTCTGTCTGTTCAAGTGAAAATCCGCATGGAGTTTTTACGTTCTCCCGTGTTTGCATGGGTTTCCTCCCGGTACTGCGTTTTCCGCCCACACTCCAATGACGTCAGAACCATCCAATAGAAGTGAATGGGGACAATATACTTGTACCTGTTTACCACTGCAATTGCAGCGAAGAGCAGGTAAACAGAGCAGAGAAGGCACCGGTTGCATGAGCGCTGCTTCCTCTCCAAACAGCTGATCACCGGGGGTGCCGGGAGTCGGATCCCCGCCGATCTGATATTAAAGAGCTTTCCTGAGGATAGGTCATCAATAGTAAAAAGCAAACAACTGCTTTAATGGTAAGAGTAACTGTGATTGTCTCTCACATGTTACGTTTGTATGTCAATCACATTCATGTCTAAACCTCAGATTCCAAGTAGGAAACAGAAGAATTTTAATTTAAATATAAAATGACATATTGCTGAAAACCAGTGCAAGATATGGAAAGTATTTAAAACATTACTCCAACATATCTAGATTTACTGCTGTATATACAATTCTTACCATTATTACAATTCTTATTATTATTAAAATTCTTATTATTATTATTACAATTCTTACCGAATTGCAACACGCTGATGAATTATGTGACTAGATCACATAACTTAAAAGGGTTAAAAAATAGTATATCTGTGGGTGTCTAAGTTTTCTT
The DNA here is from genome assembly GCA_900303285.1 of Rhinella marina. Classification (NCBI taxonomy): domain Eukaryota; kingdom Metazoa; phylum Chordata; class Amphibia; order Anura; family Bufonidae; genus Rhinella; species Rhinella marina. The sequence goes on along the minus strand of ONZH01001318.1, from coordinate 287,888 downwards.
TTTTGGTATCTGATCACTTCTGCTGAAATAGATGTTGTTTCTACTTCACAATTTGGGTTAATGTGCCACCTACTGGCAGAATTTTAAAATTACAGCTCAATGACAACATTCACCGAAATACTTTATAATAGTGTTATGGCAGACACACAAGCATAATAACTAGTGATGAGCGAACATCTTCGGCCGAATAGTGTATGGCGACGCTCGTGACCACGCGGTGTTCTGCCGAACACTGCGTGTGCTCAAGCGCCATGCTCGAGTCTCCACCCCGCACGCTATTTAGCCAATTAGCGTCCGGGAAGGTGCTGGCCATGTTAGCTACTGGCATTACAATGATTGGCTGGCCGGGAACGAGTCATCGGGTGCTATAAAGCACCTGGTGACATGTGACCGGATCATACCGAGCAGGGAGAGCTGCTGCAAGCAGGGACAGACAGAGTAGGGACAGAAGAACGCTAGGCAGGGATAGAATTTCTGTTTCAAAGACCCAAAGCCCTTTTAAGGGCTATTATATCTTGCTGGCAAACTTTTTATTTTATTCTGAGGGTGTTAAAAATAGCACTAGGTGGCCTACCATTAACGCCACCTGTGCAGCTGCTGCATGATACTCTCTGTATACTATATACCTGACATCCTTTGCTATTATTTCTGCTGTTAAGCCTGCAGTACCTCTTTTGCGTCTATAACGTTTGCGCAAGGAGGGACTTGTGTAGGGATAGGATTTGGCTAGGCAGGGATAGTATTTCTGTTCAAAAGTCACAAAAGTCCATTGTTATATCTGGCTGCATTTTTTAAATTTATTTTGGGGCAAAAAGAACGCAAGTGTGCCTGACGCTAATACCGCGTGCACAGCGTGTGCATTAAAACCGTTCTGTAGTCTATATACCTGACATCCGTTGCTATTTTTTCTACCGTTAATTAAGGCCACAGTTCCTCAGCTGCATCTGCTGTATAACATTTGCGCAAGGAAAGAATTATACTGTAGGGATAGGATTTGGCTAGGCAGGGCTAGTGTTTCTGTTCCAAGTCACAAAAGTCCATTGTTATATCTGGCTGCTTTTCTTTTCTTTTGGGGCAAAAAGAACACAAGTGTGCCCTGACACTATCAGTACGTGCACAGCCTGTGTATTAGAACCTTTCAAAAGTCTATATACTTGACATCCGTTGGTATATTTTCTACCTTTAATTTAGGCCGCAGTTCCTCAGCTGCATCTGCTGTATAACATTTGCACAAGGAGGGAATTATACTGTAGGGATAGGATTTGGCTAGGTAGGGCTAGTGTTTCTGTTCCAAAGTCACAAAAGTCCATTGTTATATCTGGCTGCATTTTTTTTTCTTTTGGGACAAAAAGAACGCAAGTGTGCCCTGACACTACCAGTACGTGCACAGCCTGTGTATTAGAACCTTTCAAAAGTCTATATACCTGACATCCGTTGGTATTTTTTCTACCGTTAATTTAGGCCGCAGTTCCTCATTTGCGTCTGCTGTATAACATTTGCGCAAGGAGGGAATTATACTGTAGGGATAGGATTTGGCTAGGTAGGGCTACTGTTTCTGTTTCAAAGTCACAAAAGTCCATTGTTATATTTGGCTGCATATTTTTTTTTCTTTTGGGGCAAAAAGAACGCAATTGTGCCCTGACACTACCAGTACGTGCACAGTGTGTGTATTAGAACCTTTCAAAAGTCTATATACCTGACATCCGTTGGTATATTTTCTACCGTTAATTTAGGCCGCATTTCCTCAGCTGCATCTGCTGTATAACATTTGCGCAAGGAGGGAATTATACTGTAGGGATAGGATTTGTCTAGGTAGGGCTAGTGTTTCTTTTCCAAAGTCACAAAAGTCCATTGTTATATCTGGCTGCATTTTTTTTTCTTTTGGGGCAAAAAGAACGCAAGTGTGCCCTGACACTATAACGTTTGTGCATTCTAAATATTTGACATTCGGTAAAATTTTTCTGATCTTACACTTAATAAAAATCTGCACTACTGTACTTGTGACAAAGTTGCATATATACTTTATAATATGCACAAGGCGAGCAGTAAGGGACGGGGAAGTGGGCGTGCTGCAGATGGTGAACGCAGAGGCCATGGATCTGGGCGCGGTGAAACTGTGCCTGCTGGCAGAGCCCAAGAAACAAAGTCATCCAAAACACCTAGCTTCATGTCACAGTTTGCAGGGCGGCGCAAGACACAACTCTTGTCGCCACACCAGTGCGAGCAGGTAGTCGGCTGGATTTCAGCTGATAATGCTTCCAGTTGGTTAAGCACCACCCCCTCAAGAGTCTGGGCAACCGCATCCTCACCCTGATCCTCCTTCCTCCCACCATGCAGAGTCTGGGCAAAGAACTAATCCCACATTCGGATATTCCGAGGAGCTTTTTTCACCACCGTTCCTTGGCTTGGCCCTCTCGCCAAGGCCGCTTGAAGTGGGACATGAGGAGATATTGTGCCCTGATTCCCAACCTATTGAGCAAACACAGTCTGAAGAAGATGACGGTGGGGAACTGCAAGAAGCGTCTCATGAGGTGCATGATGATGATGAGACACAGTTGCCAATAAGTCAAGGGCAACTACTGCCTCAAGAGGTTGTTGATGAGGATGAGACGCAATTAAGTCAGGTTCTTGTTAGCTCACCATGTCAGGAGGAGAAACAGAGTGAGGAAGTGGAAGAGAAGGTGGTGGACAATGAAATCGCTGACCCAACTTGGGAAGGTGGCAAGCCGAGTGAGGACAGCAGTACATAGGGGGAGGGATCCTCAGCACCGCAACAGGCTAGAAGAAGCAGTTGGGTGGCAAAAGGGAGGAGGCAGGCCACACCAACCAGGCCTGCAACTGTTCCCCGGAGCAGCCCCTTGCGGCAAGCTCCCTTGCCAAGGGTTAGGTGTTCTGCAGTTTGGCGTTTTTTTGAGGAAAGTGCTAACGATAAATGGATTGTAATTTGCAACCTGTGCCGTACCAAGATGAGCAGGGGCGTAAACACCAGCAACCTGACCACCACCAGCATGATCCGCCACATGTCAACAAAGCACCTTAAAAGGTGGGCCGAACGCCTGGGTCCACGAACGCAAGCACAAATACCCTGCCACCCACTCACAGGCCATAGCACTAAACGCGCAACTTTCCAAATTGCTGGCCCTGGAAATGTTGCCATTTAGGCTGGTGGACACCGAGGCTTTTCGCAGCCTGATGGCGCCGGCTGTCCCTCATTACGCAGTCCCCAGCCGCCACTATTTTTCCTGGTGTGCTGTCCTCACCTTACACCAGCATGTGTCCAGAAACATAACCCGTGCCTTGACCAACGCAGTTACTGAGAAGGTCCACTTAGCAACTGACACATGGACAAGCGCTTCTGGCCAGGGACGCTACATTTCCCTGGCGGCACACTGGGTGAATGTTGTGGAGGCTAGGAGCGAGTCTTACCCTGGGATGGCACAGGTGCTACCCACGCCGAGGATTGTGGTGGAATACCAGCTGCAACACGGTCGGCTTCCGCTCTTCACAAGCGACGAGTGGGCAATGTCTGACCTCTGTAAGGTTTTAGGCAACTGTGATGAATCTACACAGATGGTGAGTGGCGATAATGCAATTATCAGCGTAACCATCCCACTTCTGTGTGCTAAAAAGCTCACTGCTCACAATAAAGGCGGACGCTCTGCATGTGGAAAAGTCTCTGATCAGTTTAGTAGTGTCACAAGGAGGGAAAAGTTTTGGAAGATGGTGAAGGAGTACCTAGCTGACCGTGTCAACGTCCTCAGCGTTCCCTCTGTGCCTTAACCATAATTTTTTCGACGGTCAGCACAGCAGCAGCATGTCATCCACAATCTTTTCGAAGGTCAGGTCAGCAGCAGCATGTCAACCATAATTTTTTCGACGGTCAGCTCAGCCGCAGCATGTCAACCATAATTTTTTTACACGGTCAGATCTGCTGCATGTCAACCATAATTTTTAACACGTTCAGCTCTGCTGCATGCCAACCAAAATTTTTTACACGGTCAGCTCTGCTGCATGTCACCCATAATTTTTTACATGGTCAGCTCAGCAGCAGCACGTCACCCCTATTGTTTTTGAGTATCAGCAGCAGGCCATCAATCCGAATTTTTCAAGGGTGTGTCTGATGCACTCCTTTATGTGTAATAAAGGGGGTATTGGAGTGCCTGTTCCTTGTAATTTTTGGCAGCCCATTCACTTTGTGCATAGGCTTTATGAGTGTAGGAGTCCCACAATTATACCACAATCTGAATGAGGCCCTCCTTTATGTGATATACCGTTGCATCGGAGTGCCTCATCCGTGCAATTTTTGCCATCACTTGTGCTTAACGTACAAGTAAATATATGTTTCCTAACAATATTTCCTCTAAAATCAATGTTATATTTTGTTTGGGGGGGTATCATTGTCATTCCGTAAAAGTGGCGTAATAGTCGGACATCATCAGTATTATCAGCGACTTTGGAGTCCAAGATGCATCCAGATATCCTCCCCATGCTGTTCCCTAACCATTTTCTGACGTTTCCCTATGAACCAGACACCCTCCCCTCTGCAGAGCAGGGGGTGCCTCGTCTTCTCCCATTGACTTCCATTATACTTGGGTGCTCGGCAGAGCACTCAAGCACCACCTAGTGTTCAGCCAGAGCACCCGAACATCTGGCTGCTCGATCATCACTAATAATAACCTATATTTATTAATGTAATAAAATACAATAAAAATATGTGCCAAAATTTGGATACATTTCAGGTGTGTAACGTTGCATCAAGTTTTGAACAACGATTGAATTTGTGCAATAATTCTTGCAAACTTGCCTTAAACCATATTCAGCGCATGCCACAAGGCCCAGCTCCTCCTGCTAAGCCCTGCTCTTGTTTTCTTGGCACTCACTTGTGAAAAGTGCAGAGACGTTTTAAAAAAAGAAAAAAAAGCGCAAATTATTGTGCGTCATAATTAGCGACTTTTTTGAACAATAATAGTGGCGTAATGCCCTTGGTAAATGTCCCTCAGTGTATGCCAAAATTGTGGCACAAAGTAAACCAACTAATAAGGTGGTATAAAATTAGACTAGATAGCTGCCACCAGATTTAAGTCAGCTATCCTATAAGTCAATGTTCGACCATTTAAATGGGCCTTGAGAATTCCAGATTAGCATGTATGGCCTATAAGCCTCCTCGCGCTGATTAAGGCGCTCCCCGAAAGGAGTGATAGTACCCCTCAAATTCTGACGAACAGACAATGCACAGTCAAGGAAACTGCAGCTGAATATCGCACTGGTGCTCCAACTAACATGACTGGACACACAATTTGTTGTTCCTTGGCAAAGATGAGCTCCGATGACCTGTTCCAGTGTCATTGCTGTCTAAGGGGAACAGAAAGGACAGGCTGCTGTGGGCAAAACAGTTCAAATAATTGGATCACTGCGCAAAGTTGTCCGATTTCTGTTGCACCGTGCTAATGGGTCAGAATTTGGCAAAAACAGCATGCATCCATGAACCCTTCTTTTCAGGTGTCAACTGTTCAGGCTTGTGGAGATGAACCAAGGGTTTGGGAAATATTTTCTTGACATACACAAGTAAAGTTCATTATCTGGACTAGTGGTAGTGTTGGGTGATGAGTGTCTAAGCAGTAGTCCATCACCTTCCAGCAGTGTCTGTAATGTAGTACTTTGTTGTTCACTCTGCTAGTATTGTCTCTCAAGTGCTTTCAAAATTTTTCCCCGGGAGCTCTGCGGTGTGCATCCTCTCCTTTCAGTAGCTACACTGGAACCAACCCTCCTGGCAGGAATGTATAGTATCTGGCCAGCATCAGTATTACTTTCATTAAAGCAGATGTGCCACCATTAAAAGTTATTTATATATAATTCAACATGATCCAGGGAGTTATTGGTGATCCAGGGAGTTATTCTGATTGCCTGATTGGAGTCAGGAAGGATTTTTTTTCCCCTAAAGTGGGGAAAATTGGCTTCTACCTCACAGGGGTTTTTTGCCTTCCTCTGGATCAACTTGTAGGATAACAGGCCAAACTGGATGGACAGATGTATTTTTTCGGCCTTATAAACTATGTTACTATGTTACCCTGGTTCCCCTGATATCTGTGTATGGACATTTGGATATTAGTGTGTACTTAAGCATTGCGGTCGACCAAGTTCAGCCCTTCATGGCAGTTCTTTACCCTATGGCAGAAAGACACTTTAAGCAGGACAATGCATCATACCACAAGGGTCATATAGTCATTGATTTGACAAACACATCAGCGAGTCTTTCTTGCCTTCAGTCTCCAGAACTTAAGCCTGCAGAGCATCTCTGGGACATTATAGAATGGTCTTTTCAGATCATATATATCCCAGAAAAAACACTAAAACATAACTTTTAGTAAAGAAACAATTCAAAAAGAGGAAAGAAAATAAGGAGGGAGAGGAATTAGGTGTGAGGTGGTATAAATTCTGAGGTACATTCATTTAGGGAGGGATAGAAACAGGAGAAAGGAAGAATTATATCCCTATTTCTCTCCCTATATCTCATGCTTCCCTGCCTAATAACGGAATAGCTGCCCCGATAGGGGCGATCCCGTGTCTCGAACCTCCTGGATACCCTAGTGGGTCCCTTACACAGGATAGAACCCATCACCATAGTGTCACAACTGTGTCCAACAATAGTGTGAATGTCCAAGTCAGTCTGATCACAAGATCACTATTAGTACATGAATATGAAAAAATAACAAACAAAGATCACACTGGCCCTCCAATGAGGGAGTCACCAACTGTCCCACTTAATAGTATCACTGGTAAAAATGATAAAGCATGGGCGAGCAATGGCCACAAGTATTGATTAATATATTGATGGAATCAATAGTTGTCCCTATATGTCCCAACGCGTTTCCCTGTGCCAACACGGCAACAGTTCATCAGGGGACTAAATAACCAGGAATATGCCCTTATAGATATAGGTAATCTCAAATCCAATATGATAAATGTGACAACAAGGCAGGCAAGAGAAATATACTGAATCATCCCACGATAGGGTACAACAATGACTGCTAGATACAGAGGTTTCAGATCAAACAGTGATCAGTATATTTGCGCCACCATAGTACCATCCCAGGCAAACTGAGGGAGCCACATGATGATATGGACCCTTGATGTTTATGCCGGCCGTAGTTAATGGCCTCCCAATGAGACGTGCCAATCCGAGATGTGGGGGAAACTACTTACAGGTTCCCGCGTCTCTTAAAATGCCGGTGATGCCAAGACTCCGAAGCTGCCCGCAGTGCGCAGGCACAGACATGATGACGTTGGGACGCGCGTGACGGTGCACTCCACCGTGGGTTCCAACATCAGGAAACAAAGAAAAACTTTATTTAAAGCTGCCTTGAAGGTGATAATGTTGCAAGAATACTTGATAAGCCACTAGGCAAGGAAAGTAATATTAGTAAGTATGACTAAACCTACACCCTAAACCTACATCTATAGAGACTATAAGGGGCTAAAATATCACCCTACAGAGGGGGCACAAATCAATTATTGTTATTTGAAGATAAGATGGGATAGAACTACCCCCATCTAATCTAACAGACCAGGTTAGCCAAGTATGGTTAACCCAGGACCCCCTCTACAAATAAATTTAGAGAATGGCCAGTTTATATAAAACAGGAAAAGTTGATTTTCTCGTTGAGACCTTTTGGTGACACCGTATTTAAACGGTGTATCCACCTACATTCTTTCTGTTTCAAAATCCGGTCAATATTGCCCCCCCTAATGGAGGTGTGGACAACCTCAATCATGGAGAAGGAAATTCCTAATGTCCTACTATCATGTTGTGAATGTATATGTCTTGCAATAGGTTTATCCCTTTTATTTCTAACATCACCAAGGTGTTCCAAAATATGTACTTTAAATTCTCTGCAGGTTTTCCCTACATATAAGGAGCCACAACTACATTCCATCAAATAAACGACCCCTCTGGTGTTACAATTGGCGAAGCTCCGGGCCTCATATATATGTGTACCTTCACTGTTTTTAAATGTACTGCTCACTTTAACAAATTTGCATGCTTTGCAACAGCCACATCTAAAGGTTCCATTTTTACGGTTTAGCAGCCAAGTTTCCTTTTTGGGAGGTTCAAAATGGCTGTGCATGAGCGTGTGACCAATATTGCGACCCCTCCGAAAGGTGATCAAGGGTGTTACCGGTAAATATTCTTTCAAGTCAGGTTCAGATATTAAAAGGGGCCAATAGCGGTTAAGGATTTCCCTAACTTGATCTGAACCTGCATCATAAGTCCCATTTATTCGTAAGGTGCTATCAACTTTCTGGAGGAGTGTGCAAATTCCCAGGCTCTTCTCAAATAGTGTCCCGGGTAGCCCCTGTGTCTGAATATATGGAAAAGTAGTTGTGCTTCATGGTCAAAGTCCTCAAAGCTGGAGCAATTACTTCGAATTCTTAAAAATTGACACTTGGGGATGCATTTTTTGAGAGGTTTGGGGTGAAAACTCTCATATATCAATAGGCTATTTGTAGCCGTCTCCTTACAATATAATGTGGTCTTGTTTGTTGATCACCCTTGCTAATTCTGGTGTCTAGAAAAGTAATAGAGTGGAGGTTGATCTCTTAAGTAAAATGTAAACCAATGTGGTTGATATTTAGTATGTCCATGAACCATCCAAAATCCTCAATATACCCTATCCAAAAAAGCAAAATATCATCAATATATCGCACCCATAACGGGATGAAATGGGTCTAAGATGCAATCTCCTCTGAGAAGACGATGGTGTCCTCCCACCAGCCCAGGAGCAAGTTAGCATAAGTGGGAGCACAGGGGCTCCCCATAGCGGTGCCCCTGAGCTGGTGGTAGAACTTGGCATCAAATATAAAATAGTTATGGGTCAAGACATAATGAAGGAGACGCAATACAAACTTATTAAGAGTGATATATTCATTGCTCCTGGAATACAAGTAATATTTAACCGCAGCTAAACCTTTTGTATGAGGAATTGATGTAAACAAGGCCTCAACATCTATTGAGGCTAAATACGTGTCAGGTTCAATGTTCATGCCCTCTAATCTTTTTAGTAAATCAGTTGTATCCTGAAGATATGAAGACAATGTAGCAAGAAAAGGGCGTAGTACCCGGTTGATGTAAGTCCCAACATGTTGGGAGAGATTGCCCACCCCCAATACAATAGGACGTCCTCTGAGCGAGTCCAGGCCTTTATGGATTTTCGGTAAACAGTAAAATGTAGCTATTCTGGGATATGATGGCAACAGATACTCAAATTCTTAACGGTTGATTAAATGATCTGTCAGGGCTTCCTGTAACAAAGTAGACAATTCAGATTTATAAAGAATAGTTGGATCTTGTTTTAACACTTCGTAATTATCTTTTTCGGACAGGAGTGTCATACTCATGTTTTTATATTGTTGGTGATTAAGAATCACTGTGTTACCTCCTTTATCGGATGGTATAATTACCAAGTGTTTGTTACTGCCCAAATTTTTGAGCCCCACCATCTCTTCATATGTATAATTTTTGTATGTAGTGTGGTGATGTGTGTAGTAACGTGAGGTGTGGGGTGTGTATCTCGCCTGGTTTGTCAGTTTAGCCAGGTGAGAACTAAAATCCAGAAGTGGTATAGCTTCAGCAATCATAGTTACTGGAGCTGGTTTTTGTTTAACCCCTTCGCGACCAGCGCCGTACATGTACGGCGCTCGGGAGGTGCAGGGACATGACGCCCGCTCGCGGGTGCGGCGGGCGTCATGGCCGGCAAGTCTCTGCTGTTTCTAACAGCAGAGACTTGCCGCTTCTTACCTCCGTCGGCGGCGACTTCCAGGGCCTTCTGATGCCGTGATCACACGTGATTACGGCATCAGGATGCGCCTGAACCCGGAAGCCTACGCTTCCGGGTGGTGTACAGACGCCCCGATTGGCCAATCGGGGTGTCTGTATACCATATGAAAACTGTAATCCTCGCTGGTGAGGATTACAGTTTTCAAACTGCAATTCTTATTCTGGCCACTAGATGGCAGGCCAGGATAAGAAATGAGCAATACATGGATTTAAAGGGTTTCTGTCACCAGAAATGACCCTATTAAACCAAGTGTCATTTGCAATGAGCAAATGACACTTGATGCCAGTACTGTTACTATTAGACTTCTCAGTAACGGCGTTTTGGTAAAAATAGCGATTTTCTAATATGCTAATGACCTCCCCTAGGTGCAGTAGGCGTGAACCTGCACCTAGGAGAGGCCATAATAACGCCTCTTACCACGCCCCCGGTCGCGCTGATTGACAGGGCCGGGCAGCCAGCTCTTTCGGCTCCCGGCCCTGTACGAGCCCGAAATCCCGCGCCTGCGCCGTGTAGGCTAAATTCGGCGCAGGCGCAGATAGTTCACCCGGCCGCCCGGCTTCTGCTTCTCTCACTGCGCCTGCGCCGTGCGGAGTAAAAGCGGCGCAGGCGCAGTGAGTTCCGCCGGCTCCCGGCTCTCTCAGTGAGAGAGCCGGGAGCCGGCGGAACTCACTGCGCCTGCGCCGCTTTTACTCCGCACGGCGCAGGCGCAGTGAGAGAAGCAGAAGCCGGGCGGCCGGGTGAACTATCTGCGCCTGCGCCGAATTTAGCCTACACGGCGCAGGCGCGGGATTTCGGGCTCGTACAGGGCCGGGAGCCGAAAGAGCTGGCTGCCCGGCCCTGTCAATCAGCGCGACCGGGGGCGTGGTAAGAGGCGTTATTATGGCCTCTCCTAGGTGCAGGTTCACGCCTACTGCACCTAGGGGAGGTCATTAGCATATTAGAAAATCGCTATTTTTACCAAAACGCCGTTACTGAGAAGTCTAATAGTAACAGTACTGGCATCAAGTGTCATTTGCTCATTGCAAATGACACTTGGTTTAATAGGGTCATTTCTGGTGACAGAAACCCTTTAACTGCATCTAGTAAATCCATGATTGCTCATAAAGAAAAAAAACAAAACACAATAGATCAGCTCATATTTGAGCTTTAAAATAATCACAAAAAAATTAAAAAAAAGTAAAAAAATATATAAAAAATAAAAAAGATATAAAAGTTCAAATCACCCCCCTTTCCGTAAAAGTAAAAAATAAATACCTAAATAACAATAAATATAGACATCATGGGTATCACCGTGACCGAAAACGCCTGTACTTTTAAAATATTTAAAAAAATTAAAATACGGCGAACTGTGTGGCAGAAAAAAGTTTTTTGTCGCTTTTTTTTTCTAAAAAAAATTATATAAAAAGTGATCAAAAAGTCATACACACCCCAGAATGGTATCAATAAAAACTTCAGACCGCCCCGCAAAAAATGAGCCCCCATACAGCTCTGTACACATAAATACCAAAAAGTTATAGGGGTCAAGATATGACAAGGAAAAAAAAAAAAAAAAAGGGCAACTTTCTAATTATTTTATCACCATCTAAACGCAGGAACTGGTCAGTTTTAATGCACATTGAATGCTGTAAATAAGAAACCCGTAGAACTGTAGCGGAATAGCGGTTTTCTTGCAATTTCACCCCATTTGGAATTTTTTTCCCGCTTCCCACTACACCATATGCAATATTAAATGGTGGCGTTGGAAAGTACAACTTGTTCCGCAAAAAAAAAGCCCTCATACAGCTATGTGAACAGAAAAATAAAACAGTTATGGCTGTTTGAAGGCAGGGAGCGCAAAACGAAAATGCAGAACCGAAAAAACCTCCGGGGGTGAAAGGGTTAATGTTGCACGGGCTGGATTTCTTGGACTGGGAGACAGGTTGGAAGTGGGAGTCTTCCAGTCCACACACCCTAATCCATCATAGGTTTTCCCTGGCCCCAGGTGAGGCCAGCTGGATTAATCAGGCAGGGATAAGTTAACCTGCACTGTTTGGTAGAGGGAGAAAGGGCCCCAGTGAACAGACCTGGAGAGGGCCCGTGTGGTCCCAGCCAGAAGGGCTGGGGGGCCACAAGGCTGAGGAAGCCTGAGAGAGAGAAAGGCTGAGGAGGCCTGAGAGTTAGAGCCTGCGGTGGCTCTGCGTGGTCTCAGCCACAAGGGCTGAGGTGCCACAAGGCTCAGTGTAGCCTGGAAGTTTGGGGGGCCCAGTGACCCTAGGAGAATAGGGTCACACGGTCAGAGTCGGGAGGACTGTTGGACCATATCCCCCAAAGGTACGGTTGGAGTCATAGCCAGGAGGGTGCTGGACTGAACGGCTGAGGAAGCCGCACTTAAAAGCTGTGTGTGAACAGCGTTTGTATTTAGGTAGTTAGCTGAGCTATGTGTAGTCAGAGCCCAGCCGGGCAGGTGTTATTTTGATGGTTTTGTTTCATGCTGGAGCAAAAAGTGTGAAAATAAAGTGGTGTGGACTTGAAAATCCCTGTGTTTTGAAGAGATTGTGTGATGTCAACCCCCTCAGAGGATACGATCCCTTACAGTAGGTGTACATATCAGGTGGTTTAAATCTCTAATGACTGAGTTTAAGAATATCTCTATATCAGGGTCGGCTCCCTTGGGTGGATTTTTTGTGCTTTTGTTACAAAGATCAGTAAAAGGACCAACACCTAATAAAATACTAATAGGAGTTTATTATAAACCCCCTAATATACCAGAGCCCATAGAAAATCTACTTCTAAACGAAATAGACGAGGTGGCAAATCATAATGAGGTCGTTATTATGGGGGATTTCAACTACCCAGATATAGACTGGAAAACTGAAACCTATATATGGCCTCTTTCACACTAGCGTTAGCACGGATCCGGCACCTAAAGGGTGCCAACGGATCCGTGCTAACGCTGATACATGTGTGGAGCCGGAGCAGCGCTCCGGCCCCACACATGTTAACACAGACACACAGACATACACACATACATACTCACATACTCCAGGGACGCTGGCAGAACGTCTTCACACGCCTCCTGCGCGCAGTGATGACGATTCCCCACAGCGCCCTCTGCTGGGCGCAGTGGGGAAACGTCATAGCTGCGCGCAGGAGGCGCGTGAAGACATGCTGCCGGCGTCCCTGGAGTATGTGAGTATGTATGTGTGTATGTATGTATGTATGTATGTATGTATGTATGTATGTCTGTATGTATGTATCTATGTATGTAGCCGGATCCGGAATGACCCCCCATTGGAAATCAATGAAGGACAGATCCGGATTACTGGTGTGTCCACACCAAACGGATCCGTCCCCATTGACTTGCATTGGGGGTCATTCCGGATCCGTCTTGGTGCGGATGCCTGGACCGGAGAGCAAACCGCAGCATGCTGCGGTTTGTTCTCCGGTCTGAAGATGGAACGGAATGCTTTCAGGAGCATTCCGTTGTCTTCAGTTCAGTTTTGTCCCCATTGACAATGAATGGGGACAAAACTGAAGCGTTTTTTTCCGGTATTGAGCCCCTATAACGGAACTCAATACCGGAATTTAAAAACGCTAGTGTGAAAGTAGCCTATCTCATAAAGGAAACAGGTTCTTGGAAATAACCAAAGACAATTACCTTTCCCAACTGGTTCAGGACCCGACTAGAGGGACGGCCATACTGGACTTAGTATTAACCAATAGACCTGACAGAACAACAGATGTGCAGGTTGGGGGACACCTGGGAAATAGTGACCATAATATAATAACCTTCCAACTGTCATTCCAAGGACTGTGACTGTGACGAGGGGACATCCTCTGCGTCTGGAGGAAAGAAGGTTTGTACACAAACATAGAAGAGGATTCTTTACAGTAAGAGCAGTGAGACTATGGAACTCTCTGCCTGAGGAGGTGGTGATGGTAAGTTCACTAAAAGAGTTCAAGAGAGGCCTGGATGTATTTTTGGAGGGTAATAATATTACAGGTTATAGTTACTAGAGAGGGGTCGTTGATCCAGGGAGTAATTCTGATTGCCTGATTGGAGTCGGGAAGGAATTTTTTTCCCTAAAGTGGGGAAAATTGGCTTCTACCTCACAGGGGTTTTTTGCATTCCTCTGGATCAACTTATAGGAAAACAGGCCGAACTGGATGGACAGGTGTCTTTTTTTGGCCTTATAAACTATGTTACTATGTTACCTCTGGGCTTGTCATTCTCATCTAATAGATCCAATAAATTATTAAGGCCCGGGAGGTCAGATACATCTAGACCCAAGGTGTTACATCTCAATCTGTCTGAACGAATGTTTTGCGCCACCTCAACTTGCGCACAAATAATTGAACATCCTTAATCCGCTCAAAGGCGTTAAAATGATTAGTGGAAACACAGGTCAGGCTCTTGGAGATTATTGACAACTCTGCTTTAAGCCTCATTCACACGTCAGTGTTTGGTCAGTGATTTCCATCAGTGATTGTGAGCTAAAACCAGAATTGGAGCCTCCACAGACATGAGGTATAAGGGAAAGATCCGCACCTGTTCTGTGTTTAGAGCCGCACCTGGTTTTGGCTCACAATTACTGAGGTAAATCACTGACCAAAACACTGACTGTGTGAATGAGGCTTTAGACAGAGAAAACCCAGAGAGATTAATAATCGACTCATAAACAATGTAAACATTGTGTTATGTCTTCTGTGTTTGTGTGCGCTCCCTCAATGCATACGGATTTTGTGAAGTTACTGGGCCTAAAAAACAAGAGGAATTGTCTGTCGTGGTCTGAGAAGGTGAACAAGAGGACAAGGTAGATGGTGGTGTAAAAGTACCACCAGAATGGTCTACATAAGGAGGAGGGATTCTTAGATCCTTGTTTGTGTCGGATTGATACCGTTGTCTCTGAGATTGAGGTCGAGGGTAGTAGTTGTTCCTAGAATTAAAATTGGAGAAAGGATATCTATTATGGCCCCTGAAACATCCCCTCCCTCTAGGGCAGGGGTACTCAAGTACTTTTGGTAAAGGTTCACCTACCTGAGTCTGCTGTAGGATGAAGGTCCGAGCTGCAAAACAAAAAAATATATAAGGAGGGACAACACCAGTGGCGTGTAGCCTTATTAGTAGTAATGCCCTCTGTGCCCCCTTCAGAGGAATAATGCCCTCTGTGCACTGTGCCCCTTTCATAGTAGAAATGCCCATTGTGCCCCTTCACATTATCAATATCCATTGTGCTCCCTCCAGAGTAGAAATACCCATTGTGCCCCCTCCAGAGTAGAAATTCCCATTGTGCCCCCTCCAGAGTAAAAATGCTCATTGTGCCCCCTCCAGAGTAAAAATGCTCATTGTGCCCCCTCCAGAGTAAAAATGCCCATTGTACCCCCTCCAGAATAAAAATGTCCATTGTGCCCCCTCCAGAGTAAAAATGTCCATTGTGCCTCCTTCACATTAGTAATGCCCTCTGTGCTCCCTCCATAGTAGTAATGCCCTTTGTTCCCCCTCCAGAATAAAAATGCCCATCGTGCCCCCTCCAGAGTAAAAATGCCCATTGCGCCCCTTCACATTAATAATGCCCTTTGTGCCCCATCCATAGTAATAAAGACCTCTGTGCCCCATCCATACTAATGAAGTCCTGTGTTTCCCCTATAGTAATAAAGTCCTCTGTGCCCCCTCCATAGCGATAAAGTCCTCTGTGCCCCCTCCATAGTCATAATGCCCTCTGTGCCCCCTCCATAGTGATGAGGTCCTGTGTGCCCCATCCATAGTGATGAGGTCCTCTGTGCCCCATCCATACTAATGAAGTCCTGTGTGTCCCCTCTATAGTAATAAAGCCCTCTGTGCCCCCTCCATAGTGATAAAGCCCTGTGTGCCCCATCCATAGTGATAAAGTCCTCTGTGCCACCTCCATAGTGATAAAGCCCTCAGTGCCCCCATCCATAGTGATAAAGTCCTCTGTGCTCCCTCCATGACGATAAAGTCCTCTGTGGCCCCTCCATAGTGATAAGGTCCTCTGTGCCCCTTTCATAGTCATAATGCCCTCTGAGCCCCCTCCATAGTGATGAGGTCCTCTGTGCCACCTCCATAGTGATGAGGTCCTCTGTGCCCCCTCCATAGTCATAATGCCCTCTGTGCCCCCTCCATAGTCATAATGCCCTCTGTACCCCCTCCATAGTCATAATGCCCTCTGTGCCCCCTCCATAGTCATAATGCCCTCTGTGCCCCCTCCATAATGATAAGGTCCTCTGTGCCCCCTCCATAGTTATGAGATTCTCTGTGCCCGCTGTGTATTTAAAAAAAAAAAAAAAAAAAGCACACAGCACGTGCTCACCTTGTCCGGTTCCTGAAGCTCACAGTCCTGCCTTCACTGCAGGCACAGATCGCTCTGCAGCACTGTGTGGGCCGGCAGCGCGATCTGTGCAGGCTGAATGGTGGAGCAGGAGAAGTCTTTCTGCTTCACCATTCACAGTGCAGCCGGCCTGATGGAGAGGAGGAGCGCAGGGAGCTGAGCAGTGAGTGACATCAGCTTCCTGCGCTCCAGCAATGAGCGCTTCCATCTGTATTGATGGAAGCGCTCATTGCTTCTATACTCTAGCACCCGGTGAGAGCCGGCACTTGGGTGCATGCAAGGGTCCGGACAGCTGGCAACCGCGGTCTGGATTCGGACCGCGGTCCGCCAGTTGAGTACCCCTGCTCTAGGGCATCGATACTGACCAGAGCTGGGATTGGATGTGTGTTAATATGTGTGAATTATCGGTCTCAGAGGCAGATGTATCTGTGATAGATTCCTTAGACACAGTAGAACTTTTAAATCTCTCAATATTGTTCTGTAGTTCAGTTATCTTCTTAGAAAATTCTAAATGATCTTTAAAAGTCAGAGCTACAGCCGTTACTTCCCCAATTTTAGATTCGAGTTCCGTCAGTCAGTGATATTCTCGGTCAACAACAATCTCATGAACTTCAACGTGCTCTCGGTAGCCTCCTGTTCCCATTTAATCAGGAGATCTGTATTACAAATCCTTCTGGCCGGAAGCATATAGATCCTCAGGCCTTTTGGCACTATACTGTTTTTAATGTAATTATCCAATGATTGGATCTCCCACCATGATTTGAGATACTCCTTATGCAACGAATACAACTCCTTAAACACTGTTTTGATAGACAATACAGTTGTATTTGGAAAAACAATCTCCTTCTCTGAAAATATCTCATTGGCCTCAGTCAGCCACTTCTCTTTAAGATCCAAGAAACTGGCCATACTATTATTAATAATAAGCCAATCAATTTCAAAAACACAGTAACATATCCAACAAGTCTCATTGAAAGACCACTAACTACGGCCGGCATAAACATCAAGGCTCCATATCATCATGTGGCTCCCTCGGTTTGCCTGGGACGGTACTATGGTGGCGCAAGTATACTGATCACTGTTTGATCTGAAACCTCTGTATCTAGCAGTCATTGATTGTACCCTATCGTGGGATGATTCAGTATATTTCTCTTGCCTGCCTTGTTGTCACGTTTATCATATTAGAACGATTTATGATCTTAGTTTTATCATTGTTCCACTTTATTGGATTTGAGATTACCTATATCTATAAGGGCATATTCCCGGTTATTTAGTCCCCTGATGAACTGTTGCCATGTTGGCATAGGGAAACGCGTCGGGACATATAGGGACAGCTATTGATTCCATCAATATATTAATCAATACTTGTGGCCATTGCTCGCCCATGCTTTATCATTTTTACCAGTGATACTATTAAGTGGGACAGTTGGTGACTCCCTCATTGGAGGGCCAGTGTGATCTTTGTTTGTTATTTTTTCATATTCATGTACTAATAGTGATGTTGTGATCAGACTGACTCGAACATTCACACTATTGCTGGACACAGTTGTGACACTATGGTGATGGGTTCTATCCTGTGTTAGGGACCCCCTAGGGTATTCAGGAGGTTCGAGACACGGGATTGCCCCTATCGGGGCAGCTATTCCGTTATTAGGCAGGGAAGCATGAGATATAGGGAGAGAAATAGGGATATAATTCTTCCTTTCTCCTGTTTCCATCCCTCCCTAAATGAATGTACCTCAGAATTTATACCACCTCACACCTAACTCCTTTCTCGCCTTATTTCCTTTTTTTAATCGTTTCTTTATTAAAGTTATGTTTTAGTGGTTTTTCTGTGATATATATGGCTTTTCAATCCACTATTGTTACATCGGACCTTATCTGACGGTTGACTTGTCAGATCTGTTACTGTCTTTTCAGATCATGTCAGTATTTCAAACTAAGGGTCCATTCACACGTCCTGAAAATGGGTCCGCATCCGTTCTGCAATTTTGCGGAACGGGTGTGGACCCATTCATTTTCAATGGGGCCGCAAAAGATGTGGACAGCACACAGTGTGCCGTCCGCATCCGCACATCCGGTCCGCGGCCCAGCAAAAAAATAGAACATGTCCTATTCTTGTCCACAGCCACAGACAAGAACAGGCATTTCTATAATAATGCCGGCCATGTTTTTCAGATCCGCAATTTGCGGACCGCAAAACACTTGCGGACGTGTGAATGTACCCTAATCCACAGCACTTGAGAGAAACTATCCTGTCCGCATGGGCCAATATTCCTGCAGAACTGTTTCTACACCTAGTGGACTTTCTGTGGTTCTGAAGGTCAAACGAGGCCCAAAGTTCTACTAGATGGGTGTCTCTAATAAAGTGGCTATTCAGTGCAAATACAGTGTACTGTGTATGGAATACAAATTACTTCCAATGGCCCCATGAGGTATATATGCTGTTCGGATGGACAAATTGTTATTAAAATTGTATTATTCCATCCCTAAAGAGTAAAAAGGAGAACATTTTTGAAGACAGTCATTTTACACGCCAGACTTATTTCATATGAGTGATATGGAATGACTCAGGGTCTGTTCAGGGACAACTGCTGATTTTATGCATATTTAATCAGTTTTGTCTGTGATTATGTTGAGTGTTTTATGCAATCAGTTTTTTATGCGTTTTTCACATGCCTGAAGAAAAACTAGAGAATAAGTCCCATTTCATACAAGAGTGCCCTGTATGAAAATCACGCTCCGTATGTGAGCGCAATTCCCCGTTATCGACTCGTTTCTCAGCAGCGCACAGCACTAAAATGATTTCTAATGCTGTGTGTCTCTGCCTAACCTGTATCTTCTGAATTATACTGACATAATACTGTCAGTATAATTCTGTAGAAGTAAGGTCATGCAGAGACACACAGCATTATAAATCATTATAATGCCATGTGCTCCTCAGAAACAAGCAGTGTCCATAATGGGGAATCGCGCTCACACATGGAGTATGATTTCCCCACAGGACACACTCGTTTGAAACTGGTCTAACACTCAACATCTCCTAGCAACCATCAGTAAAAAAAATATCTGGACGCATTCCCTTTTTCACACAAGCTCTATGGGGCCAGGGCTACATGAAAAACGCATTATATAAAAAAAAACTGTGATTTTTCCTGAAAGTATAGATGATCAGTGATAGACAATGCTGATGTGCACATACCCATTGAAATAAATGGGTCAGGATTCAGTCTAGATGCTATACGTTCACAACATGCATTGCATCCCGTCGGGAAACTCGCTTATATGAAAGAGCCCTTAATCTGTCTCCACTCACATCTGATGCAACAGGATTAAGAGACGCATACCTCAATATTTGTGTTGCATCTTTGCAGGTCCGTGCACCAAAGCGCAGATCTATACCAGCAAGCGATAATCTATGCCACATGGTATAGAGTATAGTAATTATAGAGGTGGCTATGCCACCTCACAATGCTGTTCACTTTGAATAGTGGTGAACTGTGTATGAAACATGTCCCCCAAAGTATGGGGAGTTCTTTTAGACCTACTTATGAAGCAAGTTTACCAAAAAGAATAATCCAACACACCTGGCTCAACAATCAGTGGTTTAGCTGGAAGCGGGCATGGTTTAGTAGAATGGGGGGTGGCTTAACAATCAATATGGTGCAAATTAATTGTACCAACTGTCAGTGTAAAATTAGACAAGTGTCTATGCAGCAAATTTATCATCCAACATCAGCCAAATCTTTAGGATTTTGAGGCTGCCCGAGGTCCATACTGTCAACATTTTAGACAGGATTAGTAAATATTTCCCATAGGGCTTTTTGCTGCCTTGTTGGATATCCTTTTCTTGCTTAAAATAAATAAAATTCTGAGAAATCTGTTATTAGTTTTCATTGAATTGCTTAAATGATCGGCACCATTACTATATGTGTTATCATCCTCCTAAAACTCAGGATTGTACATTCATATGATTAGAATTAACCATAAAACCTTTATACAATTTTAAGTCAAATTGTAATTTGATGTTTTGGCCCCCAGTGCAAGGACTTTACCTGGTCTAACACCAAGTAGTCATTTCATAACTTTGCCGCCACCAAATTCAGTATAATATGCAGATAACTCCAAAGAAATACTGATAGGGAAATTAGACTGTGAGCTCCATAGGGGACAGCTTGATGCTAATGTCTGTAAAGTACTGCAGAATATGTCAGTGCTATATAAATGCATAAAAAATAGCTCCAAACTACTAATAAACCAAGTCTTCTGTTGCATTGTATGCAAGATGCACAATAACTGCTACAAGTAACTACTAAATTTATCAAACAGAAATTAGTTTAGCTCCATGTATCAAAATGATCAGGTAACAGTCTTGTTCACCATAACCAGGTTTGTAACGACATATTTGTTTAAATTTATGCGAGGAGTTTGCTTACAGATTTCAGTCTCCATACGCCCTCTTGTGACACTTTAGTGCATTTCTTCTGTCTTTCAGCTCCACTTTGTTTTCTTTTGATATATGCATCCAGTCCAATTTCAGTGTCATTGTGATTCCAGGAAAAAATACATTTGAAGAATATAACCTTAATTTGAACTAACGGGGTGGTGGTCTCTGCCTCTTATCATTGGATGGACCTTAAAGGGCTTGTATTACAGCTTCAGTGGAGCAGACAGCCTTATAAAACAGAGGAAAAAAAGAAGTGTAACTTAACTGCTTTAAATACTACAACAAATAGTCCTTTAAATTGTAATCACCATACTGCTCAGCTTACTTATTATAACCGAACCAAAAGAAAAGGGGCAGAGTTAATCATTAACCCTTAAAATAAATGTTTCTTGTATGTTTACATAAAAATCCAGGGTACCCCTCTTAACCCCTTCAGCCCCGGGCCAGTTTTCACCTTCCTGCCCAGGCCATTTTTTGCAAATCTGACATGTGTCACTTTATGTGGTAATAACTTTGGAACGCTTTTACTTATCCAGGCCATTCTGAGATTGTTTTCTCGTGACATATTGTACTTCATGACAGTCATAAATTTGAG
Organism: Rhinella marina; assembly: GCA_900303285.1. Lineage (NCBI taxonomy): Eukaryota > Metazoa > Chordata > Amphibia > Anura > Bufonidae > Rhinella > Rhinella marina. The sequence goes on along the minus strand of ONZH01001318.1, from coordinate 266,684 downwards.
TCAATATATTTCACCCTTATTTATGAAAAAATACCAAATTTACCAAAAATTTGGAAAAATTTGCAAATTTCCAAATTTCAATTTCTCTACTTTCAAAATACACAGTAATACCTCCAAAAATAGTTATTATTTTACATTCCCCATATGTCTACTTTATGTTGGCATCATTTTGTAAATGTCATTTTACTTTTTTAGAACGTTATAAGGCTTCAAAGATTTGAATCAAATCTTAATTTTTTTATAAGATTTCCAAAACCCATTTTTTTTAATGACCAGTTCAGATATAAGGTTACTTTGTGGGGCTTATATAGTGGAAACTCCCCATAAATCACCCCATTTTAGAAACTACACCCCTCAAGCTATTCAAAACTGATTTTACTAACTTTGTTAACCCTTTATGTGTTCCATGAGAATTGACGGAATACTGGAATGAAATTTCAAAATTCCATTTTTTTTAGCAGATTTTAAGTTTTAATCCAATTTCCATGAAACACATCAAGGGTTAACAACAAAAAAAACCACAAACTCTATTACCCCAATTCTGTAGTTTACAGAAACACCCCATATGTGCTCGTAGCCCAATGTACTGGCGCACAGCAGGCTTCACAGTGGAAGGAGCACCATATGGCTTTTGGAGAGCAAAATTAGCTGGAATAATAATTGGGAGCTATGTCGCACATGAAGACCCCCTGAGCTGGCCCTACAGTGGAAACCCCCCAAAAGTGACCCCATTTTGGAAAGAGCACCCCTTAAGGAATCTTTCAAGGGGTGTGGTGAGCCCTTTGAGCTCAATGGGTTTTCCCAGAATTAGGATTCACGCGGAAGTGAAAATGAAAAATTGCAATTTTTTGCCAAAAAAGTTGCTATACACCCACATTTTTCACATTCACAAAGGGTAATGGGACAAAATGCACCCCACATTTTGATCACCATTTCCCCCCGAACAGGGCAACACCCCATATGTGCTCGTAGCCCAATGTACTGGCGCACAGCAGGCTTCACAGTGGAAGGAGCACCATATGGCTTTTGGAGAGCAAAATTAGCTGGAATAATAATTGGGAGCTATGTCGCACATGAAGACCCCCTGAGCTGGCCCTACAGTGGAAACCCCCCAAAAGTGACCCCATTTTGGAAAGAGCACCCCTTAAGGAATCTTTCAACTGGTGTGGTGAGCCCTTTGAGCTCAATGGGTTTTCCCAGAATTAGGATTCACGCGGAAGTGAAAATGAAAAATTGCAATTTTTTGACAAAAAAGTTGCTATACACCCACATTTTTCACATTCACAAAGGGTAACGGGACAAAATGCACCCCACATTTTGATCACCATTTCCCCCCGAACAGGGCAACACCCCATATGTGCTCGTAGCCCAATGTACTGGCGCACAGCAGGCTTCACAGTGGAAGGAGCACCATATGGCTTTTGGAGAGCAAAATTAGCTGGAATAATAATTGGGAGCTATGTCGCACATGAAGACCCCCTGAGCTGGCCCTACAGTGGAAACCCCCCAAAAGTGACCCCATTTTGGAAAGAGCACCCCTTAAGGAATCTTTCAAGGGGTGTGGTGAGCCCTTTGAGCTCAATGGGTTTTCCCAGAATTAGGATTCACGCGGAAGTGAAAATGAAAAATTGCAATTTTTTTGACAAAAAAGTTGCTATACACTCACATTTTTCACATTCACAAAGGTTAACGGGACAAAATGCACCCCACATTTTGATCACCATTTCCCCCCAAACAGGGCAACACCCCATATGTGCTCGTAGCCCAATGTACTGGCGCACAGCAGGCTTCACAGTGGAAGGAGCACCATATGGCTTTTGGAGAGCAAAATTAGCTGGAATAATAATTGGGAGCTATGTCGCACATGAAGACCCCCTGAGCTGGCCCTACAGTGGAAACCCCCCAAAAGTGACCCCATTTTGGAAAGAGCACCCCCGTACAAACATTTTAAGTGGTAGAAAGGGTACTTTTTAGCAAACTGGAGTCTCACAGAAGGCAGAAATGCAAGTAACAGCATTTCAAAGCACAGATTTGTGAAAATGAAAAATTACAAGCAGACCCCAATTTTTCACATTCACAAGGGGTTAAAGGAGAAAATGCACCCCAATACATGTTCCCCATTTTTCCCCCATTAAAACAACACCCCATTTGTGCTGGTAACCCGCTGTATGGGCGCACAGCAGGCCCCTAGAGGCAAACAGCAAAATATGTATTTTGCAGATCAGAATTAACAGACATGGTTTTTTTAGGGCCATGTCTCATTTAAAAATTTCCTTAGGTCCCCAGAAATTAAAAACCCCAAGAAATGACCCCATTTTGGAAAGAGCACCCCCGTACGAACATTTTAAGTGGTAGAAAGGGTACTTTTTAGCAAACTGGAGTCTCACAGAAGGCAGAAATGCAAGTAACAGCATTTCAAAGCACAGATTTGTGAAAATGAAAAATTACAAGCAGACCCCAATTTTTCACATTCACAAGGGGTTAAAGGAGAAAATGCACCCAATACATGTTCCCCATTTTTCCCCCATTAAAACAACACCCCATTTGTGCTGGTAACCCGCTGTATGGGCGCACAGCAGGCCCCTAGAGGCAAACAGCAAAATATGTATTTTGCAGATCAGAATTAACAGACATGGTTTTTTTAGGGCCGTGTCTCATTTAAAAATTTCCTGAGGTCCCCAGAAATTAAAAACCCAAAGAAATGACCCCATTTTGGAAAGAGCACCCCCGTACGAACATTTTAAGTGGTAGAAAGGGTACTTTTAGCAAGCTGGAGTCTCACAGAAGGCAGAAATGCAAGTAACAGCATTTCAAAGCACAGATTTGTGAAAATGAAAAATTACAAGCAGACCCCAATTTTTCACATTCACAAGGGGTTAAAGGAGAAACTGCACCCCAATACATGTTCCCCTTTTTTTCCCATTAAAACAACACCCCATTTGTGCTGGTAGCCGCTGTATGGGCGCACAGCAGGCCATCAGAAGCAAACCGCAATATATGTTTTTTTTAGGCCAGAATTAACAGACATGTCTCATTTAAATCACTCCTGAGGTCCCCAGAAATTTAAAAAACCCACAAGTGACCCCATTTAGGAAAGAGCACCCCCGTATGAACATTTTAAGTGGTAGAAAGGGTACTTTTTACTAAACAGGTGTCTCAAAGAAGGCAGAAACACTTGTAAGAGCATTTCAAAGCACAGATTTGTGAAAATGAAAAATTACAAGCAGACCCCAATTTTTCACATTCACAAGGGGTTAAAGGAGAAAATACACCCATTGCATGTTCCCCAATTTTCCCCCATTAAAACAACACCCCATTTGTGCTGGTAGCCCGCTGTATTGGCACACAGCAGGCCACCAGAGGCAAACTGAAAAATGTGGTTTTTGCAGGCTGAATTTAACAGACATGGTTTTTTTAGGGCCATGTCTCATTTAAAAATTTCCTGAGGTCCCCAACAACCAAAAACCCCAAGAAGTGACCCCATTTTGGAAACAGCACCCCTGTACGGACATTTTAAGTGGTAGAAAGGGTACTTTTTCACAAACTGGAGTCTCACAGAAGGCAGAAATGCAAGTAACAGCATTTCAAAGCACAGATTTGTGAAAATGAAAAATTACAAGCAGACCCCAATTTTTCACATTCACAAGGGGTTAAAGGAGAAAATACACCCATTGCATGTTCCCCATTTTTCCCCCATTAAAACAACACCCCATTTGTGCTGGTAGCCCGCTGTATTGGCACACAGCAGGCCACCAGAGGCAAACTGCAAAATGTGGTTTTTGCAGGCTTAATTTAACAGACATGGTTTTTTAAGGGCCATGTCTCATTTAAAAATTTCCTGAGGTCCCCAACAACCAAAAACCCCAAGAAGTGACCCCATTTTGGAAACAGCACCCCTGTACGGACATTTTAAGTGGTAAAAAGGGTACTTTTTCACAAACTGGAGTCTCACAGAAGGCAGAAATGCAAGTAACAGCATTTCAAAGCACAGATTTGTGAAAATGAAAAATTACAAGCAGACCCCAATTTTTCACATTCACAAGGGGTTAAAGGAGAAAATACACCCATTGCATGTTCCCCAATTTTCCCCCATTAAAACAACACCCCATTTGTGCTGGTAGCCCGCTGTATTGGCACACAGCAGGCCACCAGAGGCAAACTGAAAAATGTGGTTTTTGCAGGCTGAATTTAACAGACATGGTTTTTTTAGGGCCATGTCTCATTTAAAAATTTCCTGAGGTCCCCAACAACCAAAAACCCCAAGAAGTGACCCCATTTTGGAAACAGCACCCCTGTCCGGACATTTTAAGTGGTAGAAAGGGTACTTTTTCACAAACTGGGGTCTAATAGAAAAGAATATGTAGGGATGGTGAAAAGTGGATATGCAAGATACAGAGACTAAATGTGAGGTGTAAAGTGAAAAAATTTTAGGCCCCTTTCACACGGGCGATGTTTCCGCGCGGGTGCAATGCGTGATGCGAACGCATTGCACCCGCACTGAATCCTGACCCATTCATTTCAATGGGGCTTTTCACATGAGTGATGTTTTTCACGCAGCAGTTCGCCGTTGCGTGAAAATCGCAGCATGTTCTATATTCTGCGTTTTTCACGCAGCCCTGGCCCCATTGAAGTGAATGGGGCTGCGTGAATAACGCATTGCATCCGCACACAAGTGCGGATGCAATGCGTGATTCACTGATGGTTGCTAAGAGATGTTGTTTGTAAACATTCAGTTTTTTTTCACGCGCGTGAAAAACGCATTGAAACGCTTCGCACCCGCGCGGAAAAAACTGAACGAACGTACGCAATCGCAGTCAAAACTGACTGCGATTGCGTGCGGATTGGTGCGGATGCGTGCGGATTTTCCTGAACGCATCCGAACCAAATCCGGACACGCTCGTGTGAAAGAGGCCTTAGGGTGCATCAGGGATGAAACTAATCCATGGATTGGTGGTAGATTCTGAAACAATCCTTGATGCACAGACCAGGTTTCTCTGGGCAGGTTTCGCAGTGGTGTATAGTGTCCTTCCTAATCCCCCTTTTAGAACACACCCTGCATCGCTTTTGGGTTCTTCCCTTTCTCGCTGTCTGGGGAACTTCACCAGGGAAATGTTGTCCTGGTACAACTCGGGCAACGTAACCTGAAGAAGTACTGGGGGCCTCTTCTGCTTGGTTGGGAAAAATTAGGGCCTTGATCACTACTTCTTGAAAGTGAAGGAAAGTTCCCGTGTGCCCTGCAGATTTATAGAGCACGTACGCATTGTACATTGCCGTCTGTACAAGGTGTACGGCTAGTTTTTTGTACCACACTTTGGTTTTTCGTGTGGCATTGTAGGGCTTCAGAACTTGATCTGAAAGATCAACTCCTCCCATGTGCTTGTTATAGGCCAGGATGCAGTCCGGTTTGAGAACAGTGGTACTGGTACCACGTACTGCGGCAGGGAAGCTGGTGTTGGGGTGAATGCTGGTCAGTACAAGGACGTCCCTCTTGTCCTTGTACTTAACCACCATCATGTTTTTGTGGAGAAGAGCCCTACTTTCTCCCTTCCTAAGCGGTTGCCCTACCAGTGATCTAGGGAGCCCTCTCTGATTTTTGCGTACTGTGCCGCAAGCCACAGTACGCCTGGCACTTAGGGACATGAACAGGGGCAAGCTGGTATAATAGTTATCTATGTAGAGGTGATAACCCTTATCCAGCAGTGGGTGCAGCAAGTCCCACACTAGTTTCCCACTAACTGATAGGCCAGGGGGGCATTCTGGGGGTTCTATCCGTGAATCTTTGCCTTCATAAACCCGGAACCTATAGGTGTACCCAGACCTACTCTCACAGAGCTTGTACATTTTTATGCCATACCTTGCCCGCTTGTTAGGCAGGTACTGGCGGAATTTTACCCTCTCCTTGAAATGCAACAGGGACTCATCTATAGAGATGTTTTCTTCTGGGGTGTACACTTCAGAAAACTTGGCGCTGAAGTGATCAAGGAGGGGTCTAATTTTGAAAAGCCTATCAAAATTTGGGTCATTTTGGGGAGGACACTGTGCATTATCGTTGTAATGCAAAAATTTTAGAATAGAATCGAATCGATTCCGGACCATGGCGGCACTGAATACTGGAGTGTGGTACAAGACATCCACACTCCAATACTGTCTCATTTCTGGTTTTTTAATAAGCCCCATGTGCAGCACAAGCCCCCAGAAAATTTTCATTTCTGCTGCTGTTACTGGGGTCCAACCAAGGGGTCTTGCAAATGGTGACGTGGGGTTCTGGGTAATGAACTGCTGGGCATATAGATTAGTTTGGGCCACGATAAGATTTACTAAATCGTCACTGAAAAAGATTTTGAAAAAATCAGTTTCCCACAAACTCTGGAATTTGGGGCTCATAAGCGTCAGGGGGTGGGGTCCATGTGGGGTCACTCTGGGGGGCTGCCTCAGCGGTCGTTCTGGGGCGCCTCCTAGAGGGTCCCTCATCAGCGGATGATGATGATGATGAGGGGGGGGTGGAGGAGTAGAGGAAAGTGGCGTCCTCTTCTCCTTCAGTGGCCGACTCGGTATCAGAGGCAAGGATGGCGTATGCCTCTTCTGCCGAGTAAGTGTGTTGGGATGAATGGGCCATTTCTATTTTTTTGGGGTGTGTTGGGTGAAACGTGTAAACCTTTAATTAGTGTGAGGGGTGTGTGTAGTGGTTTTACACGTGAAAATGTTTTTTACAGTATTGACTTTGAATTTTAAAAAAAGGGGGGGAGGGGAATAAAAAAAAAAGTTCTTGGGAGTAATAAAAGTCTTGAAATAAAAAAAAAAAAAAGAAAAAGAAAAAAAAAAAGAAAGTTTTTGCTGTAGGAAAAGAAAAAAAAGAGCAGACGCGATCAGTAATGGACTACTGATCGGTGCTCAGTTCTTGCAAAATGCACGTACGCAGAACACGTGCAAAAACCAAAACTGCCACTAACTGAAATTTATCTAACTACCACTAACTGTGTTTTTTTTTTTTTTTTCACAGAAGTAAAAAAAAACAAACCAAAAATATGCAGATGCTGCTTTCACAGCACGCACGCACACAGACGGTGTGTGAGTGCAGAAACTGCAGTGAATAAATTCACTGCAGTCCTCTGCAAACAGCACGTACGCAGTTACTATGCGTACGTGCAAAAACCTACACTGACACTAACTGAAATTTATCTAACTAGCACTAACTGTGATTTTTTTTTCACTCAAGTAAAAAAAAAATGCAGATGCTGCTTTCACAGCACGCACGCACACAGACGGTGTGTGAGTGCAGAAACTGCAGTCAATAGATTCACTGCAGTCCTCTGCAAACAGCACGTACGCAGATACTATGCGTACGTGCAAAAACCTACACTGACACTAACTGAAATTTATATATATATATATATATATATATATATATATATATATGGATTTTTATATATATATGATATATAACTAACTGACACTAGCTAAAGTTTCAAAAAATGTGCTTACGCAGCACGCACACAAAACGTGTGTGCGTGCAAATACTGTAGATAAAAAATTCACTACAGTATAAAAAAAACTGAACACTAGCTAAAAATTTAACTTATATCTCTATATATAGAGATATGGAGCTCTATATATATTTATATAAAACCCTAACTATACTTTCTTCTTTTTACACCAAAAAAATAAAAAAAGCACAAAAAATGACCCCCAGGTGCTGATCAGGCAGGTATGCACTGAAAAGCACTGGGCGGTCACAGCTCGCACGCAGAAAAAGCGGTGCGGAGCTGAAAAATTGTTAAAAAGTAAAAAAAAAATACAAAAAACACACGGACCAAGCGGCGTCCGTAAAAAAAGGACGGGAGGGGGTAGGGGAAGGGAGGGGGGGACGGGGGGACAGGAGGGGACAGGGACAGAGGGTGGGTTAGGGATCTGTAACTTCTTCTTTTCTTCTGTTCTACTTCTTTTCTTCTTCTTTTCTTCTTCTTTTCAGCAGAAAAAGGGGCAGATAGCAGTGGTGGTGGTGCACCACAAGTCCCAGCAAGCCAACAGCACACAGAAAGGCACAGAACCTTCCAGCACGCAGTATCCAGCCAGAATGACTGCGTGCAGGAAGGATCTGCCTCTTCCTGTGCAACTGTAGCGCTACCATTGGCTGGAGCGTTGCTCCAGCCAATGGCAGCGCTGGCAGGGGACCCAAAACATCGGAGTCCCCTGCCTGACCCCTGGGTGGACAGGTGCTGACTAATTCAGCACCCGTCACCTTCAGATGACCGGCCCCTTCTTCCTCTGCAGCTCCGGTGGCTTCCGGGAGCTGCGAGAGGCCGGTCTATGGAATCCGGCCAATCGCAGCCACCGGAGCTGCAGGGGGACCGACACACCCCCTTCTACCCTTACCCAGCATGGCTGCCTGCCGGGCAGTGCAGCCATGACACCCCGGGTCCTCTGCGATTTTTCCCGGGGACCGGGTGTATGCCGCGCCGTACATGTACGGCGCTGGGCGGTAAGTCACGTCCCGCTGCGCCGTACATGTACGGCGCTGGGCAGGAAGGGGTTAATATGGAAACAACTGGGGGGCTGGGCAACACACTAACAGGCAAGATGTAACATAAAAGGAAGAACCAGACCTACGTAGTGGCACCAAATAATTAGTAAGTGTGGGCATATTAGATGAATCTCCCCTATCAACCAAATGCTGTTCTCTTGAAGTACTTATGTAACTGTATGAGTCTAATGTGAACCTGATTTGTTTTTAAGAGGAGGTAAGTAGATGCTTGGAAAGGGGGTGGCTGTGGATAGTTTTCTTGGATTTTGCAAAGGTTTTTGATACTGCCCCTCATAGATGTTTAATAGGTAAAATAAAGTCTATAAGCCTAAAAAGTATAGTTTGTAATTGGATTGAAAACTGGCTGAAGGACCATGTCCAGAGAGTTGTGGTCAATGATTCCTACTCTAAATGGTCCCACAAGTTATAAGTTGTGTACCCCTTGGTCCAGGGCTGGGTCGCATATTATTTAACTTATTTTTTAATTATATAGAAGATGAGATTAATAGCACTATTTCTATTTTTTCAGAGGACAACAAGCTATGTAGTACTGTGTGGTGTACAGAAGATGTTCAATGTGGATAAATGTAAAGTTATGCATCCGGGTACTAATAGTCTATGTCGATCATATAACCTAAGGTGAGTAACACTGGGAGAGTCACTTGTAGAGAAGGATCTCAGTGTATTTGTAGATCTTAGACTAAATAATAGCATACAATATCAATCACCTGCTTCTAAGGTTAGCAGGATACTGTCATGTCCTAAAATAGGCATGGACTCACAGGACAGGGCCATAATACTACCACTTTACAAAGCTTTGGTGTGGCTTACAAGTTTCTGACCACTTATAAAATGCATTCAAAGTGCTGCCCATTGTGTTGTATTGTCAATGCAACCCTCTTCTCCCAATCTTCACACACTGATAGCAACACTGCAGAAGAAATGCTGATTCTGAAGGGCCAGTTGATTTTGATCTGTAACATCTTGTTTATTAAAAATGTTTCAGGTGGAGGAAGTGTGAACTCGAGCTGGTAGTCTGATCTTATGATAAATAGCACCCAAGGAGATGTGCACACTTTTTTCCAGGCATCAACAAACTTCTGGTGTCATTGACTTAGGTGACGAGAGGAGATTTCAGGATTAAATAGGAAGCCTCTACCTTTGCCTTTTGATGATGGGAACTTGCCTGGACTTTCCTTTTTCTTTTGCTCAGGCTTCCCATGTATTTGGGTTCAAAAGTTTCATCTTTGATGAAAAAAGTGGGATTCCACAGGGAATCCTTTCTTCTTGTCTGAGGCTTTGTCCAATAGATTATCGAGAACAGAATCAAACAACCTGTTCCCTTCACAAGGAATAGCACATAGTTCATTTTTAGAGAAGGCATCTCCTGTCCAAGATCTCAGTCAGACTGCTCTCCTTGTGTATTAGACAAGGCTGCAGATCTTGCGGCTAATTTTACTATACCCGCAGAAGCATTTGTCAGAATGTTGGTGCCGTTTAGGACTGGCAAGGAAGTTACTATTTCCTCTCTAGATATGCCCACAATCAAATGCTCCTCCAAAGAGAGGGTTCTACCAACCTAGAAGGGTTATCACCATAAAAAAATTCCCGTAGGAGGCTTACCAGGCTGAGAACTCTGGGTGGATCTGCAAATATGACTCAGACTCACTTGGACCCAACATCCTGGTGCTTACCTGGATGCGCAAGATGAACAAGCTGCTGGCCTGTAGGATGTCGGATTTCTGCAGTATAAACATGTTGTAGTGCTTCTGGATGACTTCATCAATGCTTGTCACCAGGGGTATACATCGCACAGGAAATGAAACCAGAGGAGGAACTCCCCCTCCCCATGAGAATCCTGTCTGCCCAGATCACTCACACGTAACTAATCCACCGGCATTACTACAGTGCCTGTAGGATTGCCAAGCCCAGGGCTGCCTCCGACAGAGGACTTATGCCAAGAGACAGACAGCAGCAACAAGCCGCTCTGGATCCCTGCGCTCTACCACAGCCCTCTAGCAGGATACCAGGGAAGACAGGCTGAGCGCAAAATAAACACCAGGTGCACCAGCACCTGCCAGAAGATCTCCACGCACCCCTGGGGTGGTGGGGAAACCCTTTTACTAAGTGCCTTATTGGAGGCACAGACAAAAATGATTATTGGCCACACTTCCCCTTGTATAAACGGGATGCAAACTGTATAGTTCATTCTGGCTAGATTGATTCATATAGACTTGACTGGAAGCTTTTATTCTGTTTTATTAGGTATAGCACAAATCTAAAAGATGTTTTCCATGAAAACACAATGCTGGCCGTCTAATATATAAAGCTGTGTATGTATGTGTGTGTGTGTGTGTGTGTGTCCGCTAAAGGAATCCGCACCGTTGTAGCTACAATCACGAAATTTGGCACACAGGTACATCAGGTGTCCAGGAAGGTTTTAGAACGGGTCTCAGCTCTCCAGGACGTACCGTTCCTGAGATATTCCCAAAAAATGCATTAGCCAATAAAAGCCTGGTCACATGACCCTCATCAGCCAATAGAAGCTCACAGGCAGTTAGTCTCCACACACACCAGGTTTCCATAACAACCTAGCCAGTTCACTGCTGTAGGTCTGCTTTAAAGGGGCAAAGCACTGTGGATGACACTGTTAAAGGAGTATTCCAGTTACCATAAATATAACTCATGTTTTAGACTAACTCATCATCAATCATTACCTCATATAACGTAAATTTCACATATTTACCATTCAGTAGTAATAAAAGATGTTTTCTTCAACTGCTACTGTGTTTCCTCCTAAAGTACTATGGCATTGACCTGTAATTCAGGCCACCCTCAAAACAAGGACTTAAAAGCCCCACCCCGAGGTCCCACTAAGTCACGCCCCTGACACGCCGCATCTGACCGGGATTGAAAAAATGAAGGTAAAAATCAACTTCTGTCAGCTGCAGGGGAGGGAGGGTGAATTTCTCCCTGCAGCTCATGCTCAGACTGCACAGTGCTGCTGTCTGAGAGTGAGCTGTTCAAAAGGACATCCCTGTGTCCATCCAGGCCCTGCGCATGACAGAGGACAGGGAGTTACTTGTTACCTGTATAAAAGACACCTATCCACACACTCCAACCTCTCCACCATGGCCAAAACCAAAGAGCTGTCTAAGAACACCAGGGACAAAATTGTAGACCTGCACAAGGCTGGGATGGGCTATAGGACAATAGGCAAACAGCTTGGTGAGAAGGCAACAACTGTTGGCGTAAGAAACACAAGATGACTGTTAATTTTCCTCGGTCTAGGGCTACATGTAAGATCTCGCCTCGTGGTGTAAGGATGATTCAGAAATAGGTCAGGAATCAGCCCAGAACTACACGTGAGGACCTCGTCAATGACCTGATAAAAGCTGGGACCACAGTCTCAAAGATTACCGTTAGTAACACACTACACAGTCATAGATAAAAATCCTGCAAGGAATGCAAGGTCCCCATGCTCATGCCAGCATATGTCCAAGTCCGTTTGAAGTTTGCCAATGACCATCTAGATGATCCAGAGGAGGCATGGGAGAAGGTCATGTGGTCAGATGAGACCAAAATAGAACTTTTTGGTATCAACTCCACTCGCTGTGTTTGGAGGAAGAAGGAGGAGTACAATTCCCAACAGTGACGCATGAGGGTGGAAACATCATACTTTGGGGGTGCTTTTCTGCAAAGGGGACAGGACGGCTGCACCGTATTGAAGGGCGGATGGATGGGACCAACAACCTCCTTCCCTCAGTAAGAGCATTGAAGATGGGTTGTAGCTGGGTCTTCCAGCATGACAATGACCCGAAACACACAGCCAGGGCAACTAAGGAGTGTCTCCGTAAGAAGCATTTCAAGGACCTGGAGTGGCCTAGTCTCCAGACCTGAACCTAATCGAAAATCTTTGGAGCCCAGTAGCGACAGCCTCGAAATCTGATAGATCTGGAGAAGATCTGTATGGAGGATTGGGCCAAAATCCCTGTTGCAGTGTGTCCAAACTTGGTCAAGAACTACAGAAAACACCTGACCTCTGTAATTGCAAACAAAGGTTTCTGTACCAAATATTAATTTGTTTTTCTATTCTAGTATCAAATACTTATTTCATGCAATAAAATGCAAATTATTTAAAAAAATAAATAAATCATACAATGTGATTTTCAGGATTTTTCACAGTTGAAGTGTACCTACGATAAAAATTAAAGACCTCTCCATTCTTTGTAGGTGGGAAAAGTTGCAAAATCGCTGGTGTATCAAATACTTGTTTTCTCCACTGTATTTTGGGGGTCATTTATAATCAGAAATATGACTATATTAGGCATATTTATGGTGCAGATTTTGGCGCAAAGGTTATTTGTGCCACAGTATGCGACTTTTCCCTGCTCACGCCAGGTCTAAAATAGTGGGCAGTTTACATTTAGACTGGCGCTGGATACACTAGGAGGCCAGGTGCGCCAGCCTCTACATAGCTTTGGTGGATCCTCCGCAATGGCAGGGGCTTATTAACACCGGCGTCTAAGACGCTAGTCTTAATAAATAACTCCCTTTGTGTTTACAGACATGTTTTAAGTGAAGGACTTGGGTTTCCATGCAGTAAAATCTGATTACTCCAACTAATTCCATTACACCTAGAGGCTCAGCTCTCTGCAACTGCAGTACCCCCTGCACGTTGATTGACAGAGCCATGCTTGATGACCTTTACACTGCCTGGCCCTGTCAATTAAAGTGCAGAGGGCGCAGCAGTTGCAGAGCTTCTAGGAGTAAGGTTAAAGAGGACCTTTCACCACTCCTGACATGCCTGCTTCATGCATTCCCCATGTAATAACAAGTCTGGAACATCTATTCTTATGTCTCTGTGTTATGCCATTGCTTTATTATTTGCACTAGACGTTATGGATGAATTGCTATTTGCCTTCAGTAAGGGAACAGAGGGGAGGTGACCAGTTGGGGGTGTGTCCCTGCACAGACTCACTTTATCCAATCAGTGCTGCCATTGTCAGACTGTGCAGGTACACACCCCCAACATGTTACCTCCCCTCTGTTCCTTTACTGAGGCAAATAGCAATTCACATATAACTTCTAGTGCAAATAATAAAGGAATGGCACAACATACAGACATAAGAATAGATGTTCCAGAATTGTTGTTACATGGGGAATGCAAGAAGCTATTAAAACAGTAATGTCAGGACCGGTGAAAGGTCCTCTTTAAAGGGGTTATCCAAGTTCTATTTATTGATGACCTATCCCCAGGCTAGGTCATCAATATCAGATCGGCGGGGGTCCAACACCCGGGACCCCCGCTGATCAGCTGTTTGAAGAGGCGCCGTGCCAGCGCTGCCTCCTCTTCATTGTTTACATCATAGCCATAACATGGGTAGCGGTGAGCAGGTGTAATTACACCCAAGCCACCCCATTAATTTCAATGGGACGGCTCGTTCCTATACAGTTGTATAGGAACGAGCCGTCCCATCGAAATGGTGAGCCCATTTGTACAGTGCTGACAGTCATGACACAAAACACCCATTTACCATAAAAAACATTCTTTGATATTCATAAATACTTTAGAGCTCATATCTTCACACAATTTTTTACCAAGCTATAGAAAAGAAAATGCAGAATCGGTTTAATAGAACTATTTTATATATTTATTTGAAAAATACTTACAAAAGCAAATGTTTTGACACTAAAATATTTACTTTATCTTCTAGTTGTTAACATCAGGGTTTAAGCATGCAGTGATAACAGTCATCTGTTCAACTTGCTACAATTACTGGAGAGAAGGAAAAAGGGGTGGGCATGGCATTCTTCAACATCTGTGGCATTGCCCCCCCTCCTCTCCCACCTCCCTTACAGTAGTCAAGATTTGTGCTTAACTATCTGCATGGTTAATGCTGGGTTTGCTTTCGAACTAATACTTTCAGTGCCTTGACTGCACGCTGGTTTAGAGTGCCACTGGAAGACCAACTGCCCGAGTGCAGGGTCTTCTGGATATTGTTCTCTCTGCCAGTAGTTATGTCCTTTTGTGGCAGCAAAAGCTATTAAGGTAAATTTGAGGAAGGACCAACTATACTATACACCCTGTAGAATTGCAGTGCATGGGTAATTTAAACAGATATGGTCTTTTGGTCGCATAGACACCAAAAGGAAACCAACACATAACAAAAACAGTTTACTCTAAGTATCACCACTGCAATATATAAATATTGCTAACTGAAGCAGGGTCTGAAAGAGCAAAGGCAATGGTTTCCAAAATACTTAGGTTTTACTACTTGACTGAGTAGTTGATAAACACCCTGTACACATTGTAACGCTCTCTTTTTAAGCATATTATTGCTAATCGAGCACAAGGCTGACAAGGTAAGAAATCAGCAATTGTTCTCATGGTTTGTAGAGTGGAAGAATGATTTGTCAGCAATTTACACACCTGAAGGAGCGGTGAGCTTGTAGAGTATGGTCGTCTGCTAGCTCTGATGTTACTTCATTGCAAAGCCCTCCTGCACCAGTTGGACAATCTAAAATAGTAATTACAATTCCAAATCCTGACCAAACATCTAGTACAAAGGGACTGTCCACAGGCTTAAAGGTGTTAAGACAAGACTGGCGATCACACTACAAACAAATAACCTTCATGTAACAGGCTTGGATCAAAGGTGTAAGATGCAAATCTGGCAGCTTCTGTAAGTAAGCATTCTGGATAGCTATACCAATACATTTACCTCCCATTTCTAGGTAAGGCAGAAGAACCCCTCCAGCTGGCTGTACCGTACAAATCAGAGGCAGAAGAAAAGGTCCGATGTGGGGAATATGTTGGATGCTGCCTCCATCTGCCCATTTGAGGGGAACAACTGTTTTGTCTCCAGTCTTCCTCTGGTGGCATGTCTACTCTCCTAGGACCCTGCATTCTAGGCTGTGGAGCAAAAGCATTCACCATCACATCTCCTCTACCCATTGAAGAGCTACGTGGCATACTTAAAGTGCAGTACTCTGTAGATGGCGACGGTCTGCGATTCATCTTATAGGTCTGATAGCCCCTGTAGCTTGATTCTTCCTGGAACAGACTATTTTGTAAGCTTTTGCCTGGAGAGCCCAATAAGCTGGAATTAACCATGATTTGGTCAGGTCCATTTGCCTGCACTGTGTGACCTGACCACTTTTGGTAGGTTGGAATATTCTGTTCCATAGCTCCAGGTGAAGACCTCTGTGTTGAGTATAAACTAGAACCAATCTTGGGTGCCCTTGGGAGAGTTGCATAGCTCACTTCCATATTTGAGTGTTCGGTAACTCTGACACTTTCACTCCTGTCAGGCAAAGCCAAAAGCTTTTGGACAGTTGGGTCTCCTTAAGTTAAAGGGGAGAGAACATACAAACCATTAATTCTATCGAATAAAATACATTTCATTAGTTAAGTAATTTAGCATCACTTAAAACGTATTAGGAAGGACTGAAAACTAAGTTTTAACATTTGACTAAAAAAGTAAAAAGTATTAAAGTACGGACATACATGATGCAATATAAATGTATAGAAAGAGAGACAGATGTAAGAAGGGCCATGGTGCCTAGAGGGAAAACAGCAGAGTTTCCCAAAATTGGGCATAAAAGTCTGTCAATCAAAAAGTCAGTCAAGAACGTGGACAAAGAGCTAAGGCTACTTTCACACTAGTATTTTGGAATTTCCGGTATTGAGTTCCATCATAGGGGCTCAATACCGGAATAAAACGCTTCAGTTTTGTCCCCATTCATTGTCAATGGGGACAAAACTGAACTGAAGACAACTGAATGCTCCTGAAAGCATTCCGTTCCGTCTTCAGACCGGAGAGCAAACCGCAACATGCAGCGGTTTGCTCTCCGTACTAGTTATCCGCACCTAAACGGATCCGGAATGACCCCCAACGCAAGGCAATCGGGACAGATCCGTTTGGTGTGGACACACTTGTAAACGGATCCGTCCTCCATTGACTTTCAATAGAGGTTATTCCAGATCCGTTTAAAAGATGCTAAAGATAATACAACCGGATCCGGAATTACGGATTCACAAGGTTGTATTATTCAGTACGGATCCTGCGGGTCCCTTCACCCGCTGGATCCGTACTAAGGCTAGTGTGAAAGTAGCCTTAACTGTGTCTGGACTGACATGGAAATAAGCCTCCCTGTAGCTTCTTCAGTTCACGCAGGATGTTACTCACCGCAATTTTTGATAAAATCTTTGACGGAGGCCCTGAAGGGAGCCTCCAAGGCAGATGAGAACATGCCCTAATAGCGGACCACTGATCATCATAGCAGCAGAACACCCTGTAATCGGATCACTTTGTAACAAAAAGGGATGGTAAAAACAGACAGGTCCTGTAAGCTTACTGATAAAACCGCTTTTGTGGATCTGTTTAACTACTGAAAAGATCCACAATAATGTAAGATGTTGTAGTAGACAAGGGGAAAGACATCACCCGAAGATTGATAATTAAGCTGTCACAGGTGATATCTGACTTGAAGTGCAGTCTCCCCAATCATACTAAATGGGTATGCCATTTACAACATATATGAACTAGGGTTGGGCGATATCAAAAATATTCCCACGATAACGATATTAAGAAATGTATCGTTATACTATATGGGAGGGGCCACAAGAAGACATTATACTGTATGGGGGCAGCCACAAGGCGACGTTATACTGTATGGGGCAGCCACAAGGAGACGTTATACTGTATGGGGGCCACAAGGAGACGTTATACTGTATGGGGCAGCCACAAGGAGACGTTATACTGTATGGGGGCAGCCACAAGGAGACGTTATACTGTATGGGGGCCACAAGAAGACATTATACTGTATGGGGGCAGCCACAAGGCGACGTTATACTGTATGGGGGCCACAAGGAGACGTTATACTGTATGGGGCAGCCACAAGGAGACGTTATACTGTATGGGGGCAGCCACAAGGAGACGTTATACTGTATGGGGGCCACAAGGAGACGTTATACTGTATGGGGGCAGCCACAAGGAGACGTTATACTGTATGGGGGCCACAAGGAGACGTTATACTGTATGGGGCAGCCACAAGGAGACGTTATACTGTATGGGGCAGCCACAAGGAGACATTATACTGTATGGGGGCCACAAGGAGACGTTATACTGTATGGGGCAGCCACAAGGAGACGTTATACTGTATGGGGGCAGCCACAAGAAGACATTATACTGTATGGGGGCAGCCACAAGGAGACGTTATACTGTATGGGGCAGCCACAAGGAGACGTTATACTGTATGGGGGCCACAAGGAGACGTTATACTGTATGGGGGCCACAAGGAAACATTATACTGTATGGGGGCAGCCACAAGGAGACGTTATACTGTATGGGGGCCACAAGGAGACATTATACTGTATGGGGGCAGCCACAAGGAGACGTTATACTGTATGGGGGCCACAAGGAGACATTATACTGTATGGGGGCAGCCACAAGGAGACGTTATACTGTATGGGGGCAGCCACAAGGAGACATTATTCTGCATGCTGGCATGCTTGTGATCTGATGTACATCCTGGATATGACCAATAGCTGTGGATGGGCTTTATGTGAAAAAGGGGGGGAAAAAAACAGACCTCACCTCACATAAAATTAAAGTAACTTGCGCAGCAGTTTATGACAGGTGGGAGGTCCAATAGTAATGGTGAAGGACCATGAGGTAAGATAGTTGCTGCTCCCCTGTTAGAACTGTCCCCGCGGGTTGTGGAGCCTCTGTTAGCATGCAGCTGGTTTGTCAAAGTATATATAAAGTTTAATGTAAAAAAAAAAAAAAGCCTGCTAGCCCTCTCCCTCCAGTGCACTTACAGTCGCGTCAAGCCCTCAGCCCTAGTAGTAATGCAGGAGGCAGAGACCGCACAGCGCCCGCTCCCAGAGGAGCCTCCTGTACCAGCCATTATCCCGACATCACAGCAGAGAATTGACCCTGAGCGCCACAAATCCACCGTGGCCTCCAAATACTTAGCCATCAGGGTGTGCAGAGACCAGGAGGAGTAGGAGCCAGGAGGATGCGGCCGCTGCGGGAATGTAAGCAGGTGGCAGGAAGCGGACATTTTAGGAGTGGTCGGCACACATGCGACCGCTCCTATGATGTAATTAAATACCGCGGTTATTATGAAACGGTGATATCGCCATATCGTCGTTTCTTAATATCGCGGTATATCGTGGACAACCCTAATATGAACCACTACAAAAATAGTGAAACCATGACATGCAAAGGTGTTTTATCCCAGCATCAGTTTATATAGGCTGTTTAATAGCACAGCATGTTACTGCTGGTACCAGACAATCTAAATCTGTTAAACGGAGCGCTGTATCATACGGCTCATTTTTAAGATGCTATGTGTAAGAATATACTTATTGTAGTCTAATGCAAAACATTCTTGTACATGTCCAATTTTAAAACAAGACTGCATCTGACATTTAACCTCACAGCCACCAGGTGGCGCACATGTGTGAAATCAAAGAGGAGCAGCACTTAGCTCTAGTGTAGTAGCACAACACAAAGGTATTCCATTTGGTGCATATAAATCTATAGGAAAAATCCAATATAAAAGTAAAACATAATTCATGTTTAACAACAAATCTACATATAATGTTTGTGGATATGCCATTAATGTATGATTGTGGGGGTCCCATCTGCACAGAGGGGCAGCACGCATGTTTGACCTCTGTTCCATTCATATGGGGCGATAAAGGACCCCTACTCTCATGATTGGTGGGGCGTCCAAGTGGTCATAGCCTTTACCAAAAGTATTGAAGGAAACCGCAGCACTTGCAAGTCTTCACAATCTCAGAATTTTAATCACCGAAGTGTGCACGCTTTCTGAGATTGTGAAGACTTGCGAGAGGTGCGGTTTCCTTCAATACTTTTGGACAACGGGGGAGCTTCAGACTGGCACCCATCACTGCTGGCACCACCACCACAAGTGGTGCCTTTACAAACTCTTTTGATATTCATAGAATTTTATCCGTTATCCTCTGGACAAGACAAACCTTTGAAGCCTTAAAGGGGCTTCATTCTTTACTTCTGGTCCCTAGTATGTATGTAATAATGAAAGACTCCTATTTACCTGTTCCCCACCACTCCGGTCCTACATCTTGGCAACTGTTTGGCCATCTTCCAGTCCCCAAGCTTGTTTAGTTCTGGCTGGGGCATGGACATTGTCACCTGCGCAGCTGCAGCCAATGACTGGCTTCAGCTGTGAGGTTTCTGCAAGTGCACATGACATTGCAGTGACGTGCCGCTTAGGGACACGTAAAGGCTGAATCCAGTCATTGCTTGTAGTGGTGCAGATGACCATGTCCATAACCCAGCTGGAAGTAAAAATAAAGCCAGGGACCGGAAAATGTAACAGTTGCCAAGGAGCAGGAAGTGTCAGGGACACTTATTAGGTCATGCATGCTAGGGCCATAAGTTTATAGTGAAGATTCATGGAAAAATCCCTTGAGGCTTAAAAGATTTGTCTTGCCCTCAGGATATCAGATAAAAGTCTATCTGATAAGGGCTATGACCACTGGGAACCCCACTAATCATGAGAGCAGGAGTTCTTTATCTCCCCTCACAAACTGACTCGCTGTCAAGCATGCATGCTGCTACTTTCATCTATCTGGGACTACCAAAGTGATACAGAGTATGGTGCTTGGCAATCTCATACAGCTCCATTCATATGGGGGAAGGGGGGCACACAACACTCCATTTTCAAGATTTGTGGGGGTCCCAGCGGTTTACCCCCCTTCCCTTTTAGACTTATCTCATATCCTGCCAATAGGGTATAGGTATAAAACTTGGCACAAACCCTATGTATACTCTGCAGGCAGTATTTTTATTTCTCAAATGAACCTAGAATAAAGACTGAAGCCAAGCTGCAAACAGACAAATAAAATATACTACTTTTTCGTGTCTAAAGCTGTGTCTCCATGGTAACAGACTACAAAGAATCCTTGTGTAGTCTGATCATGCAGTCATATTCTCTATGTGCACTATTTCCTGCTAACTTACCAGGGCATGTTAGTAAATAGCAGGAGACAGATGGAAATGAGTTACGCTACTTTCACACTTGCGTTGTAAGGATCCATTTGTGAGATCCGTCACAGGCTCTCATAAACGGACCAAAACTGATCAGTTTTTCCATAATGCATTCTGAATGGAAAAGCATCCATTCATAATGCATCAGTTTTGCTTCAGTTCAGTCAGCATTCTGTTTGGAGGCGGACACTAAAACGCTGCTTGCTGCGTGTTGGTGTCCGCATGAACAAACTGATCCAAACTGATCCGTCATAACTCACAATGTAAGTCAATGGGGACGGATTTGTTTTCTCAGACACAATAGAAAACGGATCCGTCCCACACTGACTTTCAATGAAGTTCATGACGGATCCGTCTTTGCTATATAAAAGATAATACAACTGGATCCGTTCAGAACGGATGCAGACGGTTGTATTATCATGAGGGAAGCGTTTTTGCTGATCCATGACAGATCCAGCAAATATATTGGTGTGAAAGTAGCCTAACACATATCTGCTGGGTCAGATTGCATAAGATTTGTTTGCAATTTGCAAATACAGAAGGGTAGGATATCTGTCATGTTTGCAAAGTTGCTTCATTTTTTTAAAATTTTTAAATTTTTAGATACACTGAATGGTTTCAAAGTTGTACACAGCCTCTAAACTGTGGAGCACCATATTCTTAGATTAGTTTCATACTAGTGCTTGTATATCCGGCAGGCTGTTCTGGCATTGCCGGAAGCTACAGCATTACTGATCAGTCCTATTAATCTTAACGAGGACTGGTGGAGATCCGGCGGCAACTCGCCGAATATGTTGAGAATCGGCTGGACGAAGACCGCTGAAACCAAGCCTTATAGAACCATCCAAGCAGTCTTCTCATTGAGTACAGGGAAATAAAATCAGAAAAAGCAGAACTAAGCACAGCCAATTCAACACAGCACAAAGGATATAAGGGGAAAAGTGAATGGCTTTCAATGAAGTATACAAATACCATACAAGAGATAAATAAAACATGCAGGAGAGTTGTGTGCAATTACCTGGTGGCCTGTGTGCCTCACCCACCATGCTGGGCGCCAGTACCTCATGAGATGGGTGCTGCATCTGGGTTGGGTAGTGCTGGGGTTCATAGGATAAAACAGAAGGATTGTGGGTATAAGGGTAGGAGGAGGAGCTGTGAGAGCGATGACTGCTGTCCACAAGCGGTTTCCTCTCATTGGATGCCTCCTTTTAACAAATGAAACAGAAAAAATAAATACAACCATAAACAAGATGGCTAATGTGAAACAGGATAACATTTTGTCAGAGAGCACTTGCGTAGGACAATATGTGGCTAAACATCAAGCACCGTGAACAAAAACTAATATTGACACACAACCAAAGACAAAGCAGTCTAACAAACAAGGGTGGGTGCAGGCCAGAAAACAGGACCCACATTAGTCACCAAAAAAACAATGCAATTACATGTAGTGCTTGGATAAAGCTGCAAATGATTATTTAAAAGGTGCTTAAAAAATTAAAACAGAGCCTGTTGTCAGTAGTGTCAATCCATACCTGTAATAGTCTCTCTCACAGTCATCATGCAGAGAATCAACTTGCGCCATGATAGCAATGTTATAGGCCCTTGGGGCACTGGAGCTCCATTCTGACCATAATTCAACACCTGCATGGTGTTGCATGTTCCCTCTGTGTTTGTGTGAGGTTCCTCACACATTCCAGAAACATATTAATACAGGAATCAGAAACCTCTGGAACTCCAGCTGTTCTGAAACTACAACTCCCAGCATTCTCCTTTCATTTTTAAGGGAGTTACAATAACAGCCAAAAAAGTGTGCATGCTGGGAGTTGTAGTTTCACAGCACCTGGAGTGTCGAAGGTTGCTGATCCCTGTACTAATAGATCAACTGGCTTCCTATAAAGTGCGCATGTGTCTGATACAGAAAACTTAAACTACAGGTGTATCTCGATAAATTAGAATATCATCAAAAAGTTTATTCATTTCAATAATTCAATTCAAAAAGTGAAACTCACATTCTATAGATTCATTACACACAGAGTGATTTGTTTCAAGCATTTATTTCTGTTAATGTTGATGATTATAGCTTACAGCTAATGAAAACCCAAAAGTTAGTATCTCAGAAAATTAGATTATATAAAACCAATTAAAAAATTGATTTTTAATACAGAAATGTTGGCCTACTGAAAAGTAAACAGTAAATGCACTCAATACTTGGTCGGGGCACCTTTTGCAGGAATTACTGTATCAATGCCCCGTAGCATGGAGGCGATCAGCCTGTGGCACTGCTGAGGTGTTATGGAAGCCCCGGTTGCTTTGATAGTGGCTTTCATCACACCTCCATTGTTGGGTCTGGTGTCTCATCTTCCTCTTGGCAATACCCCTTAGATTCTCTATGGGGTTAAGGTCAGGCGAGTTTGCTGGCCAATCAAGCACAGTGATACAATGGTTATAAAACCAGGTATTGGTACTTTTGGCAGGGTGGGCAGGTGCCAAGTCCTGCTTGAAAATGAAATCAGCATCTCCATAAAGCTTGTCAGCAGAGGGAAGCATGAAGTGCTCTAAATTTTTCTGGTAGTCGACTGCGCTGTCTTTGGACTTGATATAACACAGTGGACCTACACCAGCAGATGACGTGGCTCCCCAAACCATCACTAATTGTGGTAAATTTCACACTGGATGTCAAGCGGCTTGGATTGAGTGCCTCTCCACTCTTTCTCCAGACTCTGGGACCTTGATTTCCAAATGAATTGCAAAATTTACTTTCATCTGAAAATAGGACTTTGGACCACTGAAAAACAGACCAGTCCTCTTTCTCCTTTGCCCGGGTAAGATGCCTCTGACGTTGTCTCTGGGTAATGAGTGGCTTGACACAAGGAATGCGACAGTTGTGGCCCCTCTGTGTGTGGTAGCTGGTGCAGCACTGACTCCAGCCGCAGTGCACTCCTTGTGAATATCCCCTAAATTCTTGAATGGCCTTTTCTTGACAATTCTTTCAAGGCTGTGGTTATTGTGCACCTTTTTCCACCACACTTTTTCCATCCAGTCAACTTTCCTTTAATATTCTTGGATACAGCACTCTGTGAACAGCCAGCTTCTTTAACAATGACCTTTTGTGGCTTACCTTCCTTATGGAGGGTGGCGATGACTGTCAAGTCAGCAGTCTTCCCCATGATTGTGTAGCCTACTGAACCAGACTGAGGGACTATTTCAAGGCTTAGGAAACCTTTGCAGGTGTTTTGTGTTGATTAGCTGATTAGAGTGTGAGATCATGAGTCTATAATATTGAACTTTTTCACAATATTCTAATTTTCTGAGATACCGACTTTTGGGTTTTCATTAGTGTAAGCCATGATCATCAACATTAAAAGAACTAAACGTTTGAAATAGATCACCCTGTGTGTAATGAATCTATATAATATAGGACTTTCAGTTTTTGAATTGAATTACTGGTGAAATACAAGTAAAAGAAGATAAAAAACTTGAGAAAATTGTTAAGTGTTTCAACCGTGCAAAACAGAGGTGAAGTCAAAATAAGTGAAGAAAGTGTCTGAGGATAAGAAAAGTAAAGAAGGTACAGTAGCATCACCATCAGAGTCATCCATGATTTACACACAGCACAACATTTCAAATCTGCCTATGAATAGCTGCCTATAACATGATGGATAAATAGTGGGTCTAATTCAATGTTATCAAACATGTCAATCAAATCTGTATTACTTACAAAACTGTGAGAAGAGACAAGAGTCTCTTCTCTGTTAGGGATGACAGTCCCACTGAGGCTCCTTGCCAGCCTTCGGAAATTCTCTGCACTGTACAGCTCCTCTTCCTCAGACTTCCTGCTTTGGTCTCTGCCATGAGTGACCTGCAGGTGCATACACAATTTGGCAGGAATGCTCAGAATATATAGCACCAAATGCCACTCATTTCTAGCCATCTTAGGCCACTTTCACATGTGTGTTTCGAGATGAGGCAGATGATCTCAAAACTGGGCCAACAGTTCTATTTTGTCCCCATGCATTCTGAATGGAAAGAGATCCGTTCAGGACGCTTTCTGTTCCGCCAGCATTCTGGATGTCAGGTCATTGAAAAGGAACAAACTGGATCCGTCACTAAAAACAATGCAAGTCAATGGTGACAGATCAAGTTTTTTAGGATCGCTATTTGATTTGTATTACATGAATTTCCTTCCTTAATGAACTCCCTTTTGCTTAGAAATCAGAAACCAGATCAGCAATAATGGGGCACCTGTGAAGTGGTAAATACTTCTTGTCAGAGAACCGTATAAAAATTTGTATATTTCATAAAGAAATATTATAACTGCTATATCGTGCTCAATTACTTTGTAGCAAATGCCGTCCATCATGGAATGAAGGTTAGTATACTGTGAAAAGTGCAAGAAAAACAGTTTTGTACAGGATATAGGGCAGATATGTTATGTATACTTATTAATATAGAAATGAGAGGATGAAAGAAGATGGGGAGAATCTGGGAAATACCCAGCATGACGTGCCACTCCTCTAGTTTACCCGATTTACATACACCTGTGCTACTAGGATCATTGCACATTTTATATAGCACTTATTTGAAGACTGTCTATGGCCTACAGTACATATATTAAAATCCCATGTTTTTAGTTAATCGTCTCAAAATCAGCATTATTTTTATGCCCCTATCAATAATGAAACTGCTTGTACTAAATGCAACACAAGGGGGTCATAGAGCAGAGTGCTTATTGCAAAAGTGAGAGAAAATAAATCACTGCCTGACGCTTCTAGCAACATTTATTCCAATAGGGAACAGAAAATATTGGGCATGCCGAGTTTAACCTTATTCATACCCAGATAGCAGAAATTAAGGGACTGTTGGGCTGTCCCCACATACACTAGCTTGTTGGCCAATCTTGTGGACTGTTTTGATGTGTATTGTTAGCTTTAGTTTTGCACAAATACAAAAAAAAAAATACCGTTGAGGAGGCCTTCATTTCAGAGTATATCCACAAGATATACCATAAATGGCTGCTACATGTGGGATTGGCACAAGCCTCCTGACCTTGCCCATCTGGTCACATGGCCACTGTGAATGGAGAAGGGGCCATTTTATGAAAATCATGGCAAAAATCATGACTTGACTCTACCATAAGAATAGGCCCAATGAACTGCTACCCTAAAACACTAACTAGAATAAAATATAAAATGTTTAGTAGTGCTCTCTGGTCTGCATTATTTGTATCCAGCCACTGTAAGCCTAAGGCTTAGTTCACACATACACGTCCGTTTATTTCCCAGACCAAACACTGCTGTACTGTACTGTGCTCTTGGCATTATGCGAGCACAGTACACCGGCTGTCAGGCAGGAATTTACAGCATCATTATGATGCTGTGAGTTTGCGACATAGGAACTGTGTTCGTGTGTGGGAAATGTGGCTGTCATACTGAATGTGTTTGCCGGACCTTACACGCTCTGGTGAAAGCAGCTGAATAGCAAAGAATTAAGTTTGGTTCTGACCATCCAGTTACCAAACATACCTTAGACACAGGCGAATGTGTGCTTCCACAGAGACTGCGCTCTATCTCAGCCGTTGGTGTTCTTGACAGACCTCTACCAGCAGCATGCTGCATTTTTCTTGCAGGTGCATTGTCCAAAACTTTAGGGCAAACAGAAAAAAAATTAAAACATTAATAAAGCAAACTGGTCAAAATAAATCATTTTAGAACAGTTACTACAAGTGAACAAGTACAAATATTTTCTTAGTTGACTAAAGCCAGGTTAACATGACCATTTTATTTTCCCATTAAGTTTGCGGTCTTTTATTTTGAGCATCTTTTGTGCTCGTTTTAGATCAGATTTTGTCGACGGGGAGGACTTTTTGTCAGGTCTAAAATAACAGATCTCTGAAGGAACTGACAAAAATGTATGTGAAATTAGCACAACAGATGTTCAAAATAAAGGATTCATTTTTCTTTATTTTGCTGTTCTTCTGACGGATCAGAAGAACGGAAAACACAATGTTGATGTGAAGCTGGCCTGACGGTTTTTTTTTTTTGTTGTTGTTCTTTAACTATGGTTCCAAAAAAATGTAACACCCAATAAATTGTAAGATGTGGTGTGAGCTTCCTTGAGTCAAACCTTGAGTCAAATACGTGTAAAATGGTTTCTACTTCAGTATTGTACGATTTTACTTTATTAAGTTACATTGTGAATTGTGTCACTCAATTTAGCATTGGTAAAACCATCACAGAGGATTAAACTGGTGCACACAAAACAACCTGCATTAGTCTAAAGTATTTCACGGATTAAACACATAGGGTTGAATGTACTAAGACTGGCAATGCACAGGCCTCTTAATAATTGTATGCATCTTTGAATCTGTGGGTCAATGAAAATCTATGGCAGCAATAAGCGGGTGTAGATGTAAACTAGAATTTCTGCCATACCTCCTCCTGCTAAGCTCCACTCATAACTCAAGTTAAGCTACCTTCACACTAGCGTTGTTTTATTCCGGTATAGAGCTCCGTCATAGGGGCTTAATACCGGAATAAAACGCTTCAGTTTTGTCCCCATTCATTGTCAATGGGGACAAAACTGAACTGAAGAGCACGGGATGCTCCTGAAAGTATTCCGTTCTGTCTCCAGACCGGAGAGCAAACCGCAACATGCTGCGGTTTGCTCCCTGTACTAGTTATCCGCACCAAGACGGATCCGGAATGACCCCCAATGCAAGTCAATGGGGACGGATGCGTTTGCTGTGACACACTAGTAAACGGATCCGTCCTCCATTGACTTTCAATGGAGTTAATTCCGGATCCGTTTAAAAGATGTTAAAGATAATACAACCGGATCTGTTCATTACGGATCCACAAGGTTGTATTATCACTACGGATCCGGCGGGCCCCTTCACCCACCGGATCCGTAGTAAAGGCTTGTGTGAAAGTAGCCTTATGTGCACTTTTAAAATAATAAAAAATGCACATTTCCGTACAAAACCAAATGTGAATAAAACATTTCGACTTTTTTTTTTTGCCACATTTCTGTTGCACAGTTGATAATTCCCCCCCCCCTACACTGCCAAATAGACAATAACACTTACATGGTTTTCCAAATGTCTGTCTAGAGTTTTCAGATCTCCACTGCAGAGTCCTGTTGCCTGGACAAGTCTGAAGGCTGATGTTATACCAGGTATCCAACTCTCTAGTATCATGCTCAGCATCCTGTTTCCACTCTTGCCGGAGATCAATTGAGCTCTTTGATAAGCCATACCTTACAGACTTTCGATTGGAGAAACTTGGACGAGCATGGTGTTCCACATCAGTATCATCTTCTTGGGCATTATAATATCTGCTAACACTATCAACCCACTGGTTCGTGGGCACAGAAGCTGGCAAATGCACTGTGCTTCCAAATTTCACCTTTTTCTCAGCTTTGTAGTAAAACTTGTCACGGTTAACACCGTTAGCCATGTCTCCTTGTAGAACTTCCTTAAGCGACACTGCATTATGGCTGCTCAGATGGTTTACACTGGATCCATTTATGTTACATGACGAATCCTCAGAATCTGGAGAAGTACTTGCTTGATCCGTACTGACAGATTTATTCTCTTGCATGACCAGAGACTGCAGACCTGATTCAGTTTCCAAAAGATTCAGTGAATCCTGTATTTGCCCCCCTGGTGAAAACTTCTGTTCAGAGCTGTCTATTCCAGTAAAATTCACGCCAAAACTGCTTCTCTTTGGTGAGCCTCCTTGTAGCCTCTGAAATTGTTCTGCGAGAGAACGAACCAACCCCTTACTTTTAGGTGCCTCAACTTTGCTAGTCTCAAAGACATTTAATTCACATTGTTTATCTAATAAGTTGTCCTGGCTGTTAGTTTTTGTGGAGACGACAGCTGGATGAACATTAAAACTATTTGTAACAGTTGGAGAGACCGTTGGGACAATGCAAGAACCAACCTTATCTTCACTTGTATGAATTTCTGTACTAACAGATTTGTTACAATGGCTGGGTTGGTTGTTTCTATCTGGAGACTGAGCTTGTGCCCGACGTGCCCAGGGAAATAACAACGATGGTAAAGAACCAGATTTAATGCCATTGAGTTTCATCTTCCGCAGAGGACCATCTTTGACTTCATGTTCCTCAGTCACCTTACCACTATTAGGGCTTCCAGCAGTAGCTTTATCACCTTTTGGGTTTTTGAGTTGTAGGTCTGGGCTACAATCATCCACTCTTAAAATTTTATCAACCGTGCTCTGTGTAGGAGTTGAGGCACTCTCTGGGGAATTAGGACCTGAAGGAGCACGGTAGTTAGAAAATGTTTTGCTACATGGGCAATGTTCTGAAGTTGACAAGCTGGAAGACTCAGCAGATGATGGAAGCAACTCATGGCTAGAAGCAAACGGGTGTGGTAATGGAGTGGATGTGAAGTCCTCCTTTGCGGTTGTTTCTGCCATTACCTGATGGTTCACTGAAACTTTGTCCGAGATAGCCTGGTCACTGCAAGGAGGTGAGATATCATTTACCATATTACTTGAAAATGGAATGAAGGATAATTATGAAAAATACATTATATATATATATATATATATATATATATATATATATATTATATAAAGCTGTGTGTGTGTGTGTATGTCCGCTAAAGGAATCCGCACCGTCGCAGCTACAATCACGAAATTTGGCACACAGGTACATCAGGTGTCCGGGAAGGTTTTAGAATGGGTCTCAGCTCTACAGGACGTACCGTTCCTGAGAAATTCATTCCCAAAAAATGTATTAGCCAATAGGAGCCTGGTCACATGACCCTTATCAGCCAATAGAAGGTCACAGGCAGTTAGTCTCCACACACACCAGGTTTCCATAACAACCTAGCCAGTTCACTGCTGTAGGTCTGCTTTAAAGGGGCAGAGCGCTGTGGAGGACACTGTTAAATGAGTATTCCGGTTACCATAAATATAACTCATGTTTTAGACTAACTCATCATCAATCATTACCTCATATATTGTAAATTTCACATATTTACCGTTCAGTAGTAATAAAAGATGTTTTCTTCAACTGCTACTGTGTTTCCTCCTAAATTACTATGGCATCGACCTGTAATTCAGGCCATCTTCAAAAGAAGGACTTAAAAGCTCCACACCCAGGTCCCACTAAGTCACGCCCCCGCACCTTCCACGCCGCATTTGACCGGGATTGAAAAAATTAAGGCCCTGCGCCGGACAGTGAGCCTAAAACCGGACCTCTGGCCACCCTACGGGCAGGCTGATGTTAGGGTGGCCAGACGTCCGGCAGTCTGGTTTTCTGGCTCTTGTCCTCCGTCCGGCGCAGTGCCTGGACGGGCATGGCCTCATGTTTAGTGGTGTGGCTTCATGGGGACTGGGGGTGCTGCTTCACGCTTGGGGGAATGGCCGGTGAGGTCCGGCTTTCTGGGCTGAAGACAGTGGCCACCCTAGCTGCTGTGGAGGTCACAGTTAAAGGGGAAGGCGCTGTGGATTTTTCTGTTAAGGGACGGGCTGCTGTGGAGGTCACTGTTAAAGGGGCAGGCATTGTAGACGTCACTCTCGATATCTTTTAACGACACACACAAACATTAAATTAAATAGATTAAATATAGGGTCCTTCAGCTAGTATATATATATATATATATATATATATATATATATATATATATATATATGTGTGTATCTTACGCATGTCAAAAAATATCTTATGTTGGCAGAATGTTGTCAAATGGCTGCAAAATATATATTTTTCATATTTCAGCAAAAACATGTGCATTCAATTGAAAAAAATCCAAACAGACAGAACATGACAGAACATCACAAATGTAAAATCAGTTAAGCACTTACAAATTAACAAATGCAAATAACAGTAAAACGACTAAGCCGCAATGGAATTAATACAGAAGAACAATTATGAACTTCTTTACTGTATTAGCTTGGAAGGCTTGTGGTCTCTTTTAGCAATAAATATTCACCCTCTCTACACATGAATTTATTTCAGTGCTTGTACAACTAGTCAACATAGCTAAAGAAATGGTTTATTTAATGTATGGAGAACTATATCTTGCTTCTCTCTCCAACCAAGATTATTTCATTCAAAGGACGACTATATCTCCAGAACAAAATAAAATACTCTGGGTGTATAATGATCAGTGCAGCAGAAAGAAACTGAAACAGGACAGGACATGTAAAATGACCTAAAGCAAATTTGTCACCATAAAGAGGTAGTGCAGCAAGCAGCATGTTGTAGAATCAAAGAAGCTGAACAGATTGATATATAGTTTTATGTCAAACTTGCAATATATACATTTAAATCTCTGCTCATTCTGAGCTT
This sequence comes from Rhinella marina, assembly GCA_900303285.1. NCBI lineage: Eukaryota > Metazoa > Chordata > Amphibia > Anura > Bufonidae > Rhinella > Rhinella marina. The sequence continues at coordinate 235,793 of ONZH01001318.1, read as the reverse complement.
AGGAGTCACGTTCATGGTCCTACTTAGTGATTGACAACTATCTCTGTATGACTGCTTACATAGAGAAAGCCGTCATCACTGATCAGGACCCACGTGACCCCCTAAGCTCAGAATGAACAAAGACTGAAATTAATAAATTATTGAACCTTTTCATCAATCTGCTCACATTTTTATTGTGACAACTTCTCTTTAAAGTAGACTTCACCTAAGAGTGGGTTCACACTTGGTTCACCTAAGGCTGGGTTAATGTGCATTTATATTATGACAAATTACATTCTAAGGTCAATGAGGTTTTACAAAATCTGCATTACATGCAGCAAAAGAAATGTGTAGTTGAGCTGCATCATGCTCTATCTGCGATGGAATTTTGTAGTGGATTTGCAAAGCATGTTGATTTTTCTGCACGTTTTGCAGCAGATTGTTTTTTCACTTTGTGTGAACTCAAAGAGCAATTAGAAAGAATGAAAAACATTACAAAGTCGCTTTAAATGTGATAATCATAATTTCCCACGACTTTGTCAACCCAAATAAAGTGGCTCTAATGCAATACCCCATGTGATCAATATACAGTCAGTTTTTATTTTATGTATAGTATTCCTTTGAATGATTTCTAAGTCATGTTAAGAGCAACAGTTTCTAGTTCATTCCTAGTTAAGGAAGTTTCATGGCAGCTACCTTGAAGTTTGGTTTATAGCTCCCCCCAGTGGAGAGGGGTAAGCTGGTGGCAGTGGTTGAGGAATTGTCGGCAGCAGCATGCGGTCCTGAAGAGTCCGTGCCTTTCGAAAACACATTTGCAACTTCTTATCTGCTAGCGCTCTGCAGTGTGTGCTAGATCTGGCATCATGCATGGCAAGTCTGAATTTAGCTAAAATGCAAAAGAAAACATAGCAGAAACAAATGCACGCACACAAACCAAAATGATAAAAAATAGGATGCCAAAAAGAGCATAACATGGAAACATGCAATACTTAATGCATCCTAAGAGTTATCAACAATGCACATGTACGTAAGCAATGCACCCTGAGCATGTTAACTGAGCCAACAGAACTGTTATGGAAAGACTAGCAGCAGGAACAGGCTCATCTTTAACTACATACCTTCCAAAGGGAACGTCGTCACCCAAAAATATACTACTGTGCTCCATTTCAAAACATTTGTTCCTACAGGAATTACCTCACATTAAATATTTAAGTATAATGATTTTCTTTTTTAATTTATTATTTTATACACCCAGGACATGAAGTGGAGATATGAGAAACTTGAGCAGATCCATTGTCAGGAGATGATTAAAATGCATGTGTGTAGTACATAATAAAATTAGCTTACTTTACTTAAAGGGATTCTGTCACCACCATTTTGCATATTAAGTTATTTATACCACTGGATTTCTCTTATCATAAGGATCCCCAAATGGTTATTGTTATAGGGCCCAGATGAAGATTTGTGGTGTAAAAATCCTTTTTTATCTACTGTCAATCACTTACATTAAGGGGCCCAAGGGGAGTTGCCCATGGTTGCTGGAGCCCGGGCTCGGCGATTCCGTTGGAGCCCCGGACCGCCCACCTAATTAATATTCACTTCACTGAGTGAAGCTCCGACGCGGCAATTGATGTACTGCGCCTGCGCAGCCCCGGACGGCACACCTAATTAATATTCACTTCACTGAGTCAGTGAAGCTCCAACGCGGCACTGCGCCTGCGCGGGATTACAGCCGCCGCCGGAGCTTCACTGACTCAGTAAAGTGAATATTAATTAGGTGTGCCGTCCGGGGCTGCGCAGGCGCAGTACATCAATTGCCGCGTCGGAGCTTCACTCAGTGAAGTGAATATTAATTAGGTGGGCGGTCCGGGGCTCCAACGGAATCGCCGAGCCCGGGCTCCAGCAACCATGGGCAACTCCCCTTGGGCCCCTTAATGTAAGTGATTGACAGTAGATAAAAAAGGATTTTTACACCACAAATCTTCATCTGGGCCCTATAACAATAACCATTTGGGGATCCTTATGATAAGAGAAATCCAGTGGTATAAATAACTTAATATGCAAAATGGTGGTGACAGAATCCCTTTAAAGCAGCTCTGTCACAAGAATCAACCCTATTAAATCAGACATACTGCCTGGTAGGGCTCATCATGCTGATTAAAACTATACTTTTCTTTTGTCTGTATGCTAAACAGCTGCAGAAAAATCTGTATTTGTATTCATATGCAAATGAGAAGTTTGAGCACCTGGAGGCAGGCTGAATCATCTGAGCACCGCTATGTAACACCCCCACATGCTCTGCACACTCCCACCTCCCCTTGATTGATAGGGCTAGACATGCTGAGAGCAGAGCTGTGCCCTAGCATGACCTAGCATATCATGTACTCTATGTACTATAGCATTACCACATTGAGATCTGCTCAGAAAGATAATACAGTGATCCCTCAAGATACAATGGCCTCAGGATATAATATTTTCAACATACAGAGGTCTTTTCTGACCCATCGTAAGTTGAAACCAGACTCAAAATACAATGACTCAGACTCAGATCCAACCAATTCAGGCCACTTCTCTGGTAAAATAGCTGGATTAGTTGATAGTTACCAGCTATTTCTGACTGTTATATGTAAGGACTTGTTTATCTGTCTTAGTTATCTGCTTATTTTTCTTAAATCTTCATTTTCACTCATCTTGGATGACATTTTAGGGCTTTGGAACCGATTACTCAACTTACAATGATTTCAACATACAATGGTCGTCCTGGAACCAATTAATATTGTATCTTGAGGGACCACTGTATACATATTACTGGTTTATTCACAGGCACAATGTATGATTATACAGACACTGGTAATATGTGTTAGCTTATACGTATAGAAAAATGCTTCTCTATGTGGTAATGTGATAGATTTGTGCTAAGTACATGTAGAGATCTCAGGTCTGAATCCTGGGAAAGACTTACATAAAACTTTTTTCATTTTCCCCCTCTCTCAATTAACCCATAATTAATCATATAATAAAATAACAATAAAAACAATAATCAAGCTTCGGATTTGTCTCTGTACAGCATTCAAATGTATGGCCTCCAGCAAATTCTTTATTACCAAAGTCTCGTGAGACTTCGGTCATACCTCTGTTCACCTCACCAGAGCCCATACATTTTAATGCTGTATGGAGACAGGTTTCCGTACAGCATTAAAACGAAGTTTAGAGCTGAGAGACTTCGGATCTAGGATATGAGGCTTGATTCGCTCAACACTACTGAAAACTATTACTAGTTTATTCATTATATAATTATAAAGAAACTGGAAATATTTATTAGCTTTTTAAGCCTAAAAACATTCTCAAAGACTTTTATTATGGGTTAAATGTGGAAGAAAAAAAAAGTTATCTGAAGAACCTAGAGTCTCTACATGTAAAAACATGCACTTACTACCAAGCTATAGGATTACCACATAGAGATACATGTTTTTTCTATGCTTATGAGATAACACACATTACTGGTGTCTTTATAATCATATATTGTGCTTGCGAATATTAAGATTACCATTCTGAGCAGATCTCAGTGTGGTGAAGCTATAGTACATAGAGTACATGACATGTAGATGCTAGGACACAGCTCTGCCCTCAGCATGTCTAGCGCTATAAATCAAGGGGAGGGGGGAGTGTGCAGAGCACAGGAGGTGTTATAAAGCAGTGCTCAAAGGATTCAGCTCCACCTCCTGGTGCTCAAACGTCTTATTTGCATACGAATAAAAACACATATCTCTGCAGCTTTTTATCGTACAAACAAAGGGTTTTAATCAGCCTGATGAGCCCTACCAGCCAGTATGTCTGGTTTAAAAGGGTTGATCCTGGTGACACTTTAAATGGAATATTTCTTGTATTTAGTTTTATTAAATTATATGTGGAGAAATTACGTGTTGTTTTTTGTAATTGTTATAATAACAATGTACAAATATATCAGGGGTCAGTACAGAGATCTCTCCCATGATCTATTTATCCCCAGGACTGTGACGAGGGGGCATCCTCTGCGTCTGGAGGAAAGAAGGTTTGTACATAAACATAGAAAAGGATTCTTTACAGTAAGAGCAGTAAAACTATGGAACTCTCTGCCTGAGGAGGTGGTGATGGTAAGTAAGCTATACGAACAAGAATATTGATGGCTGAACTAACCTATGTGTATGGAGGCCTCCTGACTGCAGCTGGTGGGGAAGAGTGATGAGGCATACAGAGAAAAGTTTGCCTGTGGCTTCTTCCCCATTAAATAAACATACATGTTTGGGAAAGAATATGATTTCTATATGTTCTAGCCTTCTACAATGTAATAAATTAATATCACGGTGATGAATTTGGCCAAAAAGCTGAACAATGCATGACCTTCAAGTGGAAAGAAAAGTAAAGCATCTATTCTGATTCAAGCTTTACTCAGATGAAAGAGATGTTTTGTTATACTTGTCACATAAAAAATAATTGAGGCCAAGAGCACTGGTTCCACACTGCAAAGTCTCTTTTGTAGTAATGCGGGCAAGCAACAAAAGCTGAAATAAAGCAATGAAGTATTTTTTTTATCTGAGTTAACAGCAGTTTGCAAGATTCTGTTGAAATAGAGAGACAGAGGTCACCTTCCACAGCCAATAGCTGAGCCACAAAATGTTACGCATGCCATGTTAAACAATACAGAATTTAAAGCGGAGTAAAGCATTGGTTATGAGTTACTTACAAATAGCTTCATTACACAAGGCCAAAGCTGTAGTGTAATCTCCCTTCTGCTCCAGCCTCAGAGATTGCTCAAAGACAGAGTCTGCATCCTGAATGGATCGCTCAAAGCTGTCACTCCTCCCTGTAATAGCCACATATAAATTGTCCAATTCTTAATTGCTTCTTATATGGCTTACATCAAAACCTACATCTTCAATCAGTTCCTTTATACAGTTTCTATGGTCACGAGGGAGCATCTAAAAGCCACCCAACTACCGCTTAGCAACTACATCTAAGTAAAAGCGATGTTTTCAGAGAAGCTTGTGCCAGTCACAATAGAACAAAATGCCTGCCAAGTGGCACTGACATTCATCACTGTGGTGTTACTGTTCTAAAAAACAAACAAAAAAAATGATCGTGAAAGTAGCCTAGAAAGCCAAACATTTAAAGCTACCCCAAGGTTCAAGAAATAAATTCCACATTAAATGGGGGAAAAAAACAGAACACTTACCTGGTGCCATCCTTTTTATCTTTTCAGCTGCAGATCTGCCAATTCTCAGTTTCCTCTTCGGTCAATGAAGATGGCTGCCCTACTTCTCAAGACTACCTGATGTACACTGTGCACTGTGGCCAGAAAAGATCATGAGGCCGTGTCGTGGACTACCAAATGCAGTGTGTGCATCGGGTAGCCCGAGAAGCAACTTGGATGGCAGAAAAGGAGCCCAGAAACTGGGAGATTTGCCGCTGAAGGAAGGCACTAGTTAAGTGCTCTCTTTGCTCCCCAGTTAATGTCAATTTGCTTTCTTGAACTAGTTCGCTTTAAGTCAACCTTGAAGTGGAAATGTACTGTCACATACCATAATTACCATACAATGATTTATAAAAAAAAAAAGTATGTTGAACACACGTGAAGTTCTATTTTCGATTTGGCATCTTTTGTGACAACTACAGTACACTGATATTTCACAAACAGCTGATCGGTAGGGGTGCCAGGTGTCGTACCCCCACTGATCTGATATTAATGACCTATCCTGAGGATATATCATCAATATTAAAATCCCGGAAAACTCCTTAAAAATGGTTGCCCGGGGATCTAGCCAAAGAGATAAAAATGCCCTAATAAATAAATAAATAAATAAATAAATAAATCAAATGAACAATGACTTATGTTGTAAATCCCACTACGTTCCATCGCCACCACTCCAGTCCTTGTTTACTTGGGTACAGCAATAATGTCCATTAACAACACAAGACTGTTGCAGCAAACCACTGGCCTCAGCAGTGCACCACCAGTAACTAGATGCAGTGATCATGTTGTCAAAACTGCAGCCAAACAAAAACTGGCAGGGACACGGGAATTTATCAGGTAAGTAACAAGTCTTTTGTTTGTTAATGTAATTTGGCCCACTTGGCTAGATCTAGTCCAATCTTGGAGAACACGCTTAACTGTGGTGTTTATAACACAATTTACTTATCTTTGTAAAAATACTAGAGAACCAGTCATTAAAAGTTCAGATGTGGTGCACTGATAAACTATGCAACATGTGAGTGTTCTGAAGCACAGATACAGTATGAACATCCAACACTGAGAATAGACTGATGTACATAATAAAAAAAGGACATCAGTCTTAAACCAACTAGTGTAGGTGATCCCACTAATTCATTAAAGGGGTTCTGCAGTTGTTTAAAACTGATGATCTATCCTCTGTGAATAGAGCTTAGCCCCGCCCAGGCCAGTGATACTTGTCGTGACGTCACTGGCCTGCGGTAAACACAGAGAAGGTCGCGGCGCTCCTGCAGCGCAGCTGCCTTCTCAAACAGCTGATCGGCGGGGGTCCCGGGGGTCCCCCGCCGATCAGATGCTGATGATCTATCCAGAGGATAGATCATCAGTTTTAAACAACTGAACCCCTTTAAATATACAATTACAACCTTCAAAAGTCTAGGCATATGTTCTTGGCAAATGTTGCACATTGGCTGTTTTGCTAGTTTGGGGTTGGGTTCATTCTAGCATTTTGAGTGAACATTTTCTTTTGTGATAGCCTTCATTTTACAGAATTATTGTCAGTTTCACAATGGCTTCTTCTGCAGATCTTGAGCTGGGAGCAAGCAGTAACTGATCAGTATGATACCAGCTTAGGGATTAATTGAGGGACAGTAGGGGGAAAACATTTATATAAATTGTATGACAATTCAGGACCAGAATATCTTCCTAAGAGCATCCTGCATGCTTTAGGACATTCTTAGGATGTGCATAACATATGGAAAGAAAGAAGTTACCCTGGTTTTGTAACTCATCCAAATCTAAAAACCGTCGAGGTCTTGGGTTGAATCCCATGGCTGCCTCAATCTCTTTTTCTCGCTTCCAGCGCAACTCCTGCTCCCGTGCTCTTCTTGCAACTTCCTCCTGAAGTTCATCCAATTCACTCTTCATGGGTCCTGGACTCTCTGTTGCTAGAATTATAAATCAGAAAACAGCCACAGAATTACCCTAAGAAACAATGTTTTGTTATATTAAACCTGGATTATGAAAAGAGCACAGTGAGTCTTCTACGTCTTCCAAAGATTACCAGCATTGTACCATGAAAACATTTCCAACTGAACCACTGTATGGTTCTCTGTATTAAGTCCCATTACTGAATTATTCTCCACTAGAAGAATATTTCTATAGCAGTGAATCTGATGACGCATGCCACATTTTTTTCAGAGTAGGCAGACTGTGATGCCCATTTATGAAACAATACCAGTAAAGAATATCTTACCAACATGAGAGGGATGGACCTTGACCCAGACACTTGAGGCAGAGTCTGCCATATCTAATGCACTGCTGCTCTGAGACTTTGGAATGTTTCGCCAGGTAGGAGCTGGAGCTGTACCGGGACTTTTCCTTGAGTGATATTCCCTTAAAATAAATCAGAATGAAACAGTTAAAACATATGATAGGGTGATAATTGACCGTAATACACAGGTAGCAAGAGGGTGCTCTTTCTACGTATAAATAAAAGCACATTAATGTTTTTTTCTTCTCAAAATATCATCTCAGTGACTCATAGTTTAAGAATCATCTCCTCATAAAAGAGCTGTCCTATAATAAGGCCTGCTACTATTAAATGAGTAACATTTTAGACCTAATAGTATACTAGATTTAATAAAATCTTAATATGAGGGTTGGTAAAAAATTAAATAAAAAAAAAATTAAAAAAAGCTTGTATTATATTATTGGCAGTCAAAAAAAACCTTACACCAAGGTTCTGCAGTGTCAAAGTAAACATATTAGATATTACAATGACTTATAGCATGCCTCTGTATTTTTCATAATTGATAGCATATAAACTTTGTAATATACCTTGAAAAATGCCTCTTTCTTCACCTAAACCTGTAACTGTTCAGAAACACTGCACACACTGAAAAACAACGTGAACTAAGAGGTATAAAATTTTAAAGAGTGCCCATACACTTGTATACAAGCATGACAAAAAGAGTGTGGGAAAACAGTCTCACAGCGAGTTGGTGGCTTATTCAAGAAACAAACCAGTAAGCTCCTATGGACAGGGTTCCCTTTGCTAATCTATCTAGTTCACACTGTATTTGTGTATTATAATTGCATAGTATATTTTGAATGGATGTGGTTTTAATGCATTACCTGTAAATGTTAGACTATGTAAAGTATGCCTGCTCAATAATTATAAAAAAGTATTTACCGAAAAGCACTACAATTCTCCGATAAAGGCAAGTCCATGCTGATGGGACTATTGCTGTTCCTCTCACTACTTTCATAGCCAGACTCCATCCTCTGGATAAGACGAGGCTGCTGCTGATCCCCAAGGTGAGGAGGAGCACCACGTCCGACACCCCAGCTCCTATATTTCACACATGGATGTTTTTCCTTTGCATCAGTATTGCCATTTTCCCTCCGATCATTGACAGAGAATTCCTTGGCTTTTATAGGAAATAAAAATAAATTTTCTCATCACATTTCACTCTATGTAGTTTTATGCACGTTAACGAACATGAATATATGGCTATTTTTGGCCTAGAAGGTCTACTTGCCATGGTCGATGTGCACAGAATAAACAGATGTGATCTGCCATCATGCTACAACCAGTATTTACAACAAATAGGCATTAGGCATTCGGACAGTGGCAAACAGGGCTGATTATCCTACATGCATATAGATCCGAGCTAAAATTACTAACTAGGGACACAATGACATAACAGTATTTGCCAACATTGGCCTTTCTTAGAATTCAAGGCAGACGGTTCCCAGCATTATCAAGATTTCCATAGCAAAAAAAAAAAGCCATTACTATTACACCCTGCGTCGAGTATCTTTACTGTTATCTAAAGGGGGTGGCCAATTTACAATAGGCTAAACGTTCTGCATGCTCCATACAAACACACATGACTGTACTGTTCCCCAGCACTCATAGTGATGGCCCTCCTGAGCAACTGAACTCAGAAAGAGCAGAGAAGGTCTTGAAGAATCTTTTCCCACAAAACTATATGCAAACCGACTCAGCTCTGTCTGCTCTATAACATGCTGCCTGCACACTGCACTGCATATTGTCGTGACAGGTTCTCTTTAACGGGGTTAACAAAGTTAAAATTCTCAAAAAGTCATGACTTTGTATTGTTCCACAGCTGCCACATTTCTGGCATTTTGAGAAATGTCATTGTAAATTGTACCACCCCTTTAAAGAGAACTTGTCACCATGACCTGTGGTGCAATCTGCAAGCAATATATTATATTATAGAGCAGGAGGAGCTGAGCAGATTGATACATGGTTTTGTGGGAAAAGTTTCTGCAAAAATGTCTCTGGTCTTTGTGAGCCCAGTTGCTACCTATGTGTATGTACTTATTATAAAGGGAATTAGGTCAACCACTGATAAAGTGGCCCACTGGAAACTGATCTTAGAAAGAGCAGAAGTTTAAACCTATAAAAGTACAATTTGTACTGAATCTTTTTCCACAATGATTGATTGAGATGAAAAAATGAAAACAAATGAAAAAAAGTCATACTCCCCTGGGTCCCCACCAGTCTCTTCTTCTTCCTCTCGACACGCACAAAACAAACACTCAGTCAATCAATGTCCACAGCGCTGACCCACCTCAATAAGGGATTGGCTCGAGCAGTCCATTCCTAAATGTCTGGCTCAGTGCTAGTTTTCTATGTGATGAGAGGGGCAAGGAAGAGACTGGCGGAGGACTCAAGAAGCGTCGGAATAGGAGCGGCATGAAATTGGTGAAGTGACTATGACTAATTTTTTTAACTTATTCTGAGCCTGTTAAAAAAAAGAAAATAACGTCCAACAACCACTTTAAGAAGCCAACTCTATCCCAACACATGCAAGTGCATATGATGTAACTACATATCAGGATTCAGCATATATAGCCAGAACTTATAACAGTTAGGCCCCATTCACACGACCGTATGTTCATTTCCGTATCTTATCCGCATTTTTGCGGATAAGATACGGAACCATTCATTTTTCCATAGGAGAAAAAAAAATGCGGAATGCACACCGTGTGCATTCCGCATCTGTACATTACGGACGTTCTCCTGTCAAAAAAAGGAAACATGTCCTATACTTGGCCGCAAAACACGTCCGTAGCCCCATTAAAGTCAATGGGTCCGCAAAATTACGGAACACTACGGAAGACTTTCCGTATGTCTTCCGTTCCGTTTTTATACGGACATGGAATACATACGGTCGTGTGAATGAAGCCTTACTCAACATACCAACAGAGTAAAAACTACAAAGCACTTGGTAATACCTAGATAAAACCAAAAAGGTTAAAATTTTAATCAACCCACCCCTACCTGATATAAAACATGGTTTAGGCGTTACTTCAGCAATGTGTATTCACTATGAACAACTTGCCTCCATAGGAATAACTTAACTGATCCAAATATAGACATTAAGAGGTATTTAATGCTGGAAACCCTACCAATTTCCAGAACGGGGGAACCCCAGCCCGCATTCACCCCAGCAGCAAGACTGTGGTTAGGAGACTGATTAAAATATCAATCAAGCATCCACCCTAACACTCCATACAAATGGCACTGATCAAGCAGCCGTGTCCGGCTCTCCAACCTACAGCTTATCATATCAATAATCTATTAACACAGAGGCATTGCTAAGAAAGGAGAAGAGAGGAACACAAGACGAACAAATGAGTAAAGGAACATCCCCTTACCAGAGTCTTCTGAGAAGGGGCTGAGTGGACTGTATCCTGTGTTTTTCCGCTTCTCATTTCTGAAGATACTATCAACATTTAATGGCTCACGTGTTGGGCGCCAAGTAGGCCGATACCTGCCAGATAACCCAGATTTCATCTCATTGCTGCCGTTTTCAATTTCCCAGTCCCTGGGTCTTACTGCTAAACTGGATGGTGGCTTGATCTCTGCCTGATCCACTGCACTTCCAACATGATGTATGCTCTGGGTGGTTTGTGATGCTTGTGATGGTCTACTGTGAATCATATTGCTAACAGTTGTCTTAAAGTCTCTTAACCTACTGGAACTGCTGGAAAGCTTCAGACCTGCCCTTGGAGCTTGCTTCTCCTTTAATGTTTCACCTAATACAATGAACAGGTAGTTAAAGAAAAAGCCACATATTAAAACAGGAATCAAAACTAATTAAAAAAAAAAAGGAAAAAGTGATATCAAGCAGGACCACTAGTAAAAGTGCAGGTCAGACCTTCACTGTGATAACCTGAAGATTGGGACTCATCTCCTTTTCTCCGAGGCCGACTGGAACTTCGTTTTCGGTCAGTTAAGGGTCCCTTCCTTGAAAAATGTCTCTGACTACACTCACTATCTGTCAGGTGTCCTGTATACAAGAAAGTACACCATAAAACCCTAGAAGATGAGGATACCTGCACAGAAACCTACAACCTAATTATAAAAATGTACTGTATATCATGGAAACCGCGAAATACCTAATGTGATATCACACGTTGGCTTTCTTCAGAGTAACTGAGGCATAAATTCCCACAAATGTGAGACTCATGATGATATTAACAGCTGATCTCTGAATTGGTTTGCACGCAATACAATGGTTCTATCGATTGCATCAAAGGAGAAAGAAAAATATTTACATCTGTTCCAGGTAAAACATTAATCAACCCCTTTAAGGAAAATTCCACCTTTAACATTTAATACATTCTGGATAATATTTGGAAATAAAACTGCAATTGACATAGCATATTTTTTGGATTACAACACTTTTTAGCAAGAAAAAAAAAGTCTGTGTTTTATACTACACAGTCAAGGTAGTCCAGCTGTGTCAGAAACCCCTGACTGCACCATATCCAAGTCAAGCAGATGATTGCGAGAAACACAGCTCTCATCAAGCTGAGGGTCCACAGGCAGCATGAAAGGAGATGAAAGCTCCGGTCAACTGCACCCTGATGAGCTTTGATGATGTCACCAGTGGGAAGAGTCACACCAGGAAGAAAAGGACTCTATAGTGGATACTGTATTGTACACTGTAACGTATGATGTTTATTGAAGGGGTTATGCCACTATTAACACTTATCCCCCATCTACAAAAAGTGTTTCATCACTGGGGGTCCTGGCATTTAGACTGAGGGTTCACAAGTGTCATGGAACTGCCCCATCGGAATGCAGTGGAACTACCAGGGTTGTGGAGTCGGTAGGCCAAAGCCCCGACTCCGACTCCTCAATTTCCCCTGACTCCGACTCCCGACTCCGACTCCCTCATACATGGAGCATGTTTAAGTGATAACTTTAAACAAATTTGCAAAAAATCAATAGTACAGATAAGTCATGACAAAAACAGTTTGTAATCTATCAGGCTTCTCTGGGTACAGCTCACTAAGGGCCTGATCAGAGGCGTAGCTAGAGGTTCAGCACATGGGGGGGCGAAACATATTTGAGTGGGCCCCCCACTTATTGGCTTCCCAAACGCACGTTTCCAACTTCACTGGCACATACTACTAGTTGTGGTTATAATACTGTATTAGCAAGATGACTATATAAACTGCTAGATCATCTATGCTGTTAAGTACAGTACAATAGACTTTCTACATACCCTACTCTAAATACTCTACCACATAATGCAGTAAAATATAGGATTAATAGGAGTAAAAAAGGGGACTCCTATGTTAAAGGAAACCTGTCCCCAGCTTTTACATCACTAAACTAACAGTCCCTTGCCCCCAACAGACCTCAGATCGGCTTAATGTGCCCCCATCAGACCTCAGATCAGCGTATTGTGCTCCCATCAGACCTCAGATCAGCAGAATGTGCCCCCATCAGACCTCAGATCAGCAGAATGTGCCCCCATCAGACCTCAGATCAGCAGAATGTGCCCCCATCAGACCTCAGATCAGCAGAATGTGCCCCCATCAGACCTCAGATCAGCAGAATGTGCCCCCATCAGACTCAGATCAGCAGAATGTGCCCCCATCAGACCTCAGATCAGCAGAATGTGCCCCCATCAGACCTCAGATTGGCTTAATGTGCCCCCATCAGACCTCAGATCAACAGAATGTGCCCCCATCAGACCTCAGATCAGCAGAATGTGCCCCCATCAGACCTCAGATCAGCGTATTGTGCCCCCATCAGACCTCAGATCGGCTTAATGTGCCCCCATCAGACCTCAGATCGCTTAATGTGCCCCCATCAGACCTCAGATCAGCAGAATGTGCTCCCATCAGACCTCAGATCGGCTTAATGTGCCCCCATCAGACCTCAGATCAGCAGAATGTAGCCCCATCAGACCTCAGATCAGCAGAATGTGCCCCCATCAGACCTCAGATCAGCAGAATGTGCCCCCATCAGACTCCATAATGGAAGCGCTCACTTGTATTCGCCTGATTGTACTAAGGCCATCCCTGCTGGGCCCCCCCAGAGGTATTGGGCCCGGAGCATCGCCTCCCCTGCGCCCCCCCCCCCCCAACCTCTCCAAACATGAGCTCAGAGGAAACATAAAGCATACAGAGAGAACATGCACTGGACATAAAGGGTAGTACACAGTCATCTCAACTAAAAGCCTAAATCCTTAGATCAGGAATAGAACAGACATTTATAGGACATTTCATCATTTTCACAAATTCTTATAAAAATATATTCAGCACTTATTGCACTGAACTAAATGGTGACCGACTCCGACTCCACAGCCCTGGGAACTACGTCGACCGGTCCAGTCACTTCTTTGGTGTGCAGCATTGTACTCCCAGGGATCAAACACTTATTCCCTGTGGACGGGAAATAAGTGTTTCTAGTGCCACAACCCCTTTAACGAGGACCTGTAACTCCTCCCTCCAGTACCGATAGCACTTCTCAAGTTTTACTGAACGTTTTCCCAATAAAATATATATCAATCTGTTCAGATTTCCATGCTCTATAACATGCTGTCTGCAGATTGCAATGCATTTTTGGTGACATGTTTTTTACAATACAATCTCCACTGTCCTTTTCTTCTTGGTGTGACTCTTCCCATTGGTGACATGATCAAAGGTCATCAAGTTGCAGTTAGACAGAGCTTTCATCTCCTTTCCTGCTGCCTTGGGACCTTCAGCATGGTGAGAGATGTGTTTCTCGCAATCCCCTCCTTGGCCTGGATATGATGCTTCAGTCCCCTCTCCTGCCTGCACTGATCACACAGATCGGTGTTGGGCAGGGAGAGAGAGGTGTGCCGTTCTCTCGTCAATCGAGCAAAGCATGGTATGAGCGCTCTGATGGATCATTAAGGAAGTAGTCAGGGGTATCTGGCACTGCTGGACCACCCTGACTGTGGACTATAATACACAAAAATACATTTTGTGTAGGATGCTTGCGGGTGTGCCATGCATGTAGCAGAGATGTATGTGTGTACTGTATGTGTGTTCAGTAGAGCTCTGTGAGTATCTACTCTGCAGGTAGCAGTGCTGTGTATGTATATCTACTGTGCATGTAGAGGTTATGTGTGTATCTACTGTGTAAACAACGTGCATATATAGTGTGAATCTAGTAGTGTTGTGTGTATATTTCTACTTTGCATGTAGCAGTGCTGTGCGTATAGTGTGTGTTCTTCAGAGCTGTGTGTGCATGTGTCTGCTGCAGAGTTGGGTATATATATGTATTGTGCATGGAGCATAGATGTGTGTGTATAGTGTATGTGCTCAAGAGCTGTAAGTGTGTTTCTGTAAAATATAAAGGCTTAAGAGAGAGTAAAACATACTAAAATTAATTTTGCAGTGTCAGGATATTAATGGTCATCAATATCAGATCGACGGGGGTCCAGCTCCACCCAAGCAGCACTTGTGCGAGTGTGGACCTCTTTAAAGTTTACTTGCACGCCGCCCACCTTGTAGTGGGGGTGCAGTGTAAATGACACCTTCCTTTCTCATTCTCTTGAAGGTGTAATTACACTGCACCATTGTTTCAAGTGAGACAACATGCAGGTAAACGTTAAAGAAAAAAGCATAATATACCTGAAGAAGACACTACCAAACAACATGGGAGACGCACATGATAGGAGACACATTTACTCCTATCACGTGAATACATGCACCATTGCTGTTTCAATAGTCAGAAGATGATACATTAGGGCTAACAGGAGCTGCCTGTAAACGAATAACCCTCTCTACTCTCCACTTTTAAAATTAGTAACAATGACCCCTCCACTACATTAATCTACCATGGAAGTAAAAAAAAAATCATTTTCTAATTTGCTGTTGTCTAAACCTGGGCTTATAGTGTGAAAGTTATAGTATATTGCTCCTAGGGTGTCCATCATTACACAGAGACTACAGGCAGATGAAAATGGCCTGCTGCTGTCAGGACCAGGTGACAGACACATGGAGAGAAGGATGGCCTGACAGAACAGACAGTATTATGCCTTCAGGTTCCAAAGAAAATGAGCAGTTTTATATAATTATAGATCCAATAAAACCAGATTTTTTTCAAATTTAAAATGCATATTTTACATTGATTACATTTTTATGCAACATTGTATTATGGACATTTTATTTTAGATGCACGTGGGGCTCAAATTAAAAGAGAGAACATATTTAGTTAAAAATCAGACACATTGGGCGGTATTTATCATGAGGGGAATATCTGAAGTCAGTTTTGGCCAGGTCTGTGTACTTTATGCCACATTTATCAAATGTCTCATGTTTGATAAATGTGTCTTATCCTTAAAGAGGACCTTTCATGACTTTAAAAAAATGAATCTGCACTATCTACCTGATAGTGCGTCCCCCACTGATGCCAGCAGCGTTGTTTTCTTAGCAAATTGTCCCCCGGTGGCTTCACACGGGCCCCCCGTTCTTCGGTCCGGCTTTATGCTAATTAGAAGGCATCGGAACAGGGAGGAGGAGACTCCCTGTTCCTCAATGGGCGTTGCTTCTGCCCTGCTGTGAGCGCTGTCCAATCAGAGCGGACCGCTCACAGCAGGGCCGAAGGAGTTCAACCCTGCTGTGAGCGGTCCGCTCTGATTGGACAGCGCTCACAGCAGGGCAGAAGCAACGCCCATTGAGGAACAGGGAGTCTCCTCCTCCCTGTTCCGATGCCTTCTAATTAGCATAAAGCCGGACCGAAGAACGGGGGGCCCGTGTGAAGCCACCGGGGGACAATTTGCTAAGAAAACAACGCTGCTGGCATCAGTGGGGGACGCACTATCAGGTAGATAGTGCAGATTCATTTTTTTAAAGTCATGAAAGGTCCTCTTTAAACCTAACACTCCAGTTTTCCTACTTCACCCTTCTACTGGAGTGAGACTGTGAAAAAAATCTTAATGATAAACCTGGAGTGACCCTCATTAACATAGATAACCACGCCGACTTTTCCACCCACATTACAAAACTGGAGTAAGAGGTGTAAAAATGCAAAAAGACACAAAGATTTTTGCACAAGCGAGTGCAAAAAAACGCAAAAGCCTTAGAGCGCAGTAATGATAAATCAGGGCCATTGAGTTCTGGTACCTGTATCTCTACTGCTCTGTGATGCTGCATCGTTCTCCAGGTTGTAGATGACAGTGCCTTGGGAGTCAGAGGAGAAGTGGCTGACCACAGATTCATGATGTGAATGTTTGTAGTGATAGCTGTCAGTGGAGGAGTCTGTCCTAGTGTCGCTGGAGATAGAGGGCTCCCTGCCTAAGACACAACAAAGAATTCACAACTGTGTTAAATGCTATTCGTGCAGCTTATAGATAAGGACGCAGAACAAACAACAAAGAAAGATACTAAAATGAAGGTAGTAATTCACCGGTACAATTCTGCACTTCCATTTTATGTTTAAAGGTCCTTTTACACGGGCCGATTATCGGCCGAAAAATCGTTCCTAGGAACGCTAGTGGCGATAATCGGCCCGTGTAAAAGTGGCCCTAATCAGCCGACGAACGAGCAAAACGCTCGTTCGTCGGCTGATTGGATCTTTTGGTTTCTACAAAAGATCCAATCTGTCGGGCGCACATCGGCCTGTGTAAACAGGCGATGTGCGCCTGACAGTATGGAGCTTCGCGGCCGCACGAGTGATACAGCGATCACTCGTGCGGCCCGGCGCTCGATTCATCGGGCCGTGTAAAGGCTCCCTGCCCGAGCGCCGATATCGCTGATCGGCACTCGGGCAGGGAGACACATCGGCCCGTCTAAAAGGGCCTTAAGGCTAGTTTCACACTAGCGTTTATATATTCCGGTATTGAGCTCCGTTATAGGGGCTCAATACCGGAATAAAACGCTTCAGTTTTGTCCCCATTCATTGTCAATGGGGACAAAACTGAACTGAAGACAACTGAATGCTCCTGAAAGCATTCCGTTCCGTCTTCAGACCAGAGAGCAAACCGCAACATGCTGCGGTTTGCTCTCCGGTCCAGGCATCCGCACCTAAACGGATCCGGAATGACCCCCAATGCAAGTCAATGGGGACGGATCCGTTTGGTGTGGACACACTTGTAAACGGATCCGTCCTCCATTGACTTTCAATAGAGGTTATTCCGGATCCGTTTAAAAGCTAATACAACCGGATCCGGAATTACGGATCCACAAGGTTGTATTACTCAGTACGGATCCGGCGGGTCCCTTCACCCGCCGGATCCGTACTAAGGCTAGTGTGAAAGTAGCCTAAGACATCTAAAGATCAACATTACCTGCATCCTTTCTATTCAGGAGAAAGGACACTAAAACCACTGATAATTACACAAAGCAGATATGGCTTCTTTCCTAAAGGTCCTTTTACACGGGCCGATTATCGGCAGAAAATTCGTTCCTAGGAACGCTAGTGCCGATAATCGGCCCGTGTAAAAGTGGCCCTAATCAGCCGACGAACGAGCAAAACGCTCGTTCGTCGGCTGATTGGATCTTTTGTAAAAACCAAAAGATCCGATCTGTCGGGCGCACATCGCCCTGTGTAAACAGGCGATGTGCGCCTGACAGCATGGAGCTTCCAGGCCGCACGAGCGATACAGCGATCACTCGTGCGGCCCGGCGCTCGATTCATCGGGCCGTGTAAAGGCTCCCTGAACGAGCGCCGATGTCGCTGATCGGCGCTCGTTCAGGGAGACTTTATCGGCCCGTCTAAAAGGGCCTTAAGACGGCCATACATTTTATATTGATGTCTGCTGAACCCACCCCACCTACTGAGTATTGTAGCATCCTCCAGATGGCCGGGGACAGAAGGATCGGGTTCTTGGATTTAAGCACGCTCAGTCCTTTTGTTCTTTGAGAGATAAGCTGTCACCAGACATGTCACTCAGTGTATGAACTTTTGGGAGTGATCTCTGATGGCCAAGTGAGAAGTCAGCTGACAACTATCTAAAACGTATGGCCAGGCTTTAACTCAGGTCACAAGGATTAAATAATAGAATAGCAGGCCACATAAATGTGTTAATGTTCATCTGAACTAGCTTAACATTGCAAATAACACTGCCACATTAACACTTACGGTTGACTGGAAGAAGAGGAGGAAGAAGTGCCTCTTACCAAACACTTGGTTATGGAGTTTTTCCTCATGTGTATTACATCATTTAGGTCAGGATGAAGGAGTTTTTTTGTCGTGACAGTAATCACAGATAAAGAAAAAAAGATACAGACAGCAAAAGTGTGAAATAATTACCAGAGTCTTCACTATCATAGCAAGTTCTGCTATACTGCCGTATATCCATCTGAGACAAAACATCTGGAACAGATACGGGAGTACCTCTGGGATCAGCATACAAAAGTAGTAATGGCTGATAGTGCCCCTTTATGCATTTTGTCACTACGTCTTTCCATTTTGGACCAATCTAGAACAACAAAATAACAAATATAAACCCCAAAGTATACATGCAAACATGGGATTGTCTGCCTTTTACATAATGTAAGCTTAGGGGCAAGTACAAGGTCTCATAAGAAATTGGCCTGTATGTGCACTGAGCGTGCACTATACGAGCTGTACCGAGAGAGGTGGGAAATACAAAAGCATCATTTCAACGTTTGGTGAAAGGTTAGGTAACTCAGTACAATAATTTCTGCCAAGCAATCTAAGAACATTTTATGTGAATCATTTTCCATCTAAATATAAAATTACAGGACTGTGCCACACACACACGTGGAAGCAGAGTATGATTAGGATGCGCCTGTAAACTGCATGTGGCTTCTGCAGCCAATCATAGGCCTCAGCAGTCATGTGGTCTATACCGCTGAGGTCAGTGATTGGTTGGTTGCAGGGGTGGGGAGGAAAGGAGCAGCAGCGCTAGAACGGAGAGGTTTAGGACAGTAAATTTTACATATTTATATATTTTTTATCTATCATTATATTTTATCTATCATTATAAGACTGTTTCTGACGATTTAAACATAAAAATCTTGGCTAGTCCGGTTAAAATCATAGGATAGTTCACAAATCAACTGGGAGTTCCCCATTATTATTGGCATTACCATAAAGCAAATCTTGTATACTGTCAAACACACACACAATCTAAACTCTGCTGTGGAAGAGTTTTTGACTGCTGCATGTACAGACATAAACAAGTTGAATTGAGATAGTAGACTCCATACACGAACAATCAGCAGGTAAGAGGATTTTAAAGACCAAGTTATTGTTAGTGAAAGTACTTGGATTACCTCTTTGACATGGGCATCATCGAAGTACATCCACTTGCGTATTTTGGTTTGAAAGAAGAAGGTGGAGTAATGTTTGCCATAGTAACAGATCATCCCAACCAAATAAAGCTCAGAGTGCTTCGCTCTATCATCTGTAACTCTATAGAATAACTGAGAAAAACAAGTACTCTAAGCAGGGTTAATACAGACTGCAATACAAACTAACCTGTAAAATAAATCACATCAACCTCCTTAACTATATAAACGGCTATAGAAAAAAATAAAGCACATTACAGAAGCAAGGCTGTTTGGTACAAACAGTCATTGCATACCAGATATTACTCAATTACTGGATGTTGCTTAGAATCAAAGACAGAAAATGAAGCTATATGGACCCCTACACATTATCTGGTCTGGAAATTCAACAACATATAGTGAAAGGAAACTTACATCCCCGAGTTTCAGGCAGGTTCCAAGGCTGTGAATAACATCTTCAGCAAGATCGGAGTGATCAGAGTCCCACACCAGTCCTATCGTTATGATCTGTGGGGCATTCATGAGCACCCGACGGATGCGGATTTTCTCCCCACAATTGCTCTGTAAATTCAATGCTGTTGTTATAATACAGTCCGTGATCTAAAATGGTCAGCATACATAATAAAAACAGGGAACATGGGTACATTTTCCATTACAATACTGTGTACTCACAGGACAGTTCCTCAAGTCTCCCATTGTACTAGCTTTTTGCAGTAATTCTCCAAACATATCAGGGGTTGGTTTTTCTCGCCGTTCCAACATACATATTGCCTGGTTGCTACAGTGTAAGCAGAATAAATAATAGAGGAATTAGAGCAGTGATTGCTCAAGGGCACTGCCAAATAATGCTACCTAATGCATGGTATACAGCTATTTTTTATATATTTAAGAAATAACATACTTACATTTTAATCCTGCTTCCATATCGGCTCTGTGGAGCCAAAGTTCATCTCACCAGAAGTCGCACAAGACTTCGGTGAGTTACTACTGTATTCATATCTGCGCATTTAACATTTAAAAACAAATTTAAAATAGCAATCCAAAGTGGAACCAGCCAGTACCAAAGCCCACTTCAGATTGCGATTTTCTGACAGCTACACTGCCCAACATTCCCATAACCCAAGGCAAAATGCAGCCTTTTAAAAAGGAAATGTATCGTCTAGATCTTTTAATAATTAAAACTAGATAATTAAACTTTTTTTCTCATCTTTTCATATTTCGTGACTGCAGATTTAAAAAAAAAAATAAATAAATTTCTGGACATGATTGTGGAATCAGTCATTTTGACCAAGTTGTACTTGTACTGCTATGTTAACAACAGTTCAGAGAGAGAGATGTTTTACAGGATGACTCACTGGAGGTCTTTTATCATAACTGAAATTTCTTTTTTTTTACAAAAGGTGGGAGGTACAAGGGTAGGAAGAGGCGGGCCCGGAACCGCCGCAGTCTGATTTCTTTAAGATGCACGTTCTACCAGAAATCTACACCAGCTCCCGGGAGTAGACTTCAGTTCAATGGTGCACAGACAGCAGAAAATGCAAGATTAGTTAGATCTTCCTCTATCTGGATTTTTACTAAGATTGGTGTGTGAAACTCTGGTCTTTAGTAAATCACACCCACTGACTACTAGGAGAAAGGGCATGCTCTGTGACCTGTGTAGAGGTCACCGTGCAGGGAGGGAGAAACTGAGTTGTGAGGTGCTAGCTTTCATTGTAACAGTGGTGATAACGAGATGACTATTGAAAAGCAACTTCTTAAAGGGGTCTCCCATGCTTTTAATATTGATGAACTACCCTCAGGACAGGTCTGACAACTGGCATCCTCGCCAATCAGCAGTATAAAGGGAAGGCGCGCACTGTGTGTACATGCTGTCTCCCGTATCTTTTCCTGCTCACTGCTGCTATGTCTATGGCACAGCAGCAGTAAGCAGGAAGAGAGACGAGAGACGGCACGTGCACACCTTCCCTTTATACAGCTGATTGGCGGGGGTGCCGGGTGTCGGACCCCCTCCAATCTGATACTGATGACCTAACCTGAGGATAGGTCATCAATATTAAAATCCCAGGCAACCCCTTTAAGCAGGGCAGCAACTTATAATTACTGTAGAAATGGAAATCTACACAACTTTATAATATACTTTATGTTTTAATGAAAACACTCTTGTTCAGATTAAGATGCAACAATTGCAGTCTTTGCAATGCTTTGGACGCATAGACTCCAGAACGATACATTGTAGTAAACTACCAGAGAGATGTGTGCAGCTGCTGACGCATTGTCTAGCCTGGTTACATCCACTTCTCAGCTGAGAACAGGACAGATCTCAATAATGGAAATAAAGTACATTACAAAGTTGTAGATAGTTTTGTTTATACACTGATTGAGCACCATTTACATAAAACTGAAAATTGCTCCAGTTGTTTTACAGAGGGCTGTGTTTACCATGACAATCTGTATGAATGAGCTGACAGACTAACATATAGGAAACAGCAGGTCGTGTAAAACTAAAGAGAGCTTCACCTTACCAGAGAGCAGTAGTAGAGATGTAATGCACCATCTGAATAAAAGGCAGAGGGTCTGATGTGGCACCGCAGCTGGTACATACACACTGCAAAAGCAAAATTAATCACTGCACAATGAAAACAGTTGAGACACCAGAACAGCAGAGCCGTGGCAACTTCAGATGAGTATTCAAAAAGATACCAGCAAACCTTGATGTACACCACTGACTACTGAGGAGATGTAGGAATTCTGGTAATCTAGCACCAGTGCTGTAGGCTGTGCTATTCTTGCTGATAAAAATACCAGAATAGGGCAACAAATACCTCCACAGAGGCTCCCAGTGCTCGTGTGAACAGAGCATATGAAGATTAACAGAAAATTTTGAACATGCTTAGTTCACGCATAGATAATACAGAACAAAGCCTGTTCTGCTGATTACCATGCTTGGTAGTATCTATACAGCAGGTACTATCTACAGAAATCTGATGCAGGAGATACTAAGGCTGACCATACAGGTAAAGTATCATGCATATCACCATATTATTCTGCAGTGAGCTATGCTTTTTTTGCAAATTGCGGCGTGACTCTTTAATTCTGAGCACAGATCATTTCATTTGTAATAAAGGGAGTGAGAAATAAAAATGGAATACATACAGAAGATTTGTTTTTCGCTGACCATTAATCAGAGAAAAGCAGATTAAAAACAACATTTCTAGTTGCAAGGCCTTAAGGGGAACCTCTGGGTGGGTACTATTTCTATTATGGAGACCAGATTATACACATGACAACTATTGTAGGCTAGACAAGCTCTCTGGATTTCTGGGTAAAATATATGGAAATTATGCAACCCAGAGGGGCATCGTCTGGCCTACAATACTGCACACATGTACTCGGCATACCAGGCACGTCACCTGGCCTACAATACTGCGCATGTGTACTCGGCGTACATGGGCTCTCCGTAATGAGAAAGAGTACCCATTAGATAATGCATATATATTGTTAAGAAACATTTGTATGCTAGGCTCTCGCTCTCTTATGACAAATCAATTCATGTCTAAAATGAATTTTTCTAAAATTTCGGCTAACTTCAAAGTAAATTAATCTTGCCTGGTTCACTTATCCCTAATGCAGTTCAAATAAAGACTCTTTTTGGCTTCTAAGAACTGTGAGCCCTGCAAACTTACAAAGCAGTGAAAATAAATGGCCACAGAAGCCAATGAAATGACTTTTCACATCTGAGCCTAAGGCCTAATGGACACGACCATGAGCATTTTACGGTGCGTAAAGCGCAGATCTGCAAAATACTGATGTGGGCCGTGTTCATGCCACATTTTATTGAGGGCCTGTTGACGTCAACATGTCTGCATTATGCGGACAAGTACAGGACATGTTCTACCTTTTGCGGAAAGGGCACACAGATGCAGAAAGCACACAGATGACTTACTACCCCAATGAGCTCTAAATGGGAGGCTAAAGTGCTCAGCTAAACAATGTGTCTATTCAGCTGCAGAGCTGGACACAGTTAAAGGAGCACAGCACTCGCCTGAGCTCTTCTGCCCCTTCATTTCAGCGTCAAGTAGGAGTCTGAGAACTAGGACCTCCACCAATCAAAACTGCTGACGTCTAAGGTTTTTAGGAAATGATACATATCCAGTCATATACACTACAGTGAGTCCACAAAAGGTATTTGCTTTTCTGTCATTCCTAACCATCTTTAGAAATCTAAAATACCTGTTCAAATAAGGTCATTGCAAACTTCTGATGAGAAATACAGTGCTGGGCAGTGCAGATATCTTCTTTGGATTCGTCTGCGATGTGAATATGGAGGCGAATCAGAAGGTTTTCCTGCAAAAAAGAAAAAAAATACTTCTAATATGCTAAAAACTGGTATTTTACCTCAATACTACTGGAGCACGTTTTCCGTACTGGACATGCTCGTCTGAAATTAGTCTCTTAATGTCTGCCAGGACAAAAGTTCACACATCGGCATCTCCTTCTGCATCGTCATGTGTTTTAAGGAAAAGTAAAAAGCATTAAAAAAAATTACAGCACTTACAAAACATTCTGCTGCATCATCCATGATACCCAGCTGGAAACGCTGTTCATCTTGAAAGGTCTTGGCAAGGGCGCTGCGGAGGGCATCCGATGGTAACACCTTCTCACTGCTACACTGAAACTGGTTGAATATCCCCTAAGACAACAGATTTTGACCCATAAATAGACGGCATTGATTCATTCCAACCATAAATCAAAAGATAGCACAAATAGTACACACAATCGGACAAGCTTACAACTAATTACACGAGAGGAGGTAAAGTGTGGCCAAGTTCACACAGGACATTTGCTGTGTATTATATATACTTCAGCTATAAGTGCAATGCTAGCGAAAGGGAGTCAATGAAATGTTATCCAAATACTGTATACTTTTTAAGGCGCTCTCCATAAGTGGATATTGTATTCCCAAAATACTTTCTAGCTGTAAGGTTTTATCGTAATTACATTTTTCTTTAAACCGTATCTTATGCTCCAATTTCTTTTTTTTTTTTTTTTGGGGGGGGGGGCATTGTTCCCTATTAGCATTTCCTAAGCAGCATGCCACTTTTTGTGCAATATTGGTGCTATTCTCAACTGCATTAGATTCCCCAAATCACCTTGATAAGTGAGAACAGCCACGTGGCCTCCATGTAGGACCACATTTCTTCTCCACTGTATCTCATTTAAATTGGGACATGGGACCATCACTAATATAATGCTGATATCAATATCATTACAGCGCACAACCCAATTACGCCTTTGGCTGTTGACCAGCTGCAGGGGCGAAGCATGAAGATCTTTTTACAGAGAAGAGGGGTGAAGCTGCTGCTCCAGCCAGCTGTTTTATGGCCAGCCACAGAGTTGTCAGGAATATGAAAGTGTCATGGATGAGCTCCCGGGACACAGATCATTTCTTTATCCATTTCTCAGTTTTAATTGTAACACGAGAAAAAAAAATATAACAAAGTGAACGGATGAGGTGCTAGGATATTTTCTGGGACTTTTCTATGTTTAGTGTTCCTGTAACATTACAACTTCAGCATTTATCCACAGATAAGGAGTCACAGGGACTACAGTTGAGGAGGCGGTAATTTTATTTCATTTTTTACACTGCTGTTTTTGCACCCTGAAAGAATAGCTACGAGCTTTCATCACTATGTGGGCATTCGCTCTTAGTCACATGCACGGATATGGATGCAGGGTCCTCTGTAACAATCTCAGGGAAGCTTTGAGCATTGCAGGTACCCAACTTGCACCATAAATCTTCTATTACTCCACTTAGGAAGCATTCATATACAATGTCTGTCCGTGTTGTTGGAAATCTATAGCAAAACATCAAAACGTGTACATACACAACATTTTGTTTCACGGCGTTTTAGTGGTTAGTGACATTTTTTATCAAGATGCAAAATGTAGAGTTTTTCTCTATCGGCTTTTGACAGCTTTAAAAACACTTCAAAATACTTCTACAAAGAACTGACCCAGATTTTCTATGGTTTGTTGCATACGAGCATATTCACTCCAGGAAATACAGTACGCCCCGTGTGGGAGCTGGATTTCCCATTAAAGAGGACCTTTCATGCTTTTATTCTACAGTAGCTAAATACCTTTACTCGGAGGGTACCCCCTGCTGATGTTGCCACCCGTGACCGTTCTTCAAAATAGCGCTCCTGCTCCCCGCTGTATTTTTCCCACTCAGTATGCTAATCCTAAACATCGGTACAGGGAGGAGGAGACGCCCGAGTTTCTCAATGGGCGTCTCCTTCTCCCTGGCTGTGCCGCGATCCAATCACATCGAAGAGCGTCACAGCCAAAGAGTTTTTTTCTCCCTGGCTCTGACGCTCTCCGATGTGATTGGATCGCGGCACAGCCAGGGAGAAGGAGACACCCATTGAGAAACCCGGGCGTCTCCTCCTCCCTGTACCGATGCTCAGGATTAGCATACTGAGTGGGAAAAATACAGCGGGGAGCAGGAGCGCTATTTTGAAGAACGGTCACGGGTGGCAGCATCAGCAGGGGGTACCCTCTGAGTAAAGGTATTTAGCTACTGTAGAATAAAAGCATGAAAGGTCCTCTTTAAGGACACTGCTTATCAGTGGTTTGGCAGCAGACTTAAGCTTTCATGCTTCAACCATCTAAAATGTGTGGTCAGCTTAACTGGCAAGTTCATTTTTTTCTTTTTTTTCACACTGATGAAACATACAAAAACCTTCTGTATCAGCAGCTCCATACAAACTCCATTGGGATCATTTATCAAACTGGTTTAAAGTAAA
The DNA here is from genome assembly GCA_900303285.1 of Rhinella marina. Lineage (NCBI taxonomy): Eukaryota > Metazoa > Chordata > Amphibia > Anura > Bufonidae > Rhinella > Rhinella marina. The sequence goes on along the minus strand of ONZH01001318.1, from coordinate 209,237 downwards.
ACTGGCTTAGTTGCCCATAGCAACCAGAATTCTCCTTTCATTTTCCAAAGCTGCTGTCAAAAATGAAATGTGGAATCTGATTGGTCACTATGGGCAACTAAGCCAGTTCTACTTTACACCAGTTTGATAAATGACCCGATATGAGACTGTCTGAGATAGCCAAGCAATATGTTTAGTTGCTCCACAGACTTCATTTGAATGGGGGAAACCTGCTCCTGTGATCAGTGGAGGGTGGGGGTGGGGTTACAGTCAGACCTCTACTGATTTCAATCTTGGCCCAACCCCTTTAACAAGCAAAACTCTAACAGGGTGTCCAATATAAATATTTTTAGAAAAATTTCTTAAAACCATGAAACTATTGTGATGCTAAACAAGCGCGAGACGTGTAATTATGATGATGTCAGCGCTGAACAAGTCCCAATTATCGTGCATTTTCATTAATCTCTTATACATTGTGTTACATTCCCGCATCCTGCCTGGTCACATTTTCAGCATAGCATCTTCATTAGTGTACGACTTAAACATATACGGCTCTGTGCGTCTCATTAGTCAGGCAGGTACCTAGCACTCTTATTGGCATTCAGTGCATGTATTCAAGGCCATCACCAAGTTTCCAAGAGGGTGAATAGATTTGGTTTTTTGGGTCACCTAATATCTGAGAAGAGTTCCGAGATCCTGTAAAAACCAACTCATTCTGAAAAACTCACTGATGTTTGTGTTACATGATGATTAATTTCTGTGGAAATCTGATTGAAAGAAGTAGGTCAGAGCAACACAATGAATTATTTGTATTAAAAATAGAGTCCATCAATGGGAAAGGAAAGCACTTACCAAGCAATCATCTCATCAGTCCATTCTGACGAGTCCGCTCCCCACCCATTCCTCCACATAATAGGAACCTATCAGCTCCGTAGCCTTCTGCTCAACTACCCCAATATCACTGAGCCAATGCAATGTGTAATCTTCACAATAAAATCATCCAACAATACTGTAACTTGTGGAAGCGTTGCTAGTGACAATACAGGTACGACAACTTCAGACTATGTAACACTGTGTATTGTAAAGTACTGAAGGGGTCTATATATCCCAAAATGCTCAGATAGGGGAGGTAAAATAATCCAGGAAAACGGTGTTGTTTCAGCAAAGTGTAGTTTGCTGAGGCATTTGTGTTTAAAGTATTTCATGTTTTTATGGAATGGTGGGTAGGTTGGTAGAGGGACCTGTCATTCCCTCCCACTCCAGTACGGCATTTTCCATTAGCCCAGGATGAACCCAGGTGTAGCTGCTGGACTCATTACTGTAGGGATAAAGACGGGATGAGAGCCTCATTCTATGTCAGTGCCTGGAAGCTGCATAACCGGTTGGCTGTGCAAAGCCTGATCCCAGGGTTTGCATATAGTTAGCACTAGATGGGCTAGATGATCTATTTTGTGTATGTCACACACATGGATGCGTAATAAACTTGCATGACACAGTCTTTTATTGGATGGAAAACAGAAGCTGTTTGGACTTTTAACCCCTGAAATTTATCTGTCATTGTCGACCCCACCACAAGCACATGGACCCATACACATGCAAATTAGCCTCTAGTTCCAATGGGAGTGATGCCGTTATACCTAGAGGCTCTACTCTCTCTGCAACTCTCTACTTTGATTGACAGGGCCAGGTGTAATGAGGGTTTCACTCTCTGTCCCTGTCACTCAAAGTCTAAGTGTAATGGTAATACCATTGCTTCTAGAGGCTTATTTGCCTATATTAAAACATTGTATAGCAAAACATTTGTCTCAGCAATGAGGACACATATGAACATGGGAATAACACAGATGCCTTCAGCTGCCAAGTGCACATGTAACAGGTCAGCCAGTTTCATAGGTACAAATCTGCTGACAGATGCCCTTTAAGTGATCTGCACCTCTGCCACACCTTACTTCAGTGCATTTCTGATTAAGACTGGAGTACAAAATGCCAGTCTTGATAAATTCTCCCATAAGTTTACTTAAAGAGGACCTTACGCCACTCCTGACATGCCCGTTTTAACTGCTTCATGCATTCCCTGTGTAATAACAATTCTGGAACATCTATTCTTATGTCTCTATGTTGTGCCATTCCTTTATTATTTCTACTAGAAATTATGAATGAATTGCTACCAGTCTGCAGTAAGGGTACAGAGAGGTACCAGTTTGGGGGGAGGGGTGTACCTACACAGTCTGACAATGGCAGCACTACTGATTGGATAGAGTCAGTCTGTGCAGGTACACACCGCCAACTTGTTACCGCCTCTCTGTACCCTTACTGTAGACTGCTAGCAATTATTCATAACTTCTAGTAGAAATAATAAAGGAATGGCACAACATAGAGACATAAGAATAGAGGCTCCAGAACTGTCATTACATGGGGAATGCATGAAGTTATTAAAACAAGCATTTCAGGAGTGGTGAAAGGTCCTTTTTAAAAAGCTCCACCCGTACAAATGCTTCCTATGGGTAAAGCTATACCCACATCTGTGCTAAGCATTTACACTGTTGCTCATCCGACAGAACATTGAAAATGACGGCAGTGCTGAGTCAGTCACATGTAAGATATAGCTTTCAGCAGACCTTTATTATAGCTTCACACAGTTTGTTACCCAGCTTTCTGCCTACCTATGCTGCAATATGAAGGATTCATCACTCCATAACTAGGCAGATCTGTTGATTACAGCTGCCCAGCGATTCTGACCCAGCTTTTCCAGGCTACTCAACAGCTAATTGGACTACTTATGGCATAATATGGGGAGTTATCAATATATAACTAGGTATATATGGCATTCTGCAGTCTGGGAAATCTAGGTAAAACATCTGGTGGCGGGGAATACTAGTAATATCTAATACATGCAACGCTCTGACGCCGTGGACCATGGGGGATAAGGGGCATGGGGGAGGTATCACTATTTAAGTAGGCTTAACTGTACATCACAGCATCAAGGCAACACCGAGTATAGGCCCGACTGCTCTCCAGCATAACTCACTGGTTGTTACCCAGCTTTCCAAAGCTCCTAAAAGGTAAATTATTACAGCTTTAGAAAGATAAGTGGCTGCGCCCTTGAAGCCCCTGAACGGTAAAAAAAAAAACGAAGAATCACCTGTCCACAGTCCCGACGCTGCTCCAATCCCATCCACTTCCGGTTCATGCAGCGTCTGGAACGTGGCCAGGTGATTCTTCTTCTTCTATGCCCTAAAAGGCTTTATCACAAGGTCTCAAGCTGTCACTTACAGACCGGAAACAAGGCAAGCTAGTACTGATGATGGTATTTAAGGTTGGGATTTTCGCAAGTCCCACCCACTACAATGCTCATGGGCACAACTGCTGCATCCTCTGGCATTCTATTTGAGCAGTAATTATTTGATATGTACAGAACCTACCAATCAGGCTGGATTAAAATGATACATTAGTATGCCACCGGTCAAAAAACGTGTGAATCAAGTTATCTTTACGAGGGTTGTGGCATGGCAGCCTCCACCGTTATGATAAGTTGATTGCTAGGGGCCTGGAAGCCATGGCCGGCCAGACTAATCATTATATATTAGACATCAGGGATGTAAGAAAATTATCTGAACACAGGACTATTTAAAAGGACGAGAACACACGACTCTTAAAGGACTATTTAAAAAGAGTTACTGAAAATGACTGAATTAACTATTTCTCAACCAAGGTTCAATTGGTCTGTAAAATATCACACTATATATAATATCACACTACATAAAAAAATATGATTATATATTTATATTTCAAAATCATCTACCATCACAGTAAAAAATACAAAAGAATCCAATAACCATGCCACAGACATCATTAGTCAAAAACAAATTAGAATAAATTGGAATGAGAAAGGTTTTATTTTATTCTATGTATTTTAAAGTGTAACTGTCTTATTATTTTTTTTGATTTGCTAATTCATTAGAGCTACGTAGGCATGTATACCTGAGTTAGTCTGTCAATGATTGCCAAACAATGTGTAATTACCTTATAATGACAGCTTTAATTAATGTCTCCTGTCCCTTTCCACTGGTCCCTTAAAAGACTGTTGCGATGGCTCATCTAAGAAGACAGGAAGACAGAGGGGCGGTCCTTCACACTGCATGCCTGCATTAGGCTTCAGAGTGAGGAGGCGTGTCTCAGTGATCCAATCTGATTGGCTGGCAGGAAGGTGCTGGCTGCAGCAAGTGTGTATGTGAAGTGAGGAAGGGAAGTTTTGGCCTCAGAACTGGCAGAGGAGCCATCTTGAGAAGATCCTCATATTGTAGAGGTTAAAACAGCCGTAACTAAGGGAAAAACTTAAGGCAAACAAAAGAAACTAAAGAGTCCTTTATGCATAATGCTCCACCAGCAGTAACATATGTTAAAACTGATTTTTTGATAAAACATGGCGGTTACATTTTAAGTGTGATATTAAATATATCCTAGAAATAATTTAATTGCTTATCGTTACCTACCTTGAGTGCACAGAATATGCAGGAGTCACCCATACATTTGTGTGTGGTTAACTGGCGGAAGCTCCGGCGGAAAATATCCAGATGCCACAAAACCTGTGAAGACAGATCACACATCCAGGTTAATACAAAGTAAAACAAAACCAGGACAACTCTGTATGAGGGTTACCAGTGCAGGATAAAAGTAAAATTACTCACCTAGAAAAACCTACCAGCAGGTCACTGTTGCAGGCAATAAATGTTCACCCATTGTCTGCAGCAGTCAAGTGCGGGTGATTGCAACATTATCAGACGAGTTAAAGGGGTTTTCTCACTTAAGCAAATGGCATTTATTATGTAGAGAAAGTTAATACAAGCCACTTACTAATGTATTGTTATTATACATATTGCCTCCTTTGCTGGCTGGATTCATTTTTCCATCATATTATACACTGCTCATTTCCATGGTTAAGACCACCTCGCAGTCCATCAGTAATGGTCATACTTGCACACTATAGGAAAAAGCATTAGCCTATGTGCGGTCCCAGCCACTAGAGCGGCCAATGCTTTTTCCTATAGTGTGCAAGCACGACCACCACTGATGAATTGCAGGGTGGTCGTAACCATGGAAACAAGACGTGCGTAATATGATTGAAAAATGATTCCAGCAAGCAAAGGAAGAAATATGGATAATAAAACATACATTAGTAAGTGTCTTGTATAAACTTCCTCTACATAATAAGTGCTATTTGCTGAAGTGAGACAACCCCTTTAATACTCCTTTTGTTATTTTGGCACATCCCCTGCCATTTGCCACATTTTATATGTCTTGGACAACCTCTTTAACAGCTGCTTAGAAACAACACAGTGAATTTACAGCTATGAATGACAGTATTTCTCTATATTCTCGAGCCTGGTGCTCTCCATTTCAATCTTACTAGTGATGGCCTGTATACCTTGTTCCCTGGCACACAGTTGCTTCTGCTGCATCTCCCAGTCGCGCGAATCAAAACATCCGGTTAACGGGGGGGCCTTCCTAGCATCGCGGGGAGGCTCTTCCCCATTGAATCCTGCTATTGGCTGTATCCCTCCCGTTGCCAGATGTTTTGTTCTGTGCGAGATGCAGCGGCGTCTGTATGGGCAGGAGAAGCGACTCGGGTGCCGGGGAATGCGGCAAGTACAATCTGTGTGAGGGGCCCGGGCATTTGGGGGGCATTTTTGGGGTTGGATAACCCCTTTAATAATTGATTAATGATGGTCTAACTTCCGGCACCACTATCATCAGCTATTTGACATCCTAGGCCAGTGATGTCACATTCATTGGTCATATGGCCTATTTGAAGCTCAGTCCTATTCAAGTGAATGGGTCTGGGCTGCAGTACCAAACCATGTACGACGCTGTGCTTGAAATGCTGTGAGGAGGCTGCAGCACTCAGAGTTCCTCTTCAAACAGCTGATCGGCAGAGCTGGGCAATATATCGGACCCTCACCTATCAGATATTAATTTATCCTGAGGATATTTCAATATCAAACTACCAGAAAACTCCTTTAAAGAATTTCAGAAAGGATGAGGTACATTTGTAACAGTGAGGAAACATATAAAATGGACTTTGCGGTCTGGCAACTTATGTGTTAATAGTTGAAACCCCTGTTCTGGAGTCAGGTGCGCACCCCAGAGGTGGTACATGCCTACACCAGACATTTTTAGCATGCTTTCTGGGAAAACGCTTAGAAGAGAACAGTTCAAAACTACTGACATGTCTATTTTTGTACTTGCATCGCCCATAAAAATAATTCTGGAGCCACCATTAGGCGCACATTGCTGGACCTGCAATGCAAAGCATACATACCTGCTTCTCGCCACTGAGTTCTGGCTTCTTTAGTCCTCCACCGCCCTACCCACTCCTAAACTCCCATACAGTGGTCATGTGGCCACTACAGCCACTGACTGCCTGAAGTGATGAAGTGTCATTGGGTCACATGACACATGATGTGCATATCACTGCACGCGACCACTATCAAACAGTAAGCGTACCAGCAGGGACTGGAGTGCGTCATCAGGGGACCGACTGTGCTGATACTAGTGGTGTGAAGCAAGCAAATATGCTTCCCTCTGCACGTCTGGCATGTGTGTGTGTGTATGGGAGGGGGCGGCACGTTGGTCTGTTCGAAAGACTCCCAAAGGTAGACTACTCCTTTAAAACTCTGCTGTTCCTCTGTAATTCATCCTACACATTTTTGAGTAAATTGACAACTGGGTGATAGCATTCGGCTGAAAACGCACAACAAAGATCTAAGAAAAAGATGTTCCAGAATTGTTATTTTAAGAGGAATAGGAACATTACAATAGCTGGACCACTGCAAATATTTAACTTGGAATAAGCCTATCATCAAGTATGCAGCACTCCTAGGTAAGCATATTCCCACGAGCTGGAACAATATTGTCTTATTGCAGGGAGTGTATTGAGAACAGCTTGTCTCTAAGAAGATTGCCTTTCTCCAAGGTTACCCAGCAAGTAGGGAAATATTTGAGTGGCCAGTTGATCCTCTGGTCCAACCCACTAAAGCTCAAAGCTATGCAAACAGCAATAGCATCGGAGATTATAATTAACGTCTTAGTCATAACACCATGAAGGAACACCCCAATTGACGGCTCTCAGGAAATTATCTTAGGTTATTAAAATAGCCGTGACATTAAGACTTAATGCTGTAACCTTGGCACAGCCCAATGATTTTAGATTCTTTGACAGTGAATCAAGTGCAGCTACAAAAACACAATGTACATGCTGACTCCACCATCAAATATTTATAAGGCCAAATTCTGCTCAGAAACGGGTTTCTGCTGGGAAAAACACTTTTCAAGAACAGTCTACATTATAAATCCCGTACAAAGTCGTCTCAAGCCACAGGAAGAGGGGTATAAGAAAGCCCCTAAGAGATCCAATCCATGGTGGAAGAGGCCAGAAGACATAGCAATACCACGTATCACTGCAATCTGCTCAATATTCAGCTTTAGTGCTGCTGAAGTTAACCAAAAAACAACAATATCAAAGAAAGCTCTAACTACAGGATGAACCACAATTCTCACTTTGAAGATGGATTTGAATTTTATAAACTTGGCATTTTTGACTTGTCAAGAGGGCACAATGAAAAGCAGAGGGCATCATGAAAACTGGGTGCAGGCTTGGCATTCCTGGAGCCCCAAAGTTATGTCTGGGGGCCCTTATCAGGACAGCCAGGAATCCCAGCAGCAGTTCCCAGTCTGTCCACAACTGTATCTGCATCTTGAGGATGCAGATACAGTTGAAAGTTGCCAAATAACTTTCAACTTGCCAAATTCTCAGTCCAACCCCCCCTCCCCCCGCCATACTGCAAAAGGCATATCTAAATTGGACATTACATACAGCACTACATACCTCTTACAAGCAGTGAGATATCCTCTCATATAGATGTTCTCTTTACTCATGTTCTCCATTCAGACCAGATCGCCATGACAAACTATTTCAGCAGTCTTGCCACACAGATATCTTAGATTCCTCACCGTTTCCATCATCCTGCTCCTGGTCTCCAACAGTACTAAATACTGCTCAATACTGGGTCCACTGTGCTCCCCAATATGCCCAAAAACTATTTAGCTGAAATAACAGTGCCATACAGATAATCCCCAAAGTGCTCTCAAAAGTCCCACCAATGGAAATAATTATCTCCCAGAATGCCCTCATTAATAGTGCTTCTAATAGAAATAATGCTTTCCAAGTGTGCCGTTAGTAGCAATGCTCTCTATATTGTACCTAATAATAATGCCCCCACAGTATCCCAAGTAGTAGTAATACAGTTAGTATGGCACCCTGTAGTGCCCCTCATGTGTTTAATGCCCCCCTGGTACTTATATTGCCCCCAGTATTTCTAATTGCTCCTCTGTACTGCCCCCTGTATGTTTAATTTCCCCAAGTAGTGGCCCCTGCATATATAATGCCCCCTCTCTGTACTGCTCCCAGTAGTGCCCCCTGTATTATTATAATGTCCCCCCCCTTCAGTGCCCCCTTTATTTATAATTCAGTCCCCTCAATACTCCTGTTCCATGTCATCATCTGCAAAACTTTACCTGTGTCCTGGCGCAGGTGGACCTGACAATGCCATTGTACTGCCTAAGACACGGCACAGGTTGTCACACTGATCTCGACTGCCTTTTCCGGGGCCGAGTGATAATACGTTCATCTGTCACATGGCCTAGGAGCAGCTCAGCTCCATAAAAGTGAATGTGGCTGAGCACAGCCATTATACAGTGTACAGCGCGTTGCTGGTGAGCAGGGAGAAGGCTGTGGCGCTAACAGGAGCACCGATGCCTTCTGAAAACAGTTGATCGGCGGGAGTCTTGGGTTTCAGACCCCCATCGATCAGATACCGATGACTTATCCTGAGGGTTTTGATAGGTAATCACTATCTGTAGCCTGGAAAAACCCTTTTAAAAATGTGCATCTATGAACAAGAGCAGTGTCCATTAAGAAAATTTCAGCTGTAAACATAGTAAAACTCAGCATTTCCAATACTTACTTGAGGTCACTTCACACTCTTTGCAGTGTATGTTGGAGGTAAATACCAGTAGAAATTCCCAAAGTGTACCTCTAAATGGATGCCTCGGGCATATGACACTGTATAGATATACATCACCCCTAGGTTTATATATTTAAAAAAAAAAAAAAAAAAAGTTTTCCACGCAGGGCACATTTTGCATCTATTGCATTGCATCTATATGGAATACCACATCAGACTGTAATTCCATACAGAAGTAAGACTGTATACTGACGGGGTGGTCATATCACCAAGACAGAGACCAAAACAACACTTTTGTCCTCTGTTGGGTGCTCGAGGGGCATAAGGACAAGTTTGATGTATGTGCCCTAACTCCGACTCCCGACTCCCTCATACATGGAGCATGTTTAAGTGCTAACTTTAAAACCACTTCAAGACCAGGCCTAATTTTGCAAATTGGTAATAACTTTGGAACACTTTTACTTATCCAAGCCATTCAGAGATTGTTTTCTCATGACACATTGTACTTCGTGTTAATGGTAGATTTGAGTCAATATGTTTTACCTTTATTTATAAAAAAAAAATCAAAATTTACTGAAAATTTTGAAAAAAAAAAAAATCACAATTTTTTAAATATGAATTTCTCTGCTTTTAAGTTGCATAGGGATATCTAATAAAATTGTTATTAATGAACGTTCACCATATGTTCACTTTATGTTGGCATAATTTTGGAAATGTAATTTTATTTTTTTAGGACGTTAGAAGGCTTCAAATTTTAGATGTAATTTTTAAGATTTTCATGAACATTTCCAATAGTTAATTTTAAAGGATCTTTGCAGTTCTAAAGTGACTTTGAGGGGCTTAAATAATAGAAACCTCCCATAAATGAACATATTTTAGAAACTACAGCCCCCAATGTAATCAAAACTGATTTTACAAAGTTTGTTAACCCTTTAGATTTCCCACAAGAATTAAAACAGAAGGAAGGTGAAATTTAAAATATATATATTTTTTCGCAGATTTTCAATTTTTAATTCATTTTTCCCATAAGATAGCAAGGGTAAACAGCAAATCAAACCTGAATATTTATTTTCCTGATTCTGAAGTTTGCAAAAACACCCAATATGTAGTTGTAAACTGCTCTGTGACCGGCAGTAATAAGAGGGAGATAGTACAAGCATTTGTGATCGCTTTGACAGCTTGTCAGAGTGATCAAAAGCCTGGAGACCAGGAAAAAAGGTCTCAGGTTAAAGCTCCATGTTCTTGGCTGTCAGGAGGCAGCTGAGTCAAGGAGCTTCTATGTACAGGTGCTGCACACAGGGGGCAAAGCTGAAGGACGTTTATAGTCAATGGGCAGACTTGAAGTGGTTAAACAAACTTTGCATAAATCAATAGTACAGATATGTCATGACAAAAAAAAAAGTTTGTAATGTTTTACTAGATATCTTTACTCTGAACTTTCAGTATCAGGCTTTTCTCTGGGTACAGCTCACTAAGGGCCTGATGTATGAAAACTGACTTTCTTTGTTGCCCATAGCAACCAATCAGAGCTCCTCTTTCATTTCTCCAGAGCACTATATGAAATGAAAGGGGAGCTCTGGTTGGTTTCTATGGGCAACAAAGAAGCTTCTACACCTAGACAGTTTTCATACATAAGGCCCTAGGTGTTTTACATCAGGGGAAAAGCAAACTAAAACATAAAGCTTACAGAGAGAACATGCACTGGACAAGTGATTTATGCACAGTTTATTGAAAGTTTAGATATACTAAGAAGCACTTGCCTTAAAGGGGTTTTCTCAGCAGGTTGATTCACTAGCTGACAGGCAGTTTGCACTCGCCCTGTCTCCTCAGGCTGTGGGTGGGTCTGCAGCAGTTATTCGCATGTAAAATCTCACTCTGACAGAGCAGGAGATTGTGATCTCTAACAGGTAAAGCTATGCTTCTCAGTCCTCACAACACTTGTACCTTTTGCTTACTGCAGGTAATCACTCAGAGCTCAGTCCCATCATTCTTCACTGCTCTTAGCCAATCAGATAACGGTCTTTCTGGTCTGCAGGTTACCATAGAAACCTGTGTGCAGTGAAAGACCTGCTGAACTGTCTATAGTTCATGACTAAAGTAAAATCTTCTGACCACTGTATTTTAACTGTCCCTTTACGTTGAAAACTAATCTTTGTAACTAGTGAGAAAACCCCTTTAATCCTGTTTTCTCTAGTAGATCTGAGATGATTGCAGCCATTCCTTCCCAGTGCCTTTTTCCTCTGATCTGTAGCAGAGGAGCTTCACTTCTGAGCATCTACATAAAGGGCAGCACACAGTCATCTCAACTAAAAGCCTAGATCCTTAGATCAGGAATAGAACAGACATTTATAGGACATTTCATCATTTCCCCAAATTCTTATGAAAATATATTCAGCACATACTGCATTGAACTAAATGTACCAATTTATTATATATTTTTGGAGTCGGTCCATTTTAAACTTCGACTCCACCAAAATGAACACCGACTCCGACTCCACAGCCCTGGGGAAACTAGCACATAATCATAAAGCCATCCATTCCGCAGCCTCACCAAAAAAAAAATAAAAAATAGAACATGTTCTATTCTTGCCCGTTTTGCATTCAAGAATAGGCAGTTGTTACAGAGGGCAGGACGTACTGTTCCGCAAAATGCAGAACCCACATGGCCAGAATCTGTTTTTTTTTTTTTAGGATCCGGAATTTGTGGACTGCAAAATGGCTAAGGCCGTGTGCATGAGGTCTAAGAATACGACCCACGGTCTTAATATAAGACAAATTTACTATTCTGGTGCATGGACCTTTATAAATTTGAAGTATCATAATTCCTGATTTATGCTACAACTGTCCATGTGTCAAAAATTTTACACAGCATCTAAAGCTTTAATTTAACCCTTAGAGGACCTTGCAAATTTCCATTATTTTCATTTTTTTCCATTTTTCACTCCCCACTTTCCCAGAGCCATAACTTTTTTATTTTTCCATTCACATAGGCTTATGAGGGCTTTTTTTATTTTATTTTTAAATTTTTCTTTACGGGACAAGTTGTTCTTTCTATTGGCACTATTTAATATTCCATACAATGTAGTAGGAAGCTGGAAAAAAAATCAAATGGGTTATGGGTTGAAATGGGAAAAAAAGACTTAATTCTGCCACAGTTTTTTTTTTAACCTCCATTCTTTAGGTCAGTACAATTCCGATACCACACTTGTATAGTTTTTCTTGCATTTTAATACTGAAAAAAACAACATATTTTTCACCCTATAAGTAGAGCTGGGCGATATGGCAAAAAAAAAATCTCGATTTTTTTAAAATTTTGGACGATTCACGATTTAAATCTCGATTTTCTTATGTTATTAAAAATATTAAAAAATAAATAAAAAAGCCTACTGTGCCCCATCAGACCTCACATCAGCCCACTGTGCCCCCACCAGACCTCACATCAGCCCACTATACCCCCATCAGACCTCAGATCAGCCCACTGTGCCCTCATCAGACCTCAGATCAGCCCATTGTGCCCCATCAGACCCCACATCAGCCCACTATACCCCCATCAGACCTCAGATCAGCCCACAGTGCCCCATCAGACCTCAGATCAGCCCACAGTAGTGCCCCCTTCAGACCTCAGATCAGCCCACATTAGTGCCCCCTTGAGACCTCAGATTAGCCCACAGTAGTGCCCCCTTGAGACCTCAGATTAGCCCACAGTACTGCCCCCTTGAGACTTCAGATTAGCCCACAGTAGTGCCCCCTTGAGACCTCAGATTAGCCCACAGTAGTGCCCCTTCAGACCTCAGAACAGCCCACAGTAGTGCCCCCTTGAAACCTCAGATTAGCCCACAGTAGTGCCCCCTTCAGCCCTCAGAACAGCCCACTAGGCCACCATAAGAATAAAATAAAAAAAATCTCTCACCTGTCCTGCGCCGCGGCTCCGCTCCAGGTCCGGCGCTCCTCAGTCTTCTTCTCCCGGCGCTGTACTGTCACCTGACTGCATGCAGCGTCAGGTCAGAGTGCGCGCACTACGTCCTGATGCTGTACACGGTCAGGACAGTGCAGCGCGGCCCCGGAGAAGAAGAGGAGCGCCAGACACCGGAGCGGAGCCGCGGCGCAGGACAGGTGAGAGATTTTTTTAATTTTATCTGGCGGGCGCCATTTTAGGAAAATCGAGTTCACGATTTTCCTAAAAAAAAAAAATCGTGAGGCTTTCAATTGGCGAATTAATCGAATTAATTCGATTAATCGCCCAGCCCTACCTATAAGACACATTTTTTCCTGATGAGAGGCATAGGGGCTGATGAAAGGCATGGGGCTCTTAGCTGAGGTCTGATTGGGGGGTCATTCACTTGGGGTCGGAGCTGAGGTCTGATTGCTGGTCTGACCTGAGGTGTAATAAATTATTTTTTTCTTATTGTCCTCCTCTAAAACCTAAGTGCGTCTTATGGGCCGGTGCGTCTTATAGGGCGTAAAATACAGTAATTTTTCTCCTAATTACCATATTCTGACCCTATAACTTATTTGTAATTATGTGTACGGAGCTGTATGAGGGCTCATTTTTGGCGGTGAGATATGTACTTTTCAGTGATACCACTGTGAAGTGTGCGTGCGCATGAGTTTTTGATCACTTTTTGAGGGAGGTGAAGTGACATAAAAATTGGCGAATCAGCCATTTTTTATTTTTCTTCCGTTACACCATTTGCTGTATGAGATAAATATGGTTATATTTTAATACTACAGCCATTTTCGGATGCCACAATGCCTATGCTTTTTTTTTATTGTTTATTTCAAGGATGGGGGCTGATACTAAGGGCTCTTTCACATGAACGATACGGGTTGGCTCCAGATGCGTTCAGTGAAACTCACATCATTTTGCAAGTAAGTTTAGTCAGTTTTGTCTGTGAATGCGTTCAGTTGCTCAGTTTTTTCCACGCAGGTGCAATGCGTTTTGATGCGTTTTTCATGGGTGTGATAAAAAACTGAAGGTTTACAAACATCTCTTAGCAACCATCAGTGAAAAAACGCATTGCATCCGCACTTGCTTCAGGATGCAATGTGTTTTTCACTGAAGACCCATTCACTTCTATGGGGCCATGGCTGCGTGAAAAATGCAGAATATAGAACATGCCACGTTTTTCACACAACGCAGAAGTGATGCGTGAAAAAAAAAATGCTCATATACACAGACCCATTGAAATGAATGGGTCAGGATTCAGTGCAGGTGCTATGTGTTCACGTCACACATTGCACCCGCGCGGAAAACTCGCTTGTGTAATGCCCCTTTCACACGAGCGGGAGACTTGCATGTCTCCCGCAACGCATCTACAGGGCTGGACTCCGGCACTGACTGGGATCGCATATAATGCTCTGCGATCCCTGTCCGTGCCGAGTCCAGCCCTGTAGATGCATTGCGGGAGACATGCGAGTCTCCCGCTCGTGTGAAAGGGGCATAAAAGGGGCCTAAGATTGGCAGTTGTGTTCTTTGGTATATACCAGTGAAGGGAGCATGCTTGAGTCTCCGAGAAATCGCTGGGATATTACAGCTTCCTCAGTCTCGCAACTCACTTGTCTGCACAGTTCAGATGTTGTGGGCCATCTTTAAAGTGCAGACTTCCGCTGTACATGAAGGGTGGATGTCGGGTCTTTAAAGATGGTGTACGCTCCGGAGCAGAGCAAGCTCCATAGCTATGGGTGCCTGCTGTTTCGCACAGCAGATACCTGAGGCTAATGTCTACAGTTGGCAGTAATGACAATCGCACACATTTAAAGGGGTTGTCCAAGTTATGGGAAAAAAAATATAGCATTGTAAATCTGATGGGTAGCAATATATAACTAAGTTCAGCAAGTTTTAGGCAAAAAAAAAAAATCTATATTTCCTCATTTCCCTGGTTCTCTTCTGGCCTTTGTTTACATGCAGTAATAACAATCTCTGCCCCTCCCCCTTCTCTGCAAAGGCAGTGAATATAAGTGCTGTGAGTACATGTCTGCCTGCTGGGATACTCAGCAGCATGTTGTTTGTGTAGGACTACAAGTCCCAGCTGTACAATGACACTGCTGATACACACAGGAAGTTCTCCCTACCTGTTCTTGTACAATTCCTCTATAGCTCTTCTGCCCAGCATTTGTCTCCTCTCACTGCTGCAGCTACTATTTGTTGTAAAGCCTTGAGCCCTCAGTGTGTTCTGGCTGAAGGGGTTAATGTTTTATCTGAAGGAATCCAGGGAGAGAGCAGATAGCAGGAGCCCGGCAAAGAAAGGAGGCGTGGCCAGTGACCTCTCGTGTACAGACTCTTATCTGAACTCTGAGGCTTGTACACGAAACATCATAGACCAGGGAGATAAGGTGACATCACAGGTCATGTGACCCTCAGTCAACTCTGATAAACCAGCAGCTTTAGAAACACAAAGTATATGGGAAAGTTGTTATACCTGACAAGTTAGAAACATATAAAGAACAAAAAAATAACTCGGACAACTCCTTTAACCCTTCAGACCTCGTGGTCAAATGTGACCACAGCATATGGAAGAAAAAAAACCCGGAAGCTTGCGCTTTCTGCAAAAACGCGCAGTAATCCTACTGACCCAGAGAATAAAGGGAACAGATTCATTTTATCACATAGTGAATGCTGTAAAAACTTACCCCCTACTTGCACAGCAATGGGTACAAATTTGTTAAAGGGTACCGCACACCCCAACTTTCTCACGTCCTTGTTCCTTGGGACCACAAGCAGCAGGAAGAACAAGATTTCTCCATAATCAAGTCTCACTCTGTCAGCATGACACCACCCTGAACTACTGTGCTGTGTGGACAGCTGTAATTCTCATATCTGAGCTGATCCCAGGCTGCTTGCCAACTTACTGCAGGAGAGTAAATGGAGTTCAGAGATAAGAATTACGGGGGTCATTCATTAAGACTGGCCTTTTAGACGACGGTCTTAATAAGCCCCTGCGCTGGCATTGGCCTCTACATAACTTCGTCATATCCACCGCCGGTCTAAATGTAAGACTGCTTCCTTGCTGGTTTAAAGTTAGATCATTTTCTATGCCTATGAATGAGACAGGCCTTCCCCGCCTACTTCTTTAGACCTGGCATGAGCAGGAAAAAGTCGCAGTTTGCCCCACAATCTGTGCCAGCAATATGCCTAATATAGACATATTTCTGACTGTAAATAACCCCCTACATCTTTACTATATGGAACACGTTTACCAATTTGAATATACTGTCTAGCCCTGCACCAAGTATATTCAGTTGGAGCCACTGTGATAGGTCTGGTGCAGTTCTACGCCATCTATGAGATTAGTAAATCTGCCCACCTATCTTCTCAGCTATCCAGGCATTACAGTATTTCAAGGGGGGTGGAGTCATAGCAACAGATGGTGCCACACCATACTATGGGACCCAAAAACTCCTATAATAACTGACCCTTCTTCCTGCTTGAAAAAGTACAGGAAAAAAAACCTTGTCAGAATACAGACCAGCTGGTATGAATGACAGCGTATGTAGTAGGTACCACCTCTGATAAGTCCTTTAAAATAAACTCTTCCTGCTGACCAGAACCAGACCCACCCTCCTCCGCTGTGCCCTGCTGTCCAGGTTCTGTGAAGCACACATTCACAGTATAACTCACATGCCACCTGACATCTCAGCACAATCCTGTTGATGCAGGTCATTAAGGAAAGGTCAATTATAGTCACTAATCTAGGAGACTATTACTGGTATATCAGGTACAGTAAGTGCAACTTAATTTTTGGCAATTGTAAGCTTTACAGCACAGATCACTGGATGCTTATGTCATTATACCTTGAAACTGCATATGTATTCCTTTATTATATGCTACTAGCATAGTGATCCAGCTTTGCAAGGGTGTATTTTGTTTGGGAGGGGGATTTTGTGCGTGGTTAAAAGATGACATTCACAGTGACCCCTTAACAGCGACTACTACAATACCCGTTCCTCTTAACAGTGATTTGCACAGTGACCTCCACAGCTCTCCGCCCCCTTTACAGTGACCTCCACAGCGCTCCGCCCCCTTTACAGTGACCTCCACAGCGCTCCGCCCCCTTTACAGTGACCTCCACAGCGCTCTGACCCCTTCAAAGTGACCTCCACATGCGCTCTGACCCCTTTACAGTGACCTCCACAAGCGCTCTGACCCCTTTACAGTGACCTCCACAGCGCTCTGCCCCCTTTACAGTGACCTCCATAAGTGCTCTGCCCCCTTTACAGTGACCTCCACAAGCGCTCTGCCCCCTTTACAGTCACATCCACGGCGCTCTGCTCCCTTAACAGTGACCTGTAACAGTGATGAAAAATGGCTGAGTGGTTATGGAAACCTGGTGTAAAACTGCGTGCATGTCAGAGAGACGAAGACTAAAGTTCTATTGGCTAATAAGGGTCAGGTGACTGTGTATATGTCAGTTAGGATATGACTGAAGGGCCTGCGACCTTGTATTGGCTAATACCGCTAATGCTATTGTGCCATATTTGCCTTTTTGGGAATATATTTAAAGAACAGTAAGGCCTAGAAAGCTGGTACCTGATGTACCTATTTGGCTGTGCATAAAGAACTATATATATAGTGCCATGTTCATACTTTCATTTGCAACTTTTTGTTTCTCCATCCACCTTTCAAAAGTGACAAGAAAAGTGGGTGAGGCAAGGGCTTTACTATCGTTTACAATTTACATCAGAAACTAGCAGAAATGAGAGTCAAATCTATGTCAACTCATAGGTGGCTTAGATTTACATTTCTGGCACATGGACTGCTTGGAGATGGGCCAAACTTATTGAGAGACCAGTGCCTCTTAACAAATTTGGTGCAATCGACTGTGACAGACTTTATACCAAGACTGGTCTTTGCCTTAGCACATCTGCCCCACTGTGCTTGTATTTTTGGAGAATATCACAGTCGCATTCAGAATCATTTATAGGAAACGACACCAGCACACTTCTCTGATGTTGTATAAAGTTATATGGACAGAGTACGCCCATAGCTCATACTGTGTAATACATATTGGGCAGCAGTAATGTTGGCCAACTTAAAATTACAGATAAACTTCGGCTTTGTATAGAGGGGTCATTTATCATGTACAGAGCAGAAAACTCTCCAGTGGTAGATATGGGATACTACCATATGAGCTACGCGGCCAAAAATCATCCCAACATAAACCTCTACCGATACGCTTGAATACAGTGTGTACGAAGGCTTACATGTACAGATTATTCTAACAAGAAAATGCCCAAAATAACAAAATGATATGTGTGGTTCATCACTAGTGAAAAAGGGTTATTCATACATAATTATCGATTGTCATGTAAATAGTCATCCTCTGCTGGAAATATATGGCCGCCCACTGCTTCCCCCAGTGATTACAGCTGATTGTGGGGGGGCTGCAGGACTTCAGGATATGCTGACCACCATGGGGTCAGTAGTAATCACCTAACAGTTCCCCCTTTTATTAGATGTCACCTATTTCTTTAAACACCTGCAGGCCATCTCCTGTAACCATTCCCCCACAGTTACTGCACCTCTTCTGTCACTGGCAACTTAAATAATGCTCCAAAGAGAGACAGACTCCGAGACAGACTCCGAGACAGACACACACAGATAATATCATGTAAGCTACAAATGATGGAGGGGACCTTAATAAGGCCCCTTTCACACGAGCGGGAGACACGCACGTCTCCCGTATCGTGTGCCGTGTACTGAACTGCCGGCACTGAATGGGGGTTACATAGCAGTATACTGATTTATGATGCTATGTAACCCTTAGAGTTCTGGAATGTGTTGGATAATGCTGACAGTGTTATCCAACACAGTCCAGAACTGTAAGGGTTACATAGAATCATAAATCAGTATAATGCTATGTAACCCCCCCCCCATTCAGTGCCGGGAGTTCAGTACACTACACACGATGGGGGAGATGTCCGAGTCTCATGCTTGTCTGAAAGGGGCCTAAAGCTACTGTAGCTTGGCATATAATGTCATGGGTAAATAGTTGTATTCAGTCTTGACATGCTTTCGTCGATGGCATAACGGTAGTAGCTATACAAGGGGTTGTCCGAGACTATGATTTTGATGGCCTATCCTCAGGAAAAGTCATCAATATCAAATCGGTGAGGTCCAACTCCCAGCAACCCCAATGATCAGCTCTTTGAAAAGGCAGTGGCACTCCGGTGAGCGCTGCAGCCTCTTCCTTGGCCTGTGACATCACTTTGGTCGATCAGATGGCAAAGCTCAGTTTCATTCAAGTAAATGGGGATGAGCCGCAATACCAAGCACAAGCGCTATCCAATGGACGGTGCTGTTCTTGGTAAGCTGCGAGGAGGCCATGGAGCGGCTCCCCTTATGTCATGACTAATGTTCACATGACGCAAGGGGCTCCGGTCTCTGGCTGTGGCGATGTCAAACCGGATGCTTACATCGAGGGAGCCCAGCAGAGCATCGCAGGCTAGGAGAAGCCGGAGCGGGGAGCCAGCACAGAGAAGCAGTTCTGTAATCTTCCCTTTAGAGGTCCAGTAAAGTGGTGGGTTTTGCCAAAAACCTCCCCATTCTTGCAGATTCCTTTTAAGGAAATATACTACATCTATGTTTATCTGCGCTACCTACAACAAGATGAATGGTTTCTATGGCAATGTTTACAAATGCGATACAGTAAGAGATAAAATGCCTATATACAGAATATATCACTTGAGCATCTTATCACAAGAATTACTGGTATGACCAGCCCACAACCACGTATACAGAGTTGTGAAAAGAACTGGTGAAACCAGTGCAACAGACTAGGAAGCAGTCAGAACCTCTGGAGGACCAGAGCATCTCCGTACCTGCAGAGCACTGTTGAGGAAGCAGCTATTTTGTCCCGGTTCATTAATCAGACCCTTGCTTGGAGCAATAGATATGGAATTGCGCGGTGTAAACATCTCTTGAACCCCTCCACGACCCGTAGAAAAATAACTTCTCTTCCAGGACATCATTGAGTCCAGTGCAAGAATAAAGGTAAATAAATTACGGGGGTTCGCAGGTCCGAGATCCTCCGCTGGGATCAGTGGTCTACAGCAGGTTATCAGGAACAAATAAGTAGAGAAATGTCCCTTTCTGTTTCACCCATGAGAAAAAGCCAAGTCTACAAGTGATGCTGATGGACAAAAGATTTTGCTGAAATCAAGGAAAAACTTCTTCCACATGAACTACTTAAAGAAAAGCCCCCGGGGGAAAAGCAACCATAGGAGATAAGACGCTGAGATTTCCGGTTAGCTGTCCAGGTTAAATGTTTAGCAATGTCCAGGGTGCCAAATGGAGGTGTCTTAATTCGCTCCGGTTCCCTCCAAAAGACTGAAGCAGGGCAGGAATGTCAGGGAAAAAGGCTGAAAGCAGCTCCTAGTCACGGCAACAAATCCTCACATGACTTGGTGCCCCCTGTGAAGCACAAGGAGGAGCAGCAGACACCGTCAACTACAGCAGGTTGCAGCACGATACTGAAGGAATCTTTTGTTAGTTTTGCTTTTCTTTCCCAATTCCAAGACACTCCTAATAAAAGCCTTTACAAATCCATGCTCTATGAGACGCTCATCCCAGCCCAGCTCCTTTATGAGTGGAAATCCCAAGCAGCTGAGAGGTTTATATGACAGAGGGAAAAAAATGCAAAAGGGTTGCGTCACTTAATTACTGTGCTGCATTGTTTTGTGGTGTGCTGCCAAGTCTGGCAAACCTCACCTCCCACAGTAAACAGCAGCCTTTGGAGAAGACATTAGGAGAAAAAAAAAGGACAAGGAAGACTGTGAACTCTGCTGAACAGATGGAATTAAATAATATCTGGGATGGTTAGGGAAGGGCAAGAGAACCTCCTTGGCTTTAATTCCTCTAAACCCAATACAGTCAGATCTTTATCGTACTTTCTTGATGCTGGAATAATCCACAACAGCGATTACTTTACTGAATTTGATGGCTGGTCTAATGAGACGTGGTCTTGAAAGCTCTCCATCATTCTTAGGGTTCCTTCCAACTGGTAAACACATGCCCTCAAAGCACAAAGGTGATGTCCAATATGGCAAGTCGATTCATGGATGGAGACATTTCACAAGGTTTAAGCCTTTTACTGAGCATCTTCCAAACATCAGGCACCTGGTAAAGAGACAGAAAAAAAATGTAATTATAAATAGACATTTGTACATGTTTGACCTCACCCTATGTTATATAACTTGTACACGTGTCAAATCTCTCCTTTGCCTTGGAAGAGATCTGCAATTACTAAAAAGCAGAGTCAGAGTAGAACTCCACCCCACAAAAAAAAATAAAAAACACACAAAATTATTCTTCCACATCTTAATTTATCCTTGACTTGCTGTGCAGCCACACAGAAATAACTGGATGGTTGTCACAGGCTCACCATGATTGTGTCTCAGGTCCTATCTGTAAGCTGGCCATAGTCATGAGATGGAAGCTGGTCATCAGGTCAGTCTTCCAACCAGTGTAAAAGTACTCTAAACCATGCTGACATATGCATGGACCACAAATTGTTATTATACACATAGAGGGGAACATATCACGGCGGCACCTTGAAAAGAGATGACCAAAAATGACAATTCTGGCATTAAAGATTTTTTTTATGTTCACCAAGCAGGTTAAATAGTGGGATAATTTAACAGATTGCGTCATTATGAATGCATTATGTTCATCTTTTATGATTTTAATTCTTTTTCCATTTAAAAAAAAATAATGTTATTTAGCTTTTTTTTTTTTTTTTTTTAGTCCCATTGGGGGGCTTGAACCTGTGATCATTTGACTGTTTGTACTACACACGCTAATACTTTGGTATTACTCTGTACAGGCAGGATGTTATAAGAGCTGGGACAGGCATGGGGGCCTCCAGAAGGCTCCTGGCTGCAATGTCAACTACTCGACACCCTGCAGTTGCATTCACAGGATGCTGATTAGAAGACAGAAGGAACTCCCCTCCCTCTGTCCAACCACTCAGATGCTGCAGTCGCTATTGACTGTGACATTTGAGGGGTTCAACTGCCAGGATCAGCGTTGAGCGAGAGCCAGGTGGTAGCTGTATAATGCCCAGCGCAGATTGCTAACTACTAGGGCTCACTGAGCAGGAATGGGTTTACAAAACTGCAGCCTGATGAGACACATTAATGGCACTGCAAACAGTGTTTGTTGAGTTTTTATATAACTTTTGCTGTGTTTCCTGGTTCCATAGCATTCTATTTATTTATTCCTTGCTTATATGGCGCCAACATATTCCGCAGCGCTTTAAAGACATTAGCATCAACCTGTCCCCTATGGAGCTCACAATCTAAGTTCCCTATCAGTACATCTTTGGAGTGTGGGAGGAAACCAGAGAACCCGGAGGAAACCCAAACAAACATGGGGAGAACATACAAACTCCAATCCATATGTGGTCCTTGGTTGGATTCAAACCCTGGACCCCAGCGCTGCAAAGCACCAGTGATAGCCATTGAGCCACCGTGCTGCCAACTAGACAAAAAATGCACTGAATTTATGACTTCCCATCCCCCCCCAAAACATGAACAAAAATCTGGAATAACATGCACTCCACGCAATCTCTGAAGGAAGAAACCACACTGGAATAACATGCACTCCACGCAGATGTTGCTCTTGGTTGAATTTAAAGGGAACCCGTCAGGTTGACCATTGAGCTGCAGGTTACAGAACAGGAGGAGCTGAGCAGACTGATATATAGTTTTGTGGAGAAAAGATCCAATACAACTTGCATTCCTATCATTTAAATTCCTGCGCATTCTGGGCTTTGAAGTCGAGGAACAATTCAAGGTCAAGGGATCCCTTTAAGCTCCAGAACCAAAGTACTGCGAGGAAACTGAGACACTCTGCCGCCTGTTACCATTATGTATAGAGACAACTGGGGTAATACAAAATTTAGGTTAATAAAACAAAATGAATGCAGAGCACATGTAGATCTTTATATTCAGAATATCATTTAATAAACTACGACCATAGGGTAGGGGTGGGCAACCGGCACCACTCCAGCTGTTGTGAAACTACAACTCCCAGCATGCATACTTGCTCTGCTCTTCTAAAAACTCTCATAGAAATAAATGGAGCATGCTGGGAATTGTAGTTTCACAACAGCTGGGGTGCCGCAGGGTGTCCACTCCTGCTTTAGGGGCTGTAGCTAAGCGGGAAATGACTGTTTAGATACCGCTGGCCATGAAATGGAATACACACAGTATATGTGGTCTACCTATATTTCTAATGCACGTGGAAGCATACAGACAGTGACTGTGCCCTAAATATCATGACAAGTAGGCTGACCTACATACTCCCTTGTCAAATGTCCGCTGTTGCTCCACCAAAATTCCCTAAAAACATGTTACAAAACTATTAAACAGCAGCTCTCTCATCCTTGACTCTGTCTCACCGAACCACACACGGTTGGATTTTGGCAGGTACTGTAAGATGGCAAAATTCTTCAAGCGACACTTAAAAACTCACTATGACAATGCTTGAACACACCATAGTAAAAGTGACCTTCAAAAGCAGTCTTCGAAAAGCTCATTTCGCGACCGGTATCTTTCCCGACTCCCACGTAAACGCTTGGCCCAGTTGGGCGTGTACGTGTTTTCTGAGGGGTGGAGGAGAAAGGCTACCACCAGAGGTGTCTGCCGTTGTATCTCCAGGAGAACAAACAGATCGGTCACTGAAATTCAAAGTGCCTGATCCTTCTCTCCTCCATCATAGTCAGGGAAGACTCAGGAGCTCCACACACACATTAGATTGTGAGTCCAGACAAAAACAGCGGGTTCATCCGACAATACTCTAATGTGTATGGGGGCCCTTGGTCAATTGAATATTTCAGCAGTCCAGATAAACCAGGCATCCCCAAACTGCGGCCCTCCAGATGTTGCAAAACTACAACTCCCAGCATGCCCGGACGGCCTACAGCTATCAGCCTACAGCAGGGCATGGTGGGAGTTGTAGTTTTACAACAGCTGGAGAGCCGCAGTTTGGGGATGCCTGAGATAGACAAAGGCATATGTTGCATCAGAACCAACAAACTGTACAATCATCTGATTGGGCGGACTACCCAAAAGATAAATCATAAGCTGGCCATACACATGAGATAACTGTATGTTGAAAGCTTGTTAGACTGACAACTATCTCTCCCGATTCTCCCATACACATGCATGTCCAGCTGAGTGGGAATCTGCGAAACACGGATACCGGCCCGTGTGCATTCCGCCATTGCGAACAAGAATAGGACTTGCTCTATCTTTCTTGCTGGGTCGCGGCACGGAACTACGGATGCAGTTAGCACATGGTGTGCTGTCCATATGTTTTGCGGACCCATTGAAATGAATGGGTCAGCACCAGTTCCGCAAAATTGTCTGAATAAGCCCTAAGGTTGGGGCTACAAGGTTACAAGTGTTACACGACAGCAAGTCACAGAAAAGTTGCACAAAAAAATAAAAAATATGAGCAACTTGCTGCTGCCTGACTATTTTGGATCTGTGATTTGGCTCCAAAATCAGAGCTAAGACACAGAAAAGTCACAGTGGAGTCATATGTTGCACACAACTTATATTAAAGACAATGGCTGAAAAGTTGGGAGCTGCAACAAAATCCATCAGGTCTGCACTTCTGTAACGGTCATGTCAGATCATGTCGCGTCTTACATTGCAACAATCATTACGTGCAACGTCCCAGCCTTAATCATGGACACCACGCCTAATCCATGACCTCTTTCTTTTGGTTTTTGGCAAGCAAGGCAAAAAAGTGGCTTTGCGATTTTGGCACCCATGAACACTGACAACAGTACTTGGCACAGTCAAGTCA
This sequence comes from Rhinella marina, assembly GCA_900303285.1. NCBI lineage: Eukaryota > Metazoa > Chordata > Amphibia > Anura > Bufonidae > Rhinella > Rhinella marina. Next base: position 184,421 of record ONZH01001318.1, on the reverse strand, counting down.
AAAAGTGGGCCAAATACATTGATAAATGAGGGCGATATTCACAGTGGTAAGATTCATGTCCCTTCACAATTTCTCTTCAGCCATTAGTCTGTGGACAATAATTTTATTTTAATAAACTATCGTAGGTTAAATTCATACAGCTCATACATATGATCATTATACTGATAACACGTAAACCCATGAGGATATTATGAGAAGAAGAAAGCCCTGTTGTTACATCAACAAACTTTGAGAACACCAAACAGCAGGTGCCCGCGTCTCCAAATACAAAGAGGGTTTTGTGAGCCCAGTGCAGAGCATGGTACACACTCAAGAACAGGGCAGGACTTACACGGTCACCCCAGTATCCCACTACTTGTTCATGCTGTGCCAGCCACTACATAAAAGAGGTTAGGCTTGTAAAAACAAAGCATACATAATGAAGGCATTCTATGCGGTAAGGGGAAAAAATAATGTAATTACCAAGCTTAACGAAAATAGAGCACAATATAAGGAAGGTTAAACCAGCCTCTTCCTTGTAACCTGGTTGTTAACCGCCACTACGTAAAAAAAGAAGCTATTATGTAACAGCATTATATAATTGTTCACTCAGTTTCACAATCTACAATCTGTTAAAATATTCTTAAAGGGTTGTCCCACGAAAAAATATTCTGCAGTTTTCAAACCAGCACCTGGATCCGAATTCTTCTGTAATTGCATGTAAATAAAAGTGTAGTACAGTCACTGAGTTCTTCAATAAAATGTATCTGTATAGTGCCACCTGTACTTTTTCTTATTTCTATGTCCGGCTCACTGAGAAGGCCGTACATGCTCAGTTTCATCCTTCAACTGTCTCCTGAGCTGTGATAGGGGCAGAGCTCCAGCAGAATGGACACGCCTCCTGAGCTGTGATAGGGAGAAAGCTCCAGCAAAATGGACACGCTTCCTGGTGAAACTGGATGTCCGGAATCCTGTTCAGCTCCATTGCTGCCATGTTCAGAACTGCAATTGTGCAGGATGCGATGCTCCCCCCTGTTATAGCAACGGCCTGGGAGTTAGTCCCTCCTCCTTACAGCTACCATTTCCGCCAGCTGCAGGACATGATATCGCTCCGGCAGCCCAACCAATAACAAAGATCCTTGCTGTACGGAGCTTTGTTATTGGTCATTTCAGGCACCAGCAGCATCGCTGTGCTGCCTGTGCTGTTCACAGCGCTCCCTGCTGGGGTAGTTTGTCTAGTGTTGACCAATCTGTGGATACCCAATTGTAGCCTTTTACCTCATCCCCCCCTTGATAATTGCTTTTCATTTTGAAAAATGCCTAAAAGGGGTTTTTACAGTAATATTGATTTTTTTTTAGTGCCTGCAGCCTGCCCCCTGAAATAGAAGACTCATACTTACCTGCTCCAAGCAGCTCTGGTCCTCCGCTGTCTCTATATAGTCCTCGCACGGTTTACATCCAGCACTGCATGGGCAAGTTCACATGCATGGCTCCAGTGGTGATATGCTGCTTGTAGTCATATGACCAGAAGATGGAGACCGCGGAGGAAGTCCAGAGGACTGGAACGACATGAAGCAGGCAAGTACGAAACTTATTTTTCAGGGTGCAGACTACAGGCACTCGCTTAAAAATCAATAATTACCGGAAACCCCTTTAATCCCATCCTAGAAGGGAACGGCTCCACAGGAGGATTAAATTACACATGTCAATGCAAGTCTATGGGGATAGGAGGAGTGAGCAGAAGCACACACAGACAAGCAGACTGCTGGAGCTACATGGACTGAGATATAAACTTTATAAGTGCTTTATCCTCAACCATACAGGTTAGTACCTCTCTGTGACCTCCTCCATGATTATCCGTGTTTCTGAGTAAGTAAGAGAAGGTTAGGAAGCAGATTCCCCTCTACGTTCTGTGTGCAGTGGATGGCAGCTCGTCTCAACCCACCATCTCTGGGAGGACTGCAAACTAGACATTCAGGATGCGCATTAGCGGTTAGACTGGGTACAAAAAAAAGTTGTACTAAGTTTTAGTCTGTAATCTTCATTCCTTTTCATTCTCAGACACCCTGAGTATTTAGTTTTTTCAGCTCGAGAAATATTTCTCCATAGAAGCACCCTGCCCACATGTTAGCATATCAAATTCTTTCTGGGAAACATCATAATCAGCAACCGCATTTAAAGGAATTCTCAGCTCTTTGAATGAAGCCTGGCAATATACTTGCCACCTCTGGTGTGGCTTCTGAAACGTCCAATGATCAGCTCTTATCACCAGCGCTAATATAGTAGTATAAAAAATAGTAATGAATGGCCCTCTACATCATAAAACATACTACTGATATGATACTACATGATACTCAATGACTCTGCTCAGGTGGGACATTGGCGGGGTACCCAGATATGACTCTCAATGTGCATAAGAGACTGTTAGACATCTCAAAGAGCTCTTTCCAATTTCACCCTACAGGATGTTAGGGATGTAACTGCCAATTTAAATCACATTTCATTTGCCGCATCTGGGTTTTTTTACTAACCCTTTCAAGACCGAGATAGTTTTCACCTTTCTGACCAGGCCAATTTTTGTCTGATATGTTACTTTATAATGGTTTTACTTATCTAACCGCTCCTGAGAATGTTTTCACGGGACACATCAGACTTCAGGTTAGGGGTAAATTTGGGTAGATATGCTTTTCTTTTATTTATAAAAAAAATTTACAGAAATTTTTATGACATTAGAATGCTTAGGATTTTAGAAGCAGTTTTTAGAATTTTCAAGAATAATTCCAAAACAGTGATGTTGAGGGGCTCACGTAACAGAGACACAATCCATAAAGAATGGGGGGTGGCACTCACCAAATCTTCCTTTATTATTTAAAAGAGGGCATATGGCAGAATCAGGGACATTCTGCTGTATGCCTTCTTTTAAATAATAAAGGAAGAATTGGACCAAGTTGGCGAGTGCCGTCCACCGTTCTTTATGGATTGTGTATGTTGCTACTCTTTGGGATAGAGCACTGCCACAGGTCCTATTGAGCCCCTAACCACATTACCTCGTCATCCAGATGCAAGTTACCCCCGTGTCTGGCAGTGCCATCCTACATCACTCTATGTCCGGGATCAGCAACCTTCTGCACTCCAGCTGTTGTGAAACTACAATTCCCATCATGCTCCATTCATGTCTATGTGAATTCTTAGAAGAGCAGCGCAAGTATGCATGCTGCGAGTTGTAGTTTCACAATAGCTGGAGCGCTGGATGCCTACCCCTGCTCTATGTTCTTTTCACATAACAGAAACCACCTAGAAATGGCCAGATTTTAGAAACTACACCGCTCAAATGATTAAAAACTGATTTTACAAACTTTGTCAACCCTTTAGGTTTTGCACAAGAATTAAAGGAAAATGGAGGTAACATTTAAGAATTTGTGTTTTTTGCAGATTTTCCATTTTAATCCATTTTGTCCTGTAAACATAGCAGGGGTTAACAAAAAAGAAACCTCAATAATTATTACCCTGATTCCGCAGTTTACAGAAACACCCCATATGTGGTCTCCAGGCTTTTAATACTGATGACCAATCGACAGAAAGGCTCTCCTTCCCCGTGCTCTGGTGTAGGAGGACTCAGCTTATGCCAAATCCTGGCTCTATACACATCCTATAGTAGTGATGGCTAACCTCCGGCACTCCAGCTGTGGTGAAACTACGACTCCCAGCATGCTCCATTTATTTTTATGAAGTTCTGAGAACAGTAAAGCAAGTTTACATCTTGGGAGTTGTAGTTTTACCACAGCTGGAGTGCTGGAGGTTAGCCATCCAGTTAAAAACATGATATAATAGCTTCACATAAGCAACACTGATAACAAAGACATTACATTTCCCAGCTTACTTAAGAAGAGAAAGAAGTCTTGAATTAAAATGATTTTCCAAAGCAAAGGGATCAGTCGAGGAGAATACAAAGGATTAATTGTTGCAACAGAAAAAAAAAATATAGATTATGCAGAGACCAGCTCCGAGAGCGCCTATCTCTAGTTTCATGACAAGATGCCAAAGGGCAGACCGGAAATAACCGAAAATCCCACAAACACAACCTGTTCCATTACATAACCCATACAAATCCCCCAGTCTATGTGAACTGTAGGCTTGTAAATAACTAATGCCATGATGTAAGACTGACAACCAGGGAAAACAAACATGAGTAGTCTGAGAGTAGCATTAGTCACCGAGGATTTCACAAGACTGAAACCTACCCGGTGTGTGCAGCTGTATTGTAAATCTGTCACTCAGTCTGACACAGCTACTCACCCACACGGGCCAAGGATAGACTTCAGCATTGAAGGGAACCTGTCACACTGAACATAGCGTCTTATAGAGCAGGAGGCGCTGAGCAGATTGATGGATAGTTTTATGGGAAAAGGTTCAGTAAAACTTGTATTTCATTCATTTAAAGAGGATCAACCCTACCCTACCAGGCATGTAGCCTGGTAGGGTTGATCCAGCTGAGTTAAACGATTCCTTTCTCATGTCCGTCAGTACTACAGTTCCAGAGACATATGAACTTTTAAAGTATGCAAATTAGCCATTCGAGCACCAGGAGGCGGGCTATGCAGTTTGAGCACCGCTCCAGCGTCACCCCTGGTGCTTGACTATGACGCCTCTCTGCTTTTAATCAAGCCCCCCTTTCAATTAGATTGCCAGCGCTAGACCTCTCATAGCCAAGCACCAGTGGCGTCACTGGAGCAGTGCTCAAACCGCATAAGCCTGGTGCTCGAATGGCCCATTTGCATACTTTTAAAAGTTCATATTTCTCTGAGACCGTAGTACCGACAGACATAAAGGTATTGTTTTACTGTGCTGGATCAACCCTACCAGGCATATAAGGTTGATCCAGGTGACAGATTCTCTTTAAATCTCTGCTCATTCTGGGCTTTGAAGTCAAGGAGGCGGTCCTATCAGTGATTGACAGCTATCTCTGTATACACACAGTTATAGAGGGGGCAGCTGTCAATGATAGGACCGCCTCATTGACTTCAAAGCCCAGAATGATCAGGACTGTAAATGTATAAATTACAAGTTTTACTGAATCTTTTCCCATAAAACTATACATCAATCTGCTCAGCTCCTACAGCTCAAACACCACATTCAATGTGATAGGTTTGACGTATACGTTGTGTAAAAAAATAAAAATAAAAAAAATTTAAAAAAGCACACCACGCTTTTCCATCATGCAGAGTATTTTTTAGCTATTTATTTATGAAGATGAACGGAGGCAACTGTATGGTATCCGAGCCATCCGATAACATATATGTTTTTTTTGTATATGTTAAACAAAAACGTGATGTGAACCCATCCTTACTATCCAACAAAATGTTTCTGTTTTTTTCTCAAGGTATTTCAGCAGCCATAATCTTTGTTATTTTTTCATTGATGTGGCTGTCTAATGGCTTGTTTTAAGTGGGAGAGACCCCTTTGATCATGCCAAGGTATGGACCGCGGGGCTGAGTGAATGGGGCGGAGCAGACCAGGCACAGCCGCTATACAATGTATGGCACTGTGCTTGGTAAACAGCGAGAAGGCTGCGGTGTTCACAGCAGCACCAGAGTCTTCTCAGTTGACTGGTGGGGGTCCCAGATGTCGGCCCTCCACCAATCGAATACTGATGACCTATCCTGAGTATAGATCATCAGTAATAAAATCTCAGAAAACCCTTTTACTGAGACTGAGCTCTCAGAGAAGCATTAAACGTTTTACAAAATCTTTTCCTACAAAACTATATATCAATCTTCTCAGCTCCTCCTGCTCTATAGCACTGCATTTTGAGGTAACAAGTTCTTTAAATGGCCACTAATCCAAAAGGCCAATTGCCTTAAAATGGTTTCAAGATTATTATTAGTTTTAACATTCTTAAGGAATTTCAAATGTGCTTTATGTAACAGTTGATAAGGGCGACCGGCTCATAATCCATGATAGAAATCTGAAACAGACCCTCTGATCCCATGTTCATATGTCCCAGCGTTGCTGAGAAAAGTTGCTCGTTTATTGAAACATTTTTCTCAGTAATACGGGCACATATGAACATGGGACCAGCAAACATGCCAAGTGCACATGTAACAGATCAGCCAGTTTTACTCCAAAAGGAGTGGATTGTTCCTACTTCCTGGCAGGAGGGGGGTTGTTAGCCCAGGTACAGTGGAGGACGGAAGCAGATACTAGATCCAGTTCTCCTGTGAGACCACTATTCCAGAGATTATCAGAACCAAGGCTACTTCTATCTGAGAAGCGTGTTTATTCATCAGAGTGACCAGCAACCACAACTTTACAGACCCTGCTGCAGATGAGGGAAATACAGTTTGGACACCCATAATCTAAACAACATCCAGTGCCATTTATCTAGTCACCATGCCTCATCATCTGGTGACAGTAACTGCACTTTGTACTTACTACTGCTGGATGTACCACAAGTTATATTTTGCATAAAGTAAAGAGGGACTTCAATACTTTTACTTCTGACCCGATTCTTCAAACCTCTGCACCAATCCCTAGGGAGCAATGGCCTGAGGAATACACCGTGACAACTTCTTATCAGGGCCACTTCCATCCTCCACCCTGGCTCCTCAGGGGCTCGCTGCAATATCAGTACAGATTACGCATGAAATTTCTACCATGTGAACACGCCCTGTTTTGAAGAGCAGAGCTAACCTTTATGAAATACCGTAGAACTATTTCTATCCACAGTCAGAGACTAAAAGGTATGAATGATCATGTCATGCTTACAGAAGGCTGCTTATGATATAGTTGTATAGTTAGTACAATTGAAAAAAGGACACGTCAATCAAGCTCAATCAAGAGACGGGTGGGGATGGGAATTAATAGGAGTGAAAACCAGACTTCTACACATTTACGTAAGTGTTAATGTTATTTAATTCTAAGAATTTATCTAAGCCTTTTTTTTATATATTGTCCCAAAAGCTTAGGTGTGGCCATGGGAAACGAGTCTAAAAGTGGCCATACACAGTAGACCAAACCCGACAATTTCAGGAGGACCAGCCAAAAATTCTAACGTGCATTAGATGTTCTGCCATCATTCATTTGGCAGATCTCTGAGGGGAGGATTGGGCATGTGGAGGTGTAAAATGTGTGCAGTCTCAGCACATTTCTCAGAAGAACAAGGTCCTTGAGTGCGTAGTGTTTAATACTTTAACAGTAAAGAGTGGTGGCTTCATTACTCCGCACTGTGCTGCAGAGACCTAAACTGGGCCTCTGGGGTCTCAAAGCACACATGAAATTGCAAAATACCGTATCTATGTGACACCAGGAGCACAACGGGCATTCTGCACAGACTTGACAGGAAGACTAAATCCATTTGTTCCAGCTTCCTCCTAGTCACTGCTCCATCACCCACTCCCAACCTGTTCCTGCTTCTTCCCAGTCACCCTCCCCCTACTCCTCCCTTACAAAACTTGGAGGGTTCATCCTGGCATTTAGGATTAGTACTCGTGGAGTCTCTTAATTCACATAATGGCTGGACTACGTACTCATTTCTTCTGTATTTTGGACACTGAATATCTGCCTTGAATGTTTCTACTTAGTGTGTGATAATGAGCAAGTTTACATGAGATCTCCAATATAAAACTACATTGAGCGAACTGTTTCCATGTTTCCAAGTCAAGGCTGTGTGAGTAATGTGCAGATAGACCCTCAAGCAGCACGGTAACAACTAGGCTATCATTTGTTGCCACTTTTGCTGCAGTCTCCCGTTCATTCAGAAATTGGTTGAGAATGGTAATTTAAGGTAATCCTAAAGCCTCATGCACTCATGTATTCATTTTGCGGATCCACGAGATACGGATACCATCCATGCTGCATCTGTATTTTTTGCAGACCCATTGACTTCGACGGGTCCACCTTTTGCGGCCAAGTGTACATGTTCCATCTTTTTGCAGAACGGATGTACAGATGTGGAAAGCACTTGGATTAGACGTGTGCTTTCTGCAAAAGGATAGAACATGTCCACAAAATGTAGACCAAAGACCCATTGAAGTCGATGGGTTCGCAAAAAGAAAAAAAAATGATGATGTACAGACTGCATCCGTATTTTGCAGATCTGCGCTATGCGAACCGCAAAACAGAGACGGTCATATTCATGAGGCCTAAAAGGGATTGTCTAATCTGGACAACCCCATGTGCATGCCATTTTTGGCAGATAGCACACTGACCTATTCATTTCTACAGGGTCACACACACCTGCATTTAGTGCGGATTCATGTGGCCTTTACACAAATTATAGAATATGTCCTATTCCTGTCTGTATGGTGGGCAAGCATAGTACTTTCTATTCACAGGAATTAGAAAAATGCGGAATGCACACAAGAGGTAACCATATTTTGTGGATCTGTCGTTTGCAGACCAAAATACAGACACGGCCAAGTGGAAGACGCCCAAGGCCACATTCACACGACTGAAGAAAAACAGCTGTTAAAAACGGTTAATCTGTCCGTTTATCTAAAAAACGGGTATTAAAAATAGTCCTCTTGACTCGTATGAGTGCTGTCAGGCCGTGAAAACAGACGTCCTATTTTTTCATGGCCAGTATTCACGGTCATTTTAAAAAAAAAAGGCATGTAAATCCACCGAACAGAGCAGCCCTGCACATAGTGCATCCCAAACCTTACTGGCATAAAAATGAAGAGAAGCATTTCTCAGGACACCTACATTGGCAGTATCCATATTTTGAAACAGATTTTGGAGGTGACAGACTCCACATGGTGTCCTTTCCAACATATATATCTTCCAACATTGGAAAGGACATCATATGGAGTCTATCACCTCCAAAATCTGTATAAGTGTGTGTGTGTATATATATATATATATATATATATATATATATATATATATATATATATATATATATATACACACACACATACACACACACACACAATCAGGATTTCTCAGAGGAGGAGTGGAGTCATTAGGGCAGATTTACTATGCTAAATGTACCAGAATTCAGAGTAAATTGCACCACAAAAATTGGAGAAATATATATATATACAGTAGACCAATCAAAAAATGTCATTTATCATTTATATAACTAAACCAGTTTCAGTATAATTAAAGATATGCAGGATATACCATAAATCTTTTATCTCCCATCTACTGGGTGAACGAGGACACATCCCATGTCATTACTGCAGCCTCTGGCCTTGGTTCCCTGAGCACCCAGAGGTTGCACTTCCATCCCTACACCGGCTACAGCTCCATTGCCAGGCTCTAGGTTTTGGCATATTCGTATTCTTTAAAGTGACGCTGTACTTTAAACAAACTTGTGATATGTAGTAGGGACACATCGTAAGTTAAGATCGGTGAGGGTCTGAGCATTGAGACTGATCTCTAGAACGAGAGGAAAGAGGGGCCCACAGACTTTCTATCGAGTCCATCTTGCTTCTTGTCAGCAGATAGGAGAGAGAGCACAATATGAACACACTTCTCTCCCCTTATTCTAGAAATCAGTGAGGGTCTCAATGATCTAAACTTATGATGTGTTCCAACAACATATCAAAAGTTTGTTCAAAGTACAGTGTCACTTTAAAGCAACTGTCTGAGTACTGTAGGGATCCGAGGCTCAGACCTTGGATCCCTACTTTTCTCCACTTATCCTTCGGCTTAGGACAGTTCTTTCACTCCCATGGCTTTCAGTTCTACTTCTATGCTGATGACACTCAACTTTATCTCTCTGGCCCAGATGTTACTTCCCTAATATCCAGCATTCCAGCAGGTCTATCAGCAATATCCTCCTCCACCTCCCCCTTTCTAAAGCCAAACATGAAGAAAGCAGACTATCATCTTCCCCTATCTTACTCAGCCCTCCCACCTCCATCAATCACAATTAATGACTCCACACTTTCTCCAGTCTCACAAGTCCACAGCTTTGGAATAACATCTGATTTCTCCCTGTTTATACCACACATCTGGAGGCCTCACCACCTCCAAATGAAAAATATTTCCTCAACTTTCCTCAACTCAGAGTCAACTAAAAGGCTGGTGGCACATCCTCAACATCTTCTGCCTAGACCGCTGCAACACCCATTTCTATGGTCTCCCATCTAACATACTTGCAAACCTCCAATACATTCTCAACTCTGCTTAATAAATCCACTTCTCTGCCAATCCCTTCCCTGGCTAACCATTGCCCAGTGAATTCAACTTCATACAAGGCCATACACAACCTGCCCCCTCCACACATCTATGACTTAACCTCCAATCATCTCATGCTTTGCTGTACTCCTGTCTGCTCCTCACGTCTCCAAGATCTCTCCTGTGCACCCCTCATACTCAAAGCAGACCACCTTCAATAAATTCTTGGTGTAGTTGTGGCTTTAAACTGCTGACTGAATGAACAGCAGTGCTGCCTCTCATTGGAAACAATGGCAGGTGACACCACCTGGCCGCCAATCCAAAATCCCGCCTGCAAATTCTGCCATCTGAACTGGCTGCTATATCAGTGGTTACAATACACAGAATACAGATGTACCGTCTGTCCATATGCTGAGCCAGCATTGAATGCATCATACTGAGACACTAATCAACTACCAGAATCATTGCATTAATCTCCTATAATGCGCCAAACACTCTGGCTAATTCAAAGCTATCTGGGGGCAAGGCTGCAGCCGCCATCTTTTCTCCTTAAGACCACATGTATACGACCATGTTCACAGTTCAGTACAGAAACAACAGATCCGCAAAATATGGATACCTTCTGTAGAACGGGCTATTCTCGTCTGCAAAATGGACCATAATAGGATATGTATACATGTATACTTACAAACCTTAATATACAGGGCGAGACAAAAGTCTCGACACACTTTTAACTGGTGTAATTTGTAGAAAATGGACTTCCAATGAGTGAACATATTAACTGGGAGGGAGGCTGCATTACTTGGTGGGGGAAAAATTTTGGGCCGCCATTCTGAAATCCACCGTATTAAAAATTAGCTCTGTGTTTTCCAATGGGAAGGTGGGTCATGTGATATATCACTCTAGGCTACAATTTACTCACACACTGGAAGTGTCAGTTTTAACCCATCCTTACCTGTTTATCAGTTAAGTGGGTTTAAAGTTTCCTAAAGTGCTTTACATGACGTGTTCTGTGTGTCCACCATTCGGCCGGATGCACCTTTGTGAACACGCTGAAGAACCTCAGGTGATGCTTCTTCTACACAGTGCTGTAGGATTGGCCATTTCACACAATATGGTTCATCTGAAATGGCGAATCCTAGAGTGCTGTGAAGTAGTATCACCTGTGGGCCTCCGTACAGCATTCAAACGAAGTTTTGAATGAAGTGACTTTGGATCCATAATCCAAAGCGCACTTTGCTCAACCCTACTGATCATACATAGACCACAGAGACGTAATTGCAGAGGACTGGCTTTGCTTTGTATGGAAAGCCAATGCTAGGGAAGAATCCACCTCCTTCCCTCCCTCCATTCAACGTCCTCAATAGGCTTTAACTGAATTTATTCAAGTGAGGAGCCAACACCAAGGAGGGGGTTTGGGGCCAGTGGTCACAAGATACATGGTCAATACATCACCAAACAGCATGGTATGTCTGGACTGCACTGAGACTTGAAGCAGGTGAACAGGGGCAGACAGGGTAAGAATATACACCAAAGGGATATTACAATGAATAAGACCAGGGATGCCCAACCTGCGGCCCTCCAGCTGTTGCAAAACTACAACTCCTAGCATGCCTGGACAGCCTACAGCGAGTTCTAGTTTTACAACAGCTGGAGGGCCGCAGGTTGAGCGTCCCTGAATAAGACAATTAAAGAAACATCTTTTTTTAATACCCCGATAAGCCCTTTAAAGCCTGGAAATGCTTCCCATATGCCCGGGCCCCTCACACTGTTTCTACTTAGCTGGCTCCCTGCGCCGCTCCTGGTCCCCACAGGGCCGCCGCTGCTTCTCCCCATATGTGGATGAAAACATCCAGTGTCGGGGCAGCCAATGGCAGGCGCTGACAGGGACGAGCCTCGCTAGCATCACCACGATGCTAGGGAGGCTCGTCCCTGGCACCCCCATCATCGCTCCCCCCCCCCTCCCCGACACAGGATGGTTTCATCCGTACACGGGGAGAAGCAGCGGCCCTGTGTGGTCCAGGAGCGGCGCAGGGAGCCAGCTAAGTAGAATCAGTGTGGGGGCATTTCCAGGCTCCGATAACCCCTTTAAGTTTACACCATCTATAGGATAAGGAAACCTATTCCACTGTTTGTAGGGCATTTTAGAATTTGCTATTGGCCAAGTGAATGTGAGCTGAGCCGCAGTACGCCACTGCCTCTACACAGTGGACGGAGCCTTTTGTCTCCACCTCCATCAACCGTTTGGTTTCTGATGCCAACAGCTGCCAAAAACAGCTGACTGGTGGGGGTACATGGAGTCTGAACCCCACCAATCCAATACTGAGGATCAGTCATCAATATCTAAATGCTAGAAAACTCCTTTAAGAAAAGTGCTTTTATGGAAAACATTCCTAATTGGACTGAATTAGAAGACAACATTATGCATATGGTGGAATATATGAAAAAAATAAATGATAGATGTATATGTAAAGTTTATGTGGAAATTCTTCCGTGAAAATATTCAGAGTATGAGAGTTTATGGCGTTTTCTCTGATAAAATATCTTGAGCATATCCGGCATTCCTGTGTGAGAGCAGTGGAGTCGGGGGAGAGATGGACAGGTAAGCACTTGTTAAATGAGCTTCCTTCCACAGGGATGAAGCTAGAATGGATTTTCTAAAAAGCTAAAAGAACCCCTTTAGGCACTGAATGCCAAGGGTTAACTGAAAATTAATTATATTCATAATCTCTTAAAGGGCCACTTCTGTCAGAATAAGGTATTTCTTTTAAACTCCACATTAATAGAAAGCAATTTAAGAACTTTCAGCTGTTTCCCTATTTTAGCAGTACCATACCACTGAAAACTATACAAAATATTCTTATACTGTAGCAGTCCGAACAGAGATTAACCTCCAATGTAGATAGGGAACCCATTGTTTAGTTTGCTGCTGTTTCAGAGAAAAGTTGTTATAGTATAATAGTAGATTAGTAGAATTAGGATAAGAGGCTGAAAGAGGATCTGTGTGGAGTGCATTGCCTATAGCAACTAGGACCCGTGACTGACCCCATCGAAGGTGGAAATCTTAGGACAGGCACTAAAAACCCCTGAGTAATTAGTGGTGGAGTTTATCTCTGGACTTCTTCATATTTGTCTGAAAGCAGAAACTATCAAAATCCGCCATGTGAATTAGCCTTAATTTAGTCATTTGTCCCCCTTCTGCCTCTAGTGACAGTGAATGGTCTGAGAAAGTCAAGAAAAACTGTTTGATATCCACAGAGGGAAGGGAACATACACACATTTTTGGAGAAAAATGAAATAGAATATTCACATACAGGCTACTAGCACCTGATTAAATTTAACAGCAGTGTCCCTTTAAATGTCAGCGTTCCTGAAGTTTGTTTTAGTAAATATCCTCCATGAAACAAGAAGTCGGAGTCATCTTTTCTTAGAACCCTGCAGAGTCCTTCCTCTTATTCTTCTTGGAAGTGTATTAAATTGACAACTGTGTGTAACTATTCCCTTGGTAAAACATCTGGGTTAGGGCTCATTCACACCAACATAGCCCCAACATAACCAGCAAATTGCGGTCCTCAATGCACGGGCACCAACCGCGGGACTTCTGCATGCGGATCCCGGACTCATTCACTTCAATGGGGTCTGTGATGCGCATCCGACTGTCCGCACTGCAAAAATAGTAGATTACACTTACCGGTAATCTTTTTTCTTTGAGCCTATGACAGCACCCCTGGAGAGACCGCCTCCTTCCTCAGGACAGGAAACAGACCACCGGCATCGCTTTAAAAGAGGGACCACCCCCCTCATCTCCAGTCCTTTTTCAAGAACCTCAGGGAACAGAGCTCGTACCATCCACTTAATATCAGAATATTTAGGTAATTCATATACAAACTTATCAATCGCAAGGTAGAGACAAACAAACTAAAGCCTAATACACAAAGATATATATATATATATATATTTTTTTTTTTTTTTTTTTTTTTTTTTTAGGGGGGGAATTAATCGGGGTGCTGTCATAGGCTCAAAGAAAAAAGATTACCGGTAAGTGTAATCTACTATTTCTCTCCTCGCCTATGACAGCACCCCTGGAGACTAGGCAAGAAAACCTAGGGTGGGACTACCGCCTGCAATACCTTCCGACCGAAAACAAGGCCGTCATTGGAAGGTAGCTGCAGCCTATAGTGTCGGAAAAAAGTATGTGGGGTACTCCACGTGGCGGCTTTACAAATTTGCTCCAGGGAAGCCGAGGCCCTCTCTGCCCAGGAGGCAGAGATAGCCCTTGTAGAATGGGCCCCAAACCCCTCTGGAGGAATTTTACCGCTAGCTGAATAAGCTAAAGCAATAGCTTGTCTAATCCATCTGGCCACAGTCTGAGATGATGCAGACGAACCCTTCCTAGATCCCTGAAAAAGCACCAACAAATGCGAAGAGGATCTCCAGGGGGAAGTGGCCTGAAGGTATTTTAAGAGGCATCTCCTCACATCCAAACAGTGAAACTTCCTTTCTTTGTCATTTTTGGGAGAGGCACAAAAGGTAGGCAGAACTATTTCTTGGGATCTATGAAATCTCGAGGAAACCTTTGGTAAAAAGGAAGGGTCAGGAGAAAACACCACCCGATCTTCCGAAATTACCAAATAAGGAGGATCAATGCAAAGGGCAGAAATCTCACTAACTCTTCTCGCGGATGTGATGGCTAAGAGAAAAGCAAGCTTTAGAGATAAAAGTTTTATGGATATCTCTTCTATAGGTTCAAAGGGATCCTCCATGAAGGAAGATAAGACTAGGTTTAAGTCCCACGGAGGAACCTTTGACCTACAGATTGGAGACAATTTTGAGATGGCAGTGACAAATCTTTTAACCCAAGGATGACTGGCCAGTTTATACTCAAATAACGCACTTAAAGCCGAAATCTGGACCTTCAAGGTGCTAGGTCTCAGCTTTTTCTTCCACCCCTCCTGCAGAAAATCTAGAATCAGGGGAATGTCGGGAACAGCTAGAACATCCACAGGCCTATCCGCAAATCTGAAAAAAATCTTCCAGACTCTGAGATAGATCTCGGAGGTAACCTTCTTACGGCTGGCCAAAAGTGTAGAAATGACCTCGTCAGAGAGACCCCTACTCTTCAGGATGTTCCTCTCAAGAGCCAGGCAGTCAAGTGCAGGTTTGACACCTCCGGATGAACTACCGGCCCCTGAGAGAGAAGCCCCTTCACCTCCGGAAGCACCCAAGGGGAGGCAATCGACATCCTGCGCAACCCCGAAAACCAGACTCTTCTTGGCCAGAAGGGGGCGATCACAATAACTAGGGCCTGGTCCTCCTGAATCTTTTTTAGGACTCTTGGCAACAGTTTCAGAGGGGGAAAGGCATAGAGAAGCCCCCTCCCCCAGGGCTGAGCGAAAGCATCTACTGCCACCGGACGATCCCGCGGGGAAAGGGAAAAGAAATCCTCCACCTTTCGGTTTTGTCTTGTGGCAAATAGATCTACGGTTGGTAACTGCCACCGGGACACGATCAGAGAAAATATTTCCTGATTTAGAGACCATTCCCCTTGACAAAGGCGGTGACGGCTCAGAAAATCCGCCTTTACATTCTCTTTCCCCTTCAGGTGAACTGCGGAAAGAGAAGTGAGGGAGCCTTCTGCAAACTGAAAGATCTTGTGGGCAAGGTACATTAGAGGCTGTGACCTGGTGCCCCCCTGCCTGTTGATGTAGGCTACCGTGGTCATATTGTCGGAATAGATGCGAACATTTCTTTCCTTTAATTCTTGGTGACACTGCAAAAGGGCCATGGAAACTGCCTTCAATTCCCTGAAATTGTGGGACTGGGACCGGGAGGGGAGATCCCAGACCCCCTGAAACAGGGAAGACCCCAGATGAGCCCCCCATCCCCACGGGCTGGCATCCGTGGTTAAACAGAGGACATCCTTCCTGCTCCAGGGAACTCCCCTCTCCAGACTTCGGAGATCTAACCACCACTCCAGGGATAAGAGAGTCTGAGTAGAGAGGGTGAAAACCGAGTCTAGAGACGGGAGATCCCTGTCCCAAACCTCCAGGATCTGAAGCTGGAGTAGTCTCGAGTGGTATTGAGCCCATTCCACTCCCGGAATTGCTGCTGTAAGAAGGCCCAGTACTGACATGGCCGACCTTATGGAAACCTCCCTGAGTGAAATCAATCTCTGGACACTGTTTCTGATCAATACCCTTTTTTGAACTGGAAGAAACGACATCTGGAGATTTGAGTCTAAGTCTATTCCCAGAAATTTGCATTTCTGAGAAGGAGTCAGACACGACTTTTCCAAATTTAGCTCCCACCCCAGACTCTGCAGAACCTCCGAGAACCAGGCGATGTGGGACCGAAGAGCCTGGGCTGAACGAGCCACCAGGAGAAAGTCGTCCAGATAAGGGACGATAATCACATCTCTCTCTCTGATGTGAGCCATCATCTCTGATACTACTTTTGTAAAAACCCTCGGCGCTTGGGACAGGCCAAAGGGAAGGGCTCTGAACTGAAAATGTCTGATCTCCGACTTGACCTGTACTGCAACTCTTAGAAACCTCTGGTGATCTAGGTGAATAGGGACGTGGTAATAAGCGTCCCGGAGGTCTATCGACACCATGAAGCAATGGGGAAAGAGGTAATTTAGAGTCGATCTGATGGATTCCATACGGAACTTCTCGTACACCAGGTTTTGATTCAACAGTTTTAGGTTTATTATAGTGCGAAATGAGCCATTTGGTTTGTTTACCAGAAAGAGTGTCGAATAAAATCCCTCCCCTCTTTCTAGGACCGGGACCTCTACCAACACTCTTTTTTGTAGCAGGGACTCTATTTCTGACAGAAGCGCTGATTGTTTTTTCAGGGAACTTCTGAGGTCTGAGACCACAAATCTCTGACACGGGGAGGATCGAAATTTTAGCTTTAATCCCTCCCTTATGACAGATAGGATCCAATCGCTGTTGGAAATCATCTGCCACTGGTGAAAAAACAGAGACAGACGACCCCCAACAGGAGGCCTGGCGTCATTGGGATTGCTTCTTTGAGGCTTCTGAGCCGGAAAAAAGGAATCCTTTAGACCTTTTTGTATTTACAGGGAACTGCTTGGCCCTATCTTTTGACCTAAAATTTTCCCTGTTAAACCTAGGCTTAAAGGATTTCCTAGGGGCTTGCTGACTAGTAAAAGGGAAGCTTTTATTTTTGTCAGATGCCTTCTCTAGCAGGTCATTCAGGACTGGCCCAAATAGGAATTCCCCCTCACAAGGGATAGCGCATAATTTTGCTTTAGAGCTAACATCACCGCTCCAGCTCTTAAGCCAAATTGCCCGCCGAGCGGAGTTGGAAAGAGCTGAGGCCCTAGCGGACAGCCTAAGGGAATCCGCTGAGGCATCAGCCAAAAAATTAACAGCGTTGGAAATAGTAGGGAAAGAAGCCAACAGCTGATCCCTAGGGGTGCCCCCTTTAATGTGATCTTCCAATTCCTCCAGCCAGACTTTTAAAGATCTGGCGACGGAAGTGGCCGCAATGGCTGGTTTAAAAGCGGCCGCTGAAGCCTCCCAATTTTTCTTAAGGTAGACATCTGCCCTCCTGTCCATGGGGTCCCTCAAGGAACCCATATCGTCAAAGGGTAAAGCCCCCTTTTTAGACATTTTTGCTACCGGAGCATCTAACTTAGGGGCTCTGTCCCAGGAAGCTGCAACGTCCTCATCGAACGGATACTTCCGCTTGACAGACCCAGGAATGTAAAATTTTCTGTCCGGCTTTTTCCATTCTTTTGTGATAACGGCCTGCACATTTTTGTGGACATCAAACACTTTTTTCTTCCTAGGTCCCAGACCTTCAAACATAGAGTCCTGCACAGATAAGGGGGCTCTCTGCTTCTCCAGACCCATCGTGACACGAACCGCCTTAACTAATGTATTAATACCATCGGCGGAAAACAGCGGTTTACCCGCAAATTCAGAGTCTGAGGAGTCTTCAGAAGATGCATGCTCCCCCTCCTCCTCTAACCCCGAGAGAACATCACTGTCACTAGAGGGAGCCACAGAAACAGTAGCGGAAGTACTAGGCTGACTTTTAAGTAATCCGCCGACTGATTCCTTAACCTCCTCCCGAATCATAACTCTAATGTTCTCCATCAAGGAAGGGGATTCCTCTTCCACGAGCTTGCTCACACATCCTTGGCATAATGGTTTTTGCCAGGTAGAGGGAAGCCTCTTCTTACACACCGCACACCCCCTTTCCTTAGCTTTAGAGCTCTTCCTAGAGGACTCTTTAGGAACCTGGACATAAACACAAAATAGCCCCATAAAATAATGCACATTAAAATTTTTCTGGGGGGGAGCCCCTCTTACCCCACCAGGTACCGGTTCATTGGTGGTTTCAGTGGGCTCAGCGCGCTGGGTCTGCTCCATGTCTTTAGGCAAATGTGGCCAATGGAGAAAGGATTCGCTCAAAGGCACGCCGGCCCGAGCAGGAAGCCGGCTGGGTTTTTTAAAATGCGCGCGTCCATAGGCCCCTCCTACTTCCGGCGCGTGGAACGCATATTCCTCCACCGCCCGGAAGTGACGCGCGAGGCGGCCGGCATGCGGAACACGGCCCACAGAGGCCGCAGTAACGGGTAAAGCCGAAGCCCCCCCCGCACCAGGAGGATCGGAAGGGAGGAAGATCGACACCCAGGCTCTGCAGCGGCTCCTTGAGGAGACTTATGCCGCCCGAGGTAACCCTCCAGCCACCAAAATTAGGCCTGGGCCCTCGCAGCTCCTCACAGCACCTCTGGCGATACCGGAACTGTCCCTTAGGACAGGAAACAGAACTGGAGATGAGGGGGGTGGTCCCTCTTTTAAAGCGATGCCGGTGGTCTGTTTCCTGTCCTGAGGAAGGAGGCGGTCTCTCCAGGGGTGCTGTCATAGGCGAGGAGAGAAAAATGGAACACGTATTCTTTTTGCGGTGCTTCCGTGGGGTTCCAATACTTGCCTCCATTTCACATCGCATCTCCGGGATTGCGGACCCAACGCATGGTTCACATGGCCAGTGCCCATGTTTTGCGGACCCGCCGTATGCGGGCCACAATACAGCCATGGCCGGGCAACGGCTGTGTGCATGAGCCCTAAAATGTCCTATTCTTGTCCATTTTACAGACAAGGATAGGACAGGTCCATAGAGTCCAGGGCGTTCTATTCCACAAAATGCGGAACGCACATGGCCAGTATCTTTGTTTTGTGGATCCGCAATTTGCATACCGTAAAAACACACACAGGCATGTGCATGAGCCCTTAGCCTATGTTCACACTAGATCCTAGGTACAACTGGTTGTCGGAAGCTGATTGTTGTCAATTCATTCTTTTGGAATAAAATAAATAGGCTTCAGAATTGTTATTTCATGGCGAAAACAAGAATTTCTTAAAACAGGTTTATCAGAGGAGCTGAAGATTTTAACTATAAACAAGACACTAAATCACAGCTAGTAATGCCATCCCCAAAGCTTGGAATTCCTTCAATTAAATAATAGTACCAGCAATGCAACACATAATGGGAAAACACGGCAGGATTTTAGCAATGGTGAAGGTTGGAGCTGCTGAGGGTGCTCATCCAGCATCAATCAGCCAACAGTCTCGTTACTGCCGGCCATTCCTGACGAAAACAATATGGGGCCTCTACGTAAGGGCTCATGCACACAAACGTATTTTCTTTCCATATCCGTTCCATTTTTATTTTTGTGGACCATATGCAGAACCATTCATTTCAATTGGTCTGCAAAAAAAAGTTACTCCGTGTGCATTCCGTTTCCGTATGTCCGTTCTGCAAACAAATAAAACATGTCCTTTTATTGTCCGTAATGTTCTATTAGGGGCCAGCTGTTCCGTTCCACAAAACAAGGAATGCACACGGACAACATCCGTATTTTTTGCGGATCCGTGTTTTGCGGACCGCAAAATACATACGGTCGTGTGCATGAGCCCTAACTATGGGGCTTACTACCGCCGGCTGCGTGACATGCTTTAATCTACGCCAGCTCCTATGGCGTAGTTTAAGACCATTTTCCACACCATGAACTGACATGGAAAATGATGAATGAGACGGACCAGCCGACCCGCCCACGCCACGGCCCCTTTTCTCCACCAGTTTGCAGAAGTGGTGTGGCCAGGGTAAAGTCACAAAATCTGGTGACAAAATCTGCGACCGAAATATGCAAAAAAGTGGCATATAACACATAAAAAAATGACCGCCTATGTGTATAGTGATCTTAAAGGGGTTGTCCAACTCCACTGAATTTTTAATGAGGGCCAGGAGAGTGCTTGAATAAAAGAAAAATATATATATACTCAGCTACTAAATGCCGCTCTGTTCCAGAGGCATGGCCTCCATCTTCACTCCCTCCACTCACAACTTCAGGACACATCACATTTAAGGTCACTGAATGGCTGCACCGGTGCACATGACCACAGACAAGATACGGAAAAAGCGGAGATGTAAGTTTTGACACTGGAACAGAGCAGTGTTCAGTAGCTCAGTGCAATTTTTTCCCATTTAAACATTCCCCCCCCCCCGCCCTCATTAAAATTTGTATCTAGGTCAGACAATCCCTTTAATCCCCTAAGGCTAGCCAAAGACAGAACAACTGGCTCCAATCTGAACTGTATTTATCACTAACAAAAAAAAAACTCTCAAGGAAACATTTTTTTTCAAAAAAAAATCTACAAATATTTTAGAAATAATAGCAACTTAATGTATAATACTAAGTTCTGAAATATTCACCAGAACAGTCCATTGTCAAACAATTCTATAGCTGAATTCAGAGCACATTTGGCAGTCTAGCACTCCTCCCCTTCAGGTCCCCACACACAGGCACGCGACTGTGTCCTTGTTGCTGTCCACAAACAGTGGATCCATGAAATACAGATGCGGTCTTGTATGCCATCTGAATTTTTTTTTTTTGTGGAATCATTGCCTTCAATACGTACGTGGTCCACATTTTGCTGATATATTCATATCTTTTTGTGGACAGAACATGTCCTATACTTGCAGCCGCCCTGCATTCATTTTCTAGGGGGCCCTTGAAAATAGACGAGGGCTGGTTCGGCTATTTCCGTCGGGCCCATAGAAGTGAATGGGAGTGGTGGGCGGTCAAGTGCGGTGCGCTCCCATTCATTTCTATGAGGAGAGTGCCTGGTAGTGGGAGGACCGGGAACCTCCAGCCACCACTTTGGCCCGCTCCATCCTCGATATAGGTGTGGGTCCAGTGTCGTAGCTACCAGGGAAGCAGGAACAACAGCTGCTTCGGGGCCCGAGCTCAAAAGGGGCCCGGGAGCAGTCACTGTACTTGGTCAAACCGGGCCCCTGTCAGAGCAGCTGACTTCCCCTGCACCAGGTCCAGAGTGCTGCACTTTCACCACTGATCTGACATCAGTGACATTGCTCCGCCTCTCCCCAGAATCAGGACGGTCCGATATGGGTGGAGCTATCATAGCCCCGCCCTTTTCCTACACACGATTCTTGCAGCCTGAACCTTCCATGACGAGCATGCTGGACATCAATAGGATTTCCACAACCTCCCAGTGATGTGAGTGGCAGGGGAACTGAGGTTATAATCAGCTTTCCCAGACTGTCCTCATGTCTCTGCACACGTGACATGCAGTACAGTAGGAAAGCTGGGTGACATTATATCATGAGGTGTCATCCAGCTTCCCTGCTATCCTGCATGGCACAAGTGCAGAGGCATTAGAGTATGGGTGAGAGGCACAGCAGGAAAGCTGGGTGTCTATATATGTGTATTGTGTGTGCGTCCATGTATGTGGTGACTGTGTGTATTTATGCATCCATGTATGTAGAGAGTGCTTGTATGAGTGTGTCTATGTATATGGTGAGCGCATATATGTGGAGAGTGCGTGTATGAGTGCGTCCATGTAAGTGGTGACTGTGTATGAGTGCGTCCATGTATGTAGAGAGTGCTTGTATGAGTGTGTCTATGTATATGGTGAGCGCATATATGTGGAGAGTGTGTTCATGTATGTGGAGAGTGCGTGTATGAGTGTGTCTATGTATATGGTGAGCGCATATATGTGGAGAGTGCGTGTATGAGTGCGTCCATGTATGTAGACAGTGCTTGTATGAGTGTGTCTATGTATATGGTGAGCGCATATATGTGGAGAGTGCACGTATGAGTGCGTCCATGTAAGTGGTGACTGTGTAGAGTGCGTCCATGTATGTAGAGAGTGCTTGTATAAATGCTTCTATGTATATAGTGAGCGCATTTATATGTGGAGAGTGCGTGTATGAGTGTGTCTATGTATATGGTGAGCGCATATAGCGCATATATGTGGAGAGTGCGTGTATGAGTGTGTCTATGTATATGGTGAGCGCATATAGCACATATACACTCACCGGCCACTTTATTAGGTACACCATGCTAGTAACGGGTTGGACCCCCTTTTGCCTTCAGAACTGCCTCAATTCTTCGTGGCATAGATTCAACAAGGTGCTGGAAGCATTCCTCAGAGATTTTGGTCCATATTGACATGATGGCATCACACAGTTGCCGCAGATTTGTCGGCTGCACATCCATGATGCGAATCTCCCGTTCCACCACATCCCAAAGATGCTCTATTGGATTGAGATCTGGTGACTGTGGAGGCCATTTGAGTACAGTGAACTCATTGTCATGTTCAAGAAACCAGTCTGAGATGATTCCAGCTTTATGACATGGCGCATTATCCTGCTGAAAGTAGCCATCAGATGTTGGGTACATTGTGGTCATAAAGGGATGGACATGGTCAGCAACAATACTCAGGTAGGCTGTGGCGTTGCAACGATGCTCAATTGGTACCAAGGGGCCCAAAGAGTGCCAAGAAAATATTCCCCACACCATGACACCACCACCACCAGCTTGAACCGTTGATACAAGGCAGGATGGATCCATGCTTTCATGTTGTTGACGCCAAATTCTGACCCTACCATCCGAATGTCGCAGCAGAAATCGAGACTCATCAGACCAGGCAACGTTTTTCCAATCTTCTACTGTCCAATTTCGATGAGCTTGTGCAAATTGTAGCCTCAGTTTCCTGTTCTTAGCTGAAAGGAGTGGCACCCGGTGTGGTCTTCTGCTGCTGTAGCCCATCTGCCTCAAAGTTCGACGTACTGTGCGTTCAGAGATGCTCTTCTGCCTACCTTGGTTGTAACGGGTGGCAATTTGAGTCACTGTTGCCTTTCTATCAGCTCGAACCAGTCTGCCCATTCTCCTCTGACCTCTGGCATCAACAAGGCATTTCCGCCCACAGAACTGCCGCTCACTGGATGTTTTTTCTTTTTCGGACCATTCTCTGTAAACCCTAGAGATGGTTGTGCGTGAAAATCCCAGTAGATCAGCAGTTTCTGAAATACTCAGACCAGCCCTTCTGGCACCAACAACCATGCCACGTTCAAAGGCACTCAAATCACCTTTCTTCCCCATACTGATGCTCGGTTTGAACTGCAGGAGATTGTCTTGACCATGTCTACATGCCTAAATGCACTGAGTTGCCGCCATGTGATTGGCTGATTAGAAATTAAGTGTTAACGAGCAGTTGGACAGGTGTACCTAATAAAGTGGCCGGTGAGTGTATGTGGAGAGTGCGTGTATGAGTGTGTCCATGTATGTGGAGAGTGCTTCTATGTATATAGTGAGCACATGTATGTGGAGAGTGCGTCCATGTATGTGGAGAGTGCGTGTATGAGTGCAGCTATTTATATGGTGAGCGCATGTATGTGGAGAGTGCGTCCATGTATGTGGAGAGTGCGTGTATGAGTGCAGCTATGTATATGGTGAGCCCATGTATGTGGAGAGTGCGTGTATGAGTGTGTCCATGTATGTGGAGAGTGCGTGTATGAGTGTGTCCATGTATGTGGAGAGTGCGTGTATGAGTGCAGCTATGTATATGGTGAGTGCATGTATGTGGAGAGTGTGTGTATGAGTGTGTCCATGTATGTGGAGAGTGCGTGTATGTGGAGAGTGCGTCCATGTATGTGGAGAGTGCGTGTATGAGTGCTTCTATGTATATAGTGAGTGCATGTATGGGGAGAGTGCGTCCATGTATGTGGAGAGTGCGTGTATGAGTGCATCTATGTATATGGTGAGCGGGGGCCCATAAAAAAAAAAAATTGCTGTGGGGCCCAGTTAGTTCTTGCTACACCTCTGTGTGGGTCCAAGATATGGGACCTGCACCTATAAGACAATGGGGGCATATTCTAATGACATGCCCCCATTGTCTAAGATGAGACAATCCCCTTTAACAACTATCATCAGCAGGCCAATGACAATGAGTAATGTCTGGAAAGAAGTTGGCCATGTCTGAAATTTTCACCAGACAGTCAGATAAATGATCCTTTGCTCACGGACGACCATTCCCCAAAAATCGTTCATCCTTTGCCCAGTGCCATTGAACTAGTATAGCCGGTTTAAATGAATATAAAGGGGCGTTCACACGACAATATTTTCAGTCTGCATTTTTTTGTGTATTGGATGTGGACCCATTCATTTCAACGGGACTATAAAAGATGCAGACACCACATCGTGCACACCTGCCTGCATCCATATGTCCATTCCGCAGGCCTACAAAAAAATAAAAATAGAGCCCGTCCTATTCTTGTTCGTTTTCAGGACAACAGGCATTTCTAACAAAGGGTGGGACCTGCTAATCTGCAAAATGGTGAAGGCACACGACTGGTACCTGTGTTTTTCAGACCACAAAACAGACACGGTCGTGTGAATGACCCCTAACAGCCAATACGGATAAAAGTGGGTGAACCAATCATCTGTTCTGTGTATGGCCACCTCTACCTTCGCCTGTGCTGAGGCTGGCACAGCGGGATACCCGGCAGTAAGCATTTGCACTGTGACAGTTTATGAGACGAGTCCCAGACTCCACTCATCACATTGCCTTTATTGATTGCTTCAACTGAAACGGAACTCAACGATCGATAATGACCATAACCGCATGAGCGAACCAGACCGCGTCCATGGTTTACATAACGTGGGGTCATACTGCGAACAAGTCTTTCTCCGTCACTCATGTCAGTCTACAAATGGCGAATATATATATATATATATATATATATATATATATATATATATATTTTGATACATCAAGAGACAAACATAACTAGGCGTCTATCCATACAAAGTTTTCCAGGATCGGCTCTATCCGATTTGCCGATGCAAATCAAAGGCAGTACATTAGCATATCACAGCTGAAGCAACGTCTTTGTTTTCATGACAACTTACGACCATTCCCAAATCGCTGCGCTCTGATTGGTCGGGGCGGCTTCCTGATTCGCCATAAAGAATATTCTGCTAGGGAAAAGCAGGCTAAATAAAGACAGCTTCAGAGCGAGGCGCTCCGGCCCAGGACTGCAGTCCCCGAGGCTGAAGCAACTGACAGCTATGCTAATGAGAACGCTGATATCTCATGGGCTGACAGACACACAAACCAGCTCAATGAGAGGAGACGCGCTTACACCTGTCCCTTTTATTTTCTGCAATTCTGCAAGCATGCTATATACAAATATATACAGTGCATTACAAGTAAGAACGCACACAATATCTAAAAATATACAGGCTCTCTCAGAATTGATGCTCCCTTTTCTGATCTAGAAGACAGTGCTCCACGGGAACCTCTATTCAAAGCATTATCAGCATCACACCAAGCCATCGCCGTTATTACCTAAAATAGACCGCCAATAGAAGGCATCCTCGTCTTCCCTCCCTCCTCTCGTATTAACCATCGCCGTTCCCATCAGCAATGGCTTAGCACCACGAGGCTGTTTTCATCCATGCAGCCAGCTGAAGTTATCAGACAAAGTGCCGCCTTTGCAGTAAGTGGGTCACCAAACGGCAATATTGGAGAGGGCCTAGGATCACGTGACGGCATGGCACGGGCCTCTGCACAGCAGGCTCTACCAGCCAGATCTGCATGAATTCACACGGACGGGATTTTATTGTTGTGCCAGAGGACAGATCAGTAATATAGTCACAGAATCATTACTACGCGTGGCACCAAGTAGAAAATATAAGGGTTTCCACCCAACTGAGGCCTCATGCACGCGGCCGTGTCCCTATATGGATCCACATACTACAGATACCTTCTGAGTTCATTCTGTACTTTTCTCACTCCCATCAATAGAAAAGGCTATTATTGTCCACAATACAAGAGTAGGACATGTTCTATCATTTATGGAATGGAAAAACGTGTCTGCAAAAACACTGCGCTGTGCAACGTCTGCGGAAAATGTGGATAATGCAGAAATGAAAAATACAGTCAGATGCATGAATCCCAATGGCGAGGTGGCAGTATTAGGCTCCATTCACACGTCCTGATTTTGTTTCCGCATCCGTTTCCGTAATTTCGGTCAATTTTGCAGATAGGATGCGGATCCATTCATTTCAATGGGTCCTGAAAAAATGTCCGCATCCGTGTGTCCGTTCCGTCTGCATAAAGAAATCCTCCTGTCCTACTTCTATCCCGATTTTGCGGTCCGTAGCACAATGAAAGTCTATGGATCCACAAGAAATGCGGATGACTTGCGGAAAGGCATCCGCATGTCATCTGCATTTGCGGATTCCGTTCCAGGAGGGTAGAAAAAAAAAATAATAAAAAGGTACAGATGTTATTCATCCTTCATCATGACATATGGATACATCCTTTCCGTTTTTTACGGAAAAATGGAACGGATGTGCTGGAAAAACAGAGTTTTTTGTGGAACAACGGATCCGAAAAAAACTGACCGTTTTCCAGGATGTGCACAAATACAGCAGAATTTTGGCACGGACAGCAGGGCCACAATTTCGAGCCCACGTCCTTACTGCCTCCCATTCATTATAATGGGAGGTGGTGCTGAGGATTGTGGAGCAGCAGCTTAAAGCCACCGCCGAGCAGGGACATTTCAATATAAGCCACACCTGGGAGGCAGAAAGGACGTGGCCACTGGTGGAATTTTGGTGCGGCTGTCCACTACAAAATTCCCCTATAAAAGTTGTCGCGTGAACGTCCCCTTACATTTGTCAACCTATGAATCGGTCCTCATCCGGCCTGCGATGCAGACAGAAATATATGGTCGTGTGAATGGGCCCTTGATAGAAAGATCTGCATCTGTTCTGCGCTTTTCACCCACTCCTGCATTTTGCTCACAATCAATTGTGGAAAATCTCTGACCAAAACACTGACATATAAAAGAGACCTCATACAGGAAAGGCAGTGGGGTGGAGTGAAGCGGGAGGGGAGGATTAGCCAGGAGGGTATTATTTGAACTCCGGTTTTATTGAGCCTGTGTGCTGGTGAAATCTGCACCAAATTTATCAAATGTCATTTATTAAATTAGGTGCATCTTTGATCCTCACACTTATCTAGAAATGCTACTTTTCTTTACGCCACAACCCAACTGGAGCGAGTTTGCCACTTCTTAGGCTACTTCCACACTTGCGGTGTGGGGCTCCGGCAGGCTGTTCCGGTGGGTGAACAGCCCGGCGGATCCGTGCTACCGGAAGTGCACGTGTGGGGCCAGAACTGTGCTCCATTGACGGAACAAAAATACATTACAGTGAATGGGGCCGGAGCGCAGTTCCGGCCACACACATGCACTTGCGGTAACACGGATCCGGAGGGCTGTTCACCCACCGGAACAGCCTGCCGGAGCCCCTCGCTGCAAGTGTGGAAGTAGCCTTAGGGCTGTATTACATCAAGAGATTATCGGACAGATTTTCTCACCAATCATTGCTCATATGGTCGTTTACAGACACAGATCACGCCAGCCACTGGTCTGATTGGTCAGACAATCTGTTGGTGTAATACAGCCCTGAGGCCTGGTTCACACTTCAGTGATTTCCATCAGTGACTGTGAGCCAAGCGCAGTTCAAAACCACAGGTGTACATCTTTCCATTATACCTTATCTCTGTGAAGGCTCCACTCCTGGATTTGGCTCACAATCACAAATTCAAGATAACTGACCAAATCACTGAAGTGTGGCCGAGGCCTTGCAGTGCCAAGCATGGAATTAAACGAATTACCCAAGCTAACCATGCCTACTCTCCCGCCTACTTTTTAAAACCGCAGCATGTGATGTAAGAATGCAGAAAGCCAGAAAATTTTTGCTCAAGTCCAAAAAACTGTGAAGCCTCAACAGAGACCTTTCAAATTGTGCGCGTTGCAATTAGCGGTGCCGGCAGTCAAATTATTTTGCCAGGGAGGTTACAGACAGCCAGGCATATCTCACTGCAGTGGAAGTGAAGTCCTGCACTGCGGCCAAAGGGCGGGACGATCAGCATAATGCAGAACGCCAATGGCCAGTATATTGGCGGACCACATAATGGACACAGTTGTCTCAATGCTCCTTTACAGACAGTAACCCTAGGGTGCAGCGAGTTTAGCTGAGCCACAGTTGGCGGTACGTTAATCGTGCGGCTGCCTCACTGATATGAAAGCGCTGTAAACAGGGTCTACTATTTAACAGAAAAAAGACATTGTTAGTGGAGGTTCAGATCTTTTCACGTTAGGCTGGTATGGGTGAGCATTTTATTATTTTTATTTTTTTTATGTATAGGAAAGCCTGACACGTTTTTCCATACACAGGGACATAGTAAACACCCCTCTACTGCACCTTATATGTTTTTTTACAAAGGAAGTATATTGCGATTTTGTCATAAGCCTGGGAGGCAGCTTGCTGCAGCAGAACTTCACCTACTGTACTTGTCCTCAATGGAAACCAAGCAAGACTGTCCTGCCAAAATGTAATGAAATGTGAAGAGAAAGAACCGGTTTCTCTTGCAGACTGACAAACGGGCACTTGTTTTCCTTTATTTCTACCGATTCATTCCTCAGTGTAACGTGCCTTTAAGATGTTGATCATCTTCTATTTTTATATCTTGACTACGTAAACCAACTATGATAAAACAGATTTTCCATTCACCCATGCCAGATAAAATAGTCTGTAGGCTGGCGCTTACGAGAATGTGGTTAGGTATAAATCCTATAGCTCTTATTTCTAACCGATCCAGAAGTGAAATCACATTTCCATCTGGAGACACCTACACACTATCTACACGGTGCACCTCCGAAACCTTGTTTATCACTGCATGCCAACCACTACTGGGAACAAAAGGTTCTGCCATGTAATGTTCTGACTGAGTAAACTGCTGTCTTAGGGCCCACAAATTAGGGTCCACAATGCAAGGGCACCAACCGTTTGCCCACCATCTGCAGACGTGGACCCATTCACTTGAATGGGGTCTGCGATCCGTATCCGATGGTCCGCACCGCAAGAAGGTAGTGCATGCACCACTTTTTTGTGGTGCGGAGGCATGGACAGAAAATCCACGGAAGCACAATGTGGTGCTTCCATGGGCTTCCAATCCGTGCCTCTATTCCGCAAGTGAATGGGTCGGCATCAGTGATACAACGCACAAATGGACTGTTTCTGGGCTGCAATAAGGGCACAGCCGGGCAACGGCCTTGTGCATGAACCCTTAAGAAGTTACTCTAAATATACTCAGATTTTCTTATTTATATCAGATGTGGGTGAGGTGGCCACACTTTCTTCACAAAGTACCACCGAGCATCACGGTGTTTGGCAGTGCCCTGTGATACAGGGTCAGTACGACTCCAGTCAGGCCTCATGTACACGGTCTGCAGACCAGGCACCCACCTTCCATGTGCATTCTGCTTTTTTCTCACTCCAATCCACAGAAGTGACTATTCTTGTCTTCTATATGGGCCAGGTTCTATCATCTGCGTAATGGACAAAACGGATCCGCAACAATATGTATGTGTGAGCAGCCCCATAGAGATTAAAGGGTCACTTTGCCATCCACAAAAATGCGGATAGCACACGGATGAAAAATACGGTCATGTTCCCGAGTCCTAAACCAGTGGGGATTTGTACCAGGCCGGGACCTAAGCTACAGGTGGAAAAGAGAGAACATGAACTAAAGCCGACTATACTATACATGCAAGAAAGGCCATTCAGACATCTCTCCTAACCCCCAACTCAGGGTACAACCGCCATCATGCATGCAACTGCGGTATGTTCACAGTTACCAGATCTGTCATACGATCGATACCACCGACATCTGACAGAACCTACTGACTTACAATGAGGTCTATCAAATTCCATTGCAGTGTTCATTTTGACAAATAAATGAATGTTGCATGAAGCGCACTTTTTCCCATCAAAGATGATGGAATCTGCAATGAAGAAGCTTCCGTTACCTCCAAACATTAGTACTCAGGGCCACCCTCTATACCTTCCTGTAAAACTGCACCAATAAACCCATGAGCCAGCCCTCCCCTGCTCCCCTGCAGCCTGCACCAATATGTTCTCCCAGCCATTCTACTGAATGATGAGGCCACAAACATATCTCCAAAAAAGCTTGTAAATCGAGAAGCGTCATGTTACCTGTGTTCTTTCGGGACAACCCCATCAATGATTTGTCCTTTGGCTCTTTAAAATTCTTCATGTATAGTGGTGGTCTCTACCTGTGGCTCTCCGGATGTTCTTAGCTACAACCCCCAGCATGGTCTAACAGTTTCCGGGGTGTCATACCACATGTATAGTGGTGGTCTCTACCTGTGGCTCTCCGGATGTTCTTAGCTACAACCCCCAGCATGGTCTAACAGTTTCCGGGGTGTCATACCACATGTATAGTGGTGGTCTCTACCTGTGGCTGTCCGGTTGTTCTTAGCTACAACCCCCAGCATGGTCTAACAGTTTCCGGGGTGTCATACCACATGTATAGTGGTGGTCTCTACCTGTGGCTGTCCGGATGTTCTTAGCTACAACCCCCAGCATGGTCTAACAGTTTCCGGGGTGTCATACCACATGTATAGTGGTGGTCTCTACCTGTGGCTCTCCGGATGTTCTTAGCTACAACCCCCAGCATGGTCTAACAGTTTCCGGGGTGTCATACCACATGTATAGTGGTGGTCTCTACCTGTGGCTGTCCGGATGTTCTTAGCTACAACCCCCAGCATGGTCTAACAGTTTCCGGGGTGTCATACCACATGTATAGTGGTGGTCTCTACCTGTGGCTGTCCGGTTGTTCTTAGCTACAACCCCCAGCATGGTCTAACAGTTTCCGGGGTGTCATACCACATGTATAGTGGTGGTCTCTACCTGTGGCTGTCCGGTTGTTCTTAGCTACAACCCCCAGCATGGTCTAACAGTTTCCGGGGTGTCATACCACATGTATAGTGGTGGTCTCTACCTGTGGCTGTCCGGTTGTTCTTAGCTACAACCCCCAGCATGGTCTAACAGTTTCCGGGGTGTCATACCACATGTATAGTGGTGGTCTCTACCTGTGGCTGTCCGGTTGTTCTTAGCTACAACCCCCAGCATGGTCTAACAGCTTCCGGGGTGTCATACCACATGTATAGTGGTGGTCTCTACCTGTGGCTGTCCGGTTGTTCTTAGCTACAAC
The DNA here is from genome assembly GCA_900303285.1 of Rhinella marina. NCBI lineage: Eukaryota > Metazoa > Chordata > Amphibia > Anura > Bufonidae > Rhinella > Rhinella marina. The sequence continues at coordinate 152,883 of ONZH01001318.1, read as the reverse complement.
CCCCAGCATGGTCTAACAGCTTCCGGGGTGTCATACCACATGTATAGTGGCATTCAATGCCATAGTGACAAAGCAGCTACTTTCTATAAAGGACCTAAACCTGTAGTGTCAGTACACTTAGGGTGGTCGGACACATCAGGCCTCATGCACACGACCGTAACGCAGATACGTAAAATAAGTATATGCGTTTTATCTGCGTTTTGCAGACATATCCTAGCTTTTTGTGGAATGGACATACAGAAGCGGAAAGCACACAGATGATCCATGTGCCTAAAGACAGAACATGTCCTATACTTGTCCACAAAACTCAGGCCACAGACCCACTGAAGTCAACGGGTCAGCAAATAATGTGCATGCAACATGGACATCATCCGTATTTTGCAGATCGGCGATTTTAAGATGGAAAATTGGATACAGTTGTGTGCATGGGGCCTTAGAAGAACCCGCTAATTTTACCAGGACTGCCCTAAAGTGTGGGGGAGGGGGTCCCTACTCTTCTCCAAAAGCAGATGGCAGAGGAAACAATGGTTGGGTTTGTTCAACATGCCCGATCCTTTTGTTCCCAAGGAGATAAGCTGTTAATTATCCCCATTGAGAAAACACGCCAGCTCAGCTGAGTCAAGCATGTGCATGGGCGGCATATGGGGGGAGGGCATATCAGCTCTTCGCCCAACAGCAATCTATGGGGTATGGTTACCTTCAGTTCACTTTTTCGTACAGTGCAACATCCCAGTGTACGTGAAAGTATTTTGGAGATGACACATCCTATTGCCTCCCTATACAAGAGTCTACAATGGCTCCCTGTTAAAATAAAACTGTCTGTGTCTTCTGGATCTTTTTCCTGTGTGTTTAGTCTGGAGGATAAATTTACCTTATTAGAACATATGGTAAATTTTCATGGTTGGAATCCAGTTTTGGAATCTAAATTGTTCATCTGCTTCTTAGAATTTCTTTCTATCATTAACACACAAAAAAACTGCAGAAAATACCACAGAGCACTTCCCTACTGTAGTCCACCACGTTGGGTGATCATCTGGAGAAGCTGAAGACATCTGCTGCAACATAAGCATTGACACACATAGACATACACTGACATACACGTCGAAAGCTAAACTAAACCCAAGTATCACCGCTGCCAAAACTGACAAATGTTTTGTGGCTTATTATTAGGGATAGAAGAGCGACATGCATTTTAGAGGAGAAAGAACAGAAAGCCAATTACGGATTAAAGGAAATTTCCCTCTAAAAATCAGATGACAATTTGATATGTTATGTTCCTGAGTTGCCTTATTCACTTTAGAAAATATCTAGTTTTAGGTTTCTAGATGACCAACAACTACTGGACCTGGTTGTCACCTAGCTTCCCGGAGTCCCAGCCCAGAGCAGGGTATGTAGGTATGCATCCCTGCTATCAGATCTCTAAGGCCTCATGCACATGACCTTAGTTTTGGTCCACATCCCATCCACGCGACTCACTCATTTTCACACCCTGACAGAACAGATTGTACTGGTTTACCATGAACTGCATTGATAGATGAGCCATCCCCAAACATCCCCACAGCAGCCCTGGGTAAAGCTGGCCATACACAACTGATAGATGTCGGCCAAACCCACCAATATCTGCAGAAGACCATCTAAATATGGTGGCCTTCCGATGGCAGGAGGGGGATAAGGAACGGCAGGTTGATTTCAACTTCTAGATGCTTTTGATCTTAGGGAGATAAGCTGCCACTTCAGTTGTCAGTCAGCGGCCTTTTCCGGATACATGCATGCTTGGTCAAGCTCAGCATGCATGGAGACGTTATGAGAGATATTGTACGGCTTTCGCAGTCTGAAGTGCAACAATTCTTGTAATATAATGCCCTCCATAAAAAGGTGAGGTCATCTGTCATGCCATGTAAATACTGCAACTTCCTCTTATCGAAGTCAATGTAAATGTCACAGAAGAGAGTATGACTGCCTACAGCTAGTGAACGCCATATATCAAAAATGGTCACCATATGTGGACCACAATATACGCTGTCCATTGAATATAAATGCCATCGAACACGGCAGGACTATAGTCTGCATCTAGCCCGGGTATCAGGCTGGGTTCAAGGGCGTTCCTCATCATCTAAAGCCATACTCCATTATCTGCATCTTCCCAAAACCTTCTTAGTAGTCCAGGAGCTGGTTATGTGACCCTCACTAGTTACTGGCCGGAGGGGACCACCAGGAGGAGGGGACCACAGGGTATAGTTACTGGCCGAAAGTGACCACCAAGAGGAGGGGACCACAGGGTATAGTTACTGGCCGAAAGTGACCACCAGGAGGAGGGGACCACAGGGTATAGTTACTGGCCGAAAGTGACCACCAGGAGGAGGGGACCACAGGGTATAATTACTGGCCGAAAGTGACCACCAGGAAGAGGGGACCACAGGGTATAGTTACTGGCCGAAAGTGACCACCAGGATGAGGGGAACACAGGGTATAGTTACTGGCCGAAAGTGACCACCAGGATGAGGGGAACACAGGGTATAGTTACTGGCCAAAAGTGACCACCAAGAGGAGGGGACCACAGGGTATAGTTACTGGCCGAAAGTGACCACCAGGAGGAGGGGACCACAGGGTATAGTTACTGGCCGAAAGTGACCACCAGGAGGAGGGGACCACAGGGTATAGTTACTGGCCGAAAGTGACCACCAGGAAGAGGGGACCACAGGGTATAGTTACTGGCCGAAAGTGACCACCAAGAGGAGGCGACCACAGGGTATAGTTACTGGCCGAAAGTGACCACCAGCAGGAGGGGAACACAAGGTATAGTTACTGGCCGAAAGTGACCACCAAGAGGAGGGGACCACAGGGTATAATTACTGGCCGAAAGTGACCACCAGGAAGAGGGGACCACAAGGTATAGTTACTGGCCGAAAGTGACCACCAAGAGGAGGCGACCACAGGGTATAGTTACTGGCCGAAAGTGACCACCAGCAGGAGGGGAACACAAGGTATAGTTACTGGCCGAAAGTGACCACCAGGATGAGGGGAACACAGGGTATAGTTACTGGCCAAAAGTGACCACCAAGAGGAGGCGACCACAGGGTATAGTTACTGGCCGAAAGTGACCACCAGTAGGAGGGGAACACAGGGTATAGTTACTGGCCGAAAGTGACCACCAGGATGAGGGGAACACAGGGTATAGTTACTGGCCAAAAGTGACCACCAAGAGGAGGGGAACACAGGGTATAGTTACTGGCCGAAAGTGACCACCAGGAGGAGGGGAACACAGGGTATAGTTACTGGCCGAAAGTGACGACCAGCAGGAGGGGAACACAGGGTATAGTTACTGGCCGAAAGTGACCACCAGGAGGAGGGAAACACAGGGTATAGTTACTGGCCGAAAGTGACCACAAGGAGGAGGGGAACATAGGGTATAGTTACTGGACGAAAGTGACCACAAGGAGGAGGGGAACATAGGGTATAGTTACTGGACGAAAGTGACCACCAGGAGGGGAACATAGGGTATAGTTACTGGTCAAAAGTGACCACAAGGAGGAGGGGAACATAGGGTATACTCAAACCATATGTGGCACATTCACTTTTGCCTCTTTTGCACTGCCCAATTCGGTCATAAACATTGTGGCAGTACAATATTACATAGGTCGGTGCAGAAAAGCCAGCTGACAACACCCCCGGGTCCTGGAATGCTGTTCACATTGGTTGTCACCGAAATTTCCCAAAGTCCAGACAGCAAATCAGCCATCCTATACAGCAATACATCGCAGATCCTGGCAGTTTTGCCATCTGGGGTTCTTGGGATACTGGGTGACAGGTCATGCCAAGGCGGGTGACCACAATGGATGTCACTCAACTTTTCTACAGCCCTGAGTGGCATGCAGTGGTCCATTATGGAGAATACCTGCAGGACAGCCTGGGCTGGCAATGTAATGGGGACCACACTGGCACAGGTAGACCTGACTTGGCTGAGGACTTTAATTTTATACTAGAAAATAGGCCATTATTTTCCCACAGATACAGTAACATATCAGTGACCTGCAGCACTACAACCCCCAGCATGCTGGACAGCCACAGGTTGCAGCGTATGCCTAGCAGGGCCTCCAGGTCCTCTCCATGCAGGACTGGCAGAGCTGGCTCTCCTGCCATTAGTCCATGCCCTAGTAATGCACAGGGCGCCGCTTCTCCTCCCCAGAACCGCCTAGTAACACGTCTATATATATGGCAGTAAGTGACCAGCCGCATCTCCAGGCAGAAGTGCCCGGTGTCGGAGCGCTAGGCCCGGCTGGCAGTGCCAGTGGTTGGCTCCTGAGCACAGCTGTGCGGCCTGCGGTTCTTATATAAGAAGTTGGATAATGCGCACAGAGCCCTGCGTGTGTCACCTTCAGCAGGGACAGGCGGGAACTCACCGTCAGCGCTCGCCGTCCGGAGCGGCGCCTCATCCTCCCATCTGGAATGCTGCAATTAGGGAAATCTCCTGCTCTGCCTGTGTTTGCTCCGTCCCTTCCCTCCCGGGCAGGTCTCGTTACAGAGATGACATCATCCCTTCTTCAGACGTGCACCTGATTGTCAGGATGCGGCCCCTCCTCCCACACACAGGTCATCGTGCTTCTTAAAGGGACTGCAGCTCGGTGTGAGCGTCCTCTTGTGCCGCAGCTCGGAGTGTGACTGGAAGTGCAGGGGGCAGAGCGGACACGAGCCTGTGCTGCTGGAGAGGGGAATGCTGCTGGTGGGGGGGATACTACTACTACTGCAGCTGGAGGGAGGATGCTGCTGGTTCAGTTAGGTCTGCATGCAGGCTTCCTGCACAGGACCTGTAAGGTATTGTCACACATGCAGTTTTTGTGTCAGTTTTATGAGCCAAAGTCAGGAGTTGATCCAAAAAGAAGGAAAAGGATAAGGAAAGGTCTGAGGGTAGGACCACACAGAGGGGGTCCTAGGGTGTTCAGGACATGGCCGTGCTGCAACCCAGTATTGCACAGCCAGTTAGGCTATATGCACACGAACGTTAAAAATGGGCACGTTTTGGCAGTTTTCATGGCTGTTTTTAATGGCTGCTTAGACAGGAGCACACTTGTCTAACAGCTGTTCAAAACTGGTACCCTAGTTCAGTTTGGCCTTTTAGGGGTTAAAAAAAAAAATCACATCCACTTGCACTTGCAGAGGCAGTCGCTCCTCTCTTGATTGTGAAGGACCTGCTCAGAGCGTGATGACGTCACCATGTGCTCCCAGCATGATCACACGGTCACGTCATCGTGCGGAGCTCAGGTCCTTCACAATCAAGAGAGGAACGACTGAGAGGTGAGTGATTTATTTATTTTATGCTGAAAAAACATTACTACTGGTGGGGACCACTGTGGGGACATTACTACTGCTGGGGACCACTATGGGGACATTACTACTGCTGGGTACTACTATGGGGACATAATTACTGCTGGCGTCCATTATGGGGTACTATGAGGGACATTATTACTGCCACTATGGGGGATGTTATTACTGCTGGGGACCATTATGGGGGACATTATTACCATGGGGGACAGTATTACTTCTAGGGACCACTATGGGGGACAGTATTACTTCTGGGGACCACTATGGGGGGCATTATTATTGCTGGGGACCACTATGGGGGACATTATTACTGCTGGGGACCATTATGGGGGACATTATTACTGCTGGGGACCATTATGGGGGACATTATTTATACTGCAGGGGTTGGGATTTTATTGAAAAAAAAAGCCAATGAAAATCATCCATTTTTAACAGGCATGGAAAACGGATGCAAAACGACCATTGAACAGTGTGTCCGCATTTAACAGCTGTTTTTTTGTTCACTGTCGTGTGCATGTAGCCGTAGGTTTGTTTGCTTGATTAGACTCATATGAATGTAGCTCATATGCTAGGAACATACGGTATGCAATTTTTTGGATACATTTCTAACATACACTATGTGGTCAGAAGTATGTGAACCCTCTTGTTGAAAATCAAGCACAAAGCCAAGTAATCACCCTAGACAAATAATGGTAGTAGGATGGATCATATTGAGGGCTCAGCGACTTCAAGGCTGGAGCGACGTGTTACACAACAGCAAGTCGCAGAAAAGTCGTAAGAAAAAAAATTGGAGATCATTTATTAGATATACTCCAATTTTTGGCGTATATCTGTCGCAGATTCGGTCACAAAGGGGATTTACGGCCAAATCTGTCACTTCAGTTGCTATGTATATAAAAAATCCAAAATGTACAGAAAATTTGGAAAAAGTAGAAAATTGCTAGAATTTTAGAAGCAATTTTAAGATTTTCAGGAAAACTTCCAAAACCAACTTTTTTAAGGACCAATTCAGTTCTGAAGGACTTATCACCATAAATTACACCATTTTAAAACTAACACCTCAAATTATTCAAAACCGATTTTTACAAATTTTGTTAAACCTTTAGGTTTTCCACAGGGATTAAAGCAAAAAGGAGGCTTTTGATGTGAAAATGTCTTTTTTTTCCATTTTAATCCATTTGTTCCTGTAGCACAGCAAGAGTTAACACCAAAACAAAACCTGGATATTGATTACCGTGATTCTGCGGTTTACAGAAGCACCCCATATGTGGTCGTAAATCTCTTCATGGGCACACAGCAGAGCTCAGAAGGGAAGGAGTGTGGGATGGTTTTTGCAGGGCAGATTTTGCTGGAATGGTTTTTGGGTACTATGCCACATATGAAGAGATCCTGATGTACCTCTGCAGTGGAAACCCCCAAAAAGCAACCCCATTTTGGAAAGTACACCTCCCAAGGAATTTTTCAAAGGTTGTAGTGAGCACTTTTACCCACCAGGCGTTTTATAGACTATGGCAGGCATGGCCAACCTGCGGCTCTCCAGCTGTTGTAAAACTACAATTCCCACCATGCCCTGCTGTAGGCTAATAGCTGAAGGCAGTCCGGGCATGCTGGGAGTTGTAGTTTTGCAACAGCTGGAGAGCCTCAGGTTGGCCATCCCTGGACTATGGAAACATTTGGCTGTGAAAATGAAAAATTACATTTTTTTCAAATAAAATTATGCTTTCGTCCCAGATTTTTCATTTTCACAAGGGGTAACAGGAGAAAAAGTATTCCACAATTTATTACTGCCTTGAAAGTGGAAACGCCTCATATGTGCTTGTCGAGTGCTGTATGAGTACTGCAGGGTTAAGACGAGAAAGAGCACGATGTGCGTTTCAGGCCTAGTTTGGTGATTTATCCAGCAATGCTTGACAACTACAGAGGCTCTGAGGTTAAATTAAAGGGAACCTGTCAGCGGCAAAAGCCATCCCACACCGCCAGCAGAAGCTTCAAGTAGCCGGCGGTGAGTTTCTAATGATCATTGTCTTATTGCATTCAGATGAAGCAGAAGTATGAAAAACGTTCTTTTATCCTCCGTCCACGCAACTTTCCAGTCAGGCTTGAAGTCAAGGGGGCAGCGGCCTCCTTGCTTCACGTCAAGGTAACCGCACCCACTTCCCTGCCCCTTCTCCTGTGACTGACAGCCGGCTGTCGTGCATAAGCACTGTCAGTCAAAGGTGAAGGGGCAGGGAAGAGGGCGCGGTTACCTTGACTTGAAGCAAGGAGGCCGCAGCCATTTTCTGGAAACCATACTTTTTTCAGAAGTATAAAAATGCAAGAAAAGGTGACAACTCTGACACTGTTTTTTGGCTTTTGTTAATGCAAAGTACACCGTGCAGGAAAAAATACGTTATCTTTATTTTGCTGGTCAGTACGATTACACAGATACCAATTTTATATATTTTTTATGCTTTACCACTTTTACGCAAAGGATTTTTGAAAAAAAAAAATCTTTTTTTGTATTGCAATTTTCTGAGACCCTATTTTTCTTGTGACACGAGGTGGCTGAAAAATGGCTGTTCTGGCATAGTTTCCCCTGATGGTCTAGATCATGTGACATTTTTTTAGAGCCGGTTGTTACAGACGTGGCAATTCCTAATATGTCTTTTTTTTTACTTTTTTTTTCAATAGTAAATGGCTTGATGAGGGGAAAGGGACCAGCGGATACAGCAGGGGCCCGGTTGTCCATTACAGCCAGGTCCCGGCCTCTGATTGAGCGCGCACAGCATCTGTGCCCTCCTGATCTGCATACATGCAGAGGTCGCACTACATTTTTTTCCGAAAGAGTAAAAATACACCATTTTTGAGAAGTATTTTTAGCCAAGGAGGAGCACGAAAGTTGCAGTAATTAAAGAGGACCTATCACCACTCCTGACAGGCCTGTTTTAATAGCTTCATGCATTCCCCACATACTAACAATTCTGGAACATCTATTCTTATGTCTCTATGTTGTGCCATTCCTTTATTATTTGCACTAGAAGTTATGAAATAATTTCTATTTGTCTTCAGTAAAGGAACAGAGGGGAGGTGACCAGTTGGGGGTGTGTACCTGCACAGACTGACTCTAGCCAATCAGTGCTGCCATGTTCAGACTGTGCAGGGACACACCCCCAACTGGTCACCTCCCCTCTGTTCCCTTACATAAGACAAATAGCAATTCACATATAACTTCTAGTGCAAATAATAAAGGAATGGTACAACATAGAGACATAAGAACAGATGCTCCAGACTTGTTATTACATGTGGAATGCATGAAGCTATTAAAACAGGCATGTCAGGAGTGGTGAAAGGTCCTCTTTAAGGGCTAATTTAAGGGCTTGTTCACATGTGCATTGGAGTCTCCATTCGGGGCCTCTGCTGCAAATTCCATGAAAAGATTATGCTGCATATTAAGCTGCGTGGCGTTCTCATGAAGCCGCACCCCTTTCTTGGTAAGCAACACCCTCTGATCGGTCTAGGTGCAGATCTTTTCTCTTAACCTAAAGGTGCCACATTGTGCCACAGGTTCTAGATTCATTCACATCAGTAAATGTGGGCCAAAAAGTGCTCCATTGAGAGGTTATCAGCAGCTCCTAACGATGATGGTGCCCCCCCCCCCAGTTTCTGCTGTAGAGTTTCTGCTACAAAAGCCCAATTGTTAAATCTGTTGTAGTGAAACTGCACTGCGCTGTGCCATGGAGAGTATGTACAATAGATGCAAACAAGGCACTTTCCTCAGTATTCTACTGTATAGACCCTAATGGCCCCTTTACACTGCTTGATGGAGCAGATGAATTTTGGGAAGGAAGCATTCCTTCCCAACAATCACCTGCTCGTCAGTGGAGAAGACCGCTGCATTTAGCCTCCACAGTATGGGGAAGAGTGATCGCTAATGTCATCACTCATCCCCATACGGAATCATGGCTATTTATATGACACGATTTTCTGCCGGCAAACGATGATTTAGGTGACCAAACCAACAACGCTATTACTTGATGGGTAATCAGCGACACCTTTAAACAGGCAGATCATCGCTAACTAGCGTTCGTTCGAATATAAACTTCTCGGCCAGTGTAATGGGACCTTAAGTCAGGCCGGTTCAAGTGGATATATTTTTATTATGTACTGATTTGACAATATTTAATTTTGCTATTTATCCACTTGCAAACTATCCCATGACTTTCAGCATCAGATCTTCCAAGGCCACCTGCACACGGGTGATCTGCCAGATTTGATGGGCATTTCCACAACAAAACTGCATGTGTTACTTGGTGCGGATTTGACGCAGAATTTTTCCATTGAAAAGGGTGAATTCTGCACCAAAGATCTCAAACGTACTTAACATGCTGTAGATTTAAACAGCCGCAAGGCAGGTCAATTTCCTCAAGGAACGAAACAGCAAAGTGTACATGAGGTTTGTGTAATCTACACTTTGCTGGTACTGTATTACGCAGCCGGTTTTCCTCACAACAATCTGCACGGAAAACCTGCACGTAATCCACAATGTGTGCAGGTAGCCTAATTATTCAGTGCTGTCTAAATGTATGTTCACACTTGACCAGGGCTGGAACTACTGCGGTTGCACCTGCTCCTCAGGATAGGTCATCATTATCTGATTGGCGGGGGTACGATTCTCAGCAACAAGATCAGCTGTTTGAAGCTATAGAGCGCTATGGCCATTTCCTAGGCTTGTGTGACATTACATTTGTCAGTCACAAGGCCTAGGTGCCTCTCAGTCTCATTCAGGTGAAAGGGTCTGAGCTGCAATACCAATCATAGCCACTATGCAATGGATGTTGCAGTGCTTGGTTAGCTGAGAGGCTTGGTAAGTCTCTTCAAACAGCTGAGTCGGACCCCCGCCAATCTGATATTAATGACCTATCCTGAAGATAGGTCATCAGTAGTGAGTGGTACTTTGGAACAGAACCCGAGTTTGGTTCCAAGTTTTAAAGCACTTTTTTCCTAAGTTATTCAACAAAGTCACGTGCGACTTCGTGACTAACTAACTTCGGCTCATCAGACCCCACACATTCTAATACTGTACGGAGACAGATCTCCGTACAGTATTAATCCGAAGTTTTGAATGAAGTGACTTCAGATGTAACATCAAAAACTCACTTCTCTCATCACTAGCCGTCAGTATTTAGACATGCATTAAACCCCTTAAGTATTCCCCTTATTTCTTGGTTATATCTGTCTGTGTTAAAGAGATTCCATCTACTACAATAGAATGGTAACTGCACTGTACAGTCCTTCCCTTTTGTCACTAAATTTCTTTTAATAGTGAAGTTCTGTAAAGGGAACCTGTCATCAACTTTATGCTATGGGCAGCATAAAATAGTGACAGAAATGCTGATTTCAACTGTGTGTCACTCATGAGCTAAAAGTAAGTGGTTGCCAAGAACCAGCATCATAATCATTGCAGCTCAGGCCTGGAAAAGAGTCAAATCTACATGAGAAGAGTCATGGTTATTCATAATCTCCTGCTCCCCCGCCCATCTGCTGATGATTGGAAGTTGTCTCCTAGAGAGAAAGGGAGAAAACTAGGTAGAAAACTGTCTATCATCAGCAGAAGGGCAGGGAGAGCAGGAATTCATGAATAACCATGACTTTTCTCATGAAGATTTGACTCTTTTCCCGACCCAGTGTGCAATGTTTGTGATGTTGGTTCTCGACAACCACTTACTTTTAACTTATAAATGACAGACCGCTGAAATCAACTCACCTGTCTCTACTTTATTCTGCCGTTAGTATGAGTAGCATAAAGGTGATGACAGGTTCCCTTTAAATGCTTCCTCTCAACTTCTAGAGCTTACAGGAAAAGTCACATCCTACCGCCTTTACGTGAAACAATGGGAAAGGAATGTTGAAACAGGAGACAAGTTAGTCATTGCTATTGTTCATGCCTCTGTGTGTCATTCCATTCATATGTACATTTGAATTAGAATACGCCGAGTAAATTAAAGCTGGCCATGCACATTAGATAAAAAGCTGGACAAACCCATTAGTAGCTCTTCTGTCTCTCCTGTGATAGAAGATTAAGCTGGACATACACATTAGATTGTTTTTGACCAAACCGCTTGGTTTTGGTGGGATTGGACAATCATCTAATGTGTATGGGCATCTCCCATGTGTCAAGGGAAAGTCGGTTTTTCAACGTGCCTGATCTTTATTTTCTCTGGGAAGATAACTATTGCCATGAGTTGTCCAGCATCAGTTTACTCCCCTCTCCCAAGCTGGGGTTTCTAGTGTATGGGGTAGATATCTCGTGGCTGAACGAGCATTCACCCAACAGCTATCTGAGGTATAGGCAGCTTTAGAGGGAAAGAAGTATCATTTCCGATTCGCTGTTCCCCACAGCAAGCACACACAGTTTATTCAATTGAAAAAAAACCTCCTAATTATTTGTCTCCCCACCTATTTCATTGCAAAAAAGGATACGTGTTTATAGTAGAGTCTGTGAAGGTGTTTGGTGGACACTTAAGAAACTGCTATATGCAACATTCACAGATAAAAGAAATTCTCAAATTCTGTTGAGAAAACTTGTGATTAGGACTGCACCAGTAATCACACTGTCATCAGCTGACAGCAGGGAACAATAGTGGCACAGATAAAATATATTGTAGGATCAATGTGTCTTTAAAGGTTATGGAACCTCTGCACTGAATTCTTTTTTGTTCATTTTCATTAAATAACTTTATTAAAATGTTGCCACTGTTTTGCTTTTGCAGACTGTGTGTAAAGATACCTATACATGAGCCGATTATCGTGTAAATTATTGTTAAATCGAGAGAAACTGCACAATTATCTGCTTGATAGCGTGTAAAAGCAATGAACAATAGCATGACAACCGCCAATCTATAGATTTCTCGTTGGTTCAATCTTTTGTGTGGGCACAAAATCATTGTTGGACGTTAACGATTTCATATGTGTAAAAGGGAATCGTTCACTGTACACCACTTAAAATTTCACTTTGTATAGATGCAACAGTCTGCTTTACAACCCATCAAATATGCGACCGAAATTACAATTTTGTGAACGATAATTGGTGCGTTTAACGGGTCATTTTTTTAAACGTTCACCACACCAAGAAACAACTCATTTGTTGCTCAATCATACTGATCATCTACTCATGTAAGGGTGCCTTTAAGGGGTTCTCTAAGAATTATGAAAATGAAAATATGTAAATATTACATATTGTCTGGGGAACAATCGGCTCGTTTTGTCTGGGGAACAATCATCAGGAAAAATAAAATAGTTGCCGTCCTATTAGTACACACAAAACCTGTCCTAATCACACAGCAGGACAAGTTACTTCAGAGCACTGAGCTAAAGAGCTGCCTAATTCTCCTCTCTGCTCTACTTATCAGGGATTATGATCTTGAATAATAATAATAAAATATGATCTTCATCTGAATCTCTGTAGGAATGGAGTTCATGATGAGATATGAAGTACAGAGAGGAGGGTGGGGATGTGGCTAATGAGCAGCAGCTCTTGTATGCAGTCTCCATTACCACAGCCCCACATTATCACAGTCTGTCCTGTCCATCTTCTCTGTACTTCATGGCACCTCATGAACTGCTTTCCTACCGAGATTCATCTGAAGATCTTATCAGCGGTATTCAGGATTATAATCCCTGACTAGTAGGAGAGGAGGATGAGGCAGCTCTTTGGCTCAGAGTTCAGAAGTGACTTGTCCTAGTTTTCTGGAAGACATCAGGACATTAGTTAAAGAAGAGGTCCAATCCGCACTTGCTTCCTGGGATTCAGCCCCCCAAAAAAACTCTCCTCAAATAATCCGTGATAGCCGCAATCCGGTATCGGACTCGGATTCTGATATTTTGGAAGGATCGAATGTATGAAAAAACGTATGCATCTTCTGAGGAGGATAATGAGTACAAACGTTTCTTATTTAATCTGGATTATATTGATAAACTCATAAAAGCAATCGGGGCCACAATACAAATGGAGGTGCCTAAAAAGCCTAAATCGGTGCACGAAGAGATTTTCGGGGGGCTGGGGGAAAGGAAAAAATCTGTGTTTCCAGTCCCAGATAATATTCAAGAACTAATCAAATCGGAGTAGGAAAAGCCAGATAAAGGATCTTTGATTCCCAGGGGTATCAAAAGACGCTATCCTCTTAACAATAAGGATTGCGCCGATTGGGAAACTATTCCCAGAGTTGACGCACCTATAGCGAAAGTGGCAAAACATACTACCCTGCCATTTGTAGACTTAAAGATCCCATGGATAGGAAGACACAGAGCCTATTAAGAAAGGCCTGGGAGGCCACGGCAACTCTTCTTCAGGGGTGGCTTCTACTTGTGTAGCTAGAACCCTTAATCTGTGGTTAGAGCAATTGAAGATCCATCTAATCAATAAAACGCCAAAAGACCAGATTCTGGAGAGCATCCCGTTACTTAGAATGGCAACCAGTTTCTTAGCGGATGCAGCAGCTGAATCAGTAAAACTTTCAGCACCCACCACAGTTTTATCTAACACAGCTAGACGGTTTTGGGCAGGGGATATTACTTCCAAAAATAAGCTCATTTCCCTTCCCTTTCACGGCCAATACGTTTTTGGCCCAGATCTAGACAAAATCTTGGAAAACACTGCCGACAAAAAGAAAGGTTTCCCAGAAGAGAGATATACATCAAAAAGACAGAATTTTTGTGTCCGCCAGTACCAGTCGGAACAAAGGAAAGATAAGGGGAAAACGGGAAAATGGAGGTATGCAAAAGGGGGTAAAGGAAGAAATTTCCTTTTCAACCCTAACAGAGGGGAAACCTCCTCCTCCAAACCGAAGCAATGACGCCATACAGGTAGAGGGAAGACTCAGCTCCTTCTTAACAACTTGGGAGCAAGTAACATCAAATCCGTGTATTCGAAACATCATAAGAGAGGGTTACCGAATAGAGTTAGAATCTTCCCCTCCTGTAAAATTCGAGATTACCACTCTTCCTCCCTCTTAGCATGGTACCTTAAAAAAACGGTATACAAGATTTATTAAATTTAAGAGCAAAAGAACCTCTCCTGGAAAATCATCTAGGGAAGGGCCACTACTCTCGCCTGTTTACAGTAAAAAAAAAAAAAAAAAAACGGGAAATCCCGAATCATAATAAATCTAAAACCCCTGAACAAGCATGTGACATATCAAAAGTTTAAAATGGAAATTTTGAGAACAGCGGTAAAATTAATAAAAAAGGGAGCCGTAATGGCATCCAGTGGGGAAAAAAAGTATTTAGTCAGCCACCAATTGTGCAAGTTCTCCCACTTAAAAAGATGAGAGAGGCCTGTAATTGACATCATAGGTAGACCTCAACTATGAGAGACAAAATGAGAAAACAAATCCAGAAAATCACATTGTCTGATTTTTATTTGCAAATTAAAGTTATGGTGGAAAATAAGTATTTGGTCAATAAAAAAAGTTCATCTCAATACTTTGTTATATATCCTTTGTTGGCAATGACAGAGGTCAAATGTTTTCTGTAAGTCTTCACAAGGTTGGCACACACTGTTGCTGGTATGTTGGCCCATTCCTCCATGCAGATCTCCTCTAAAGCAGTGATGTTTTGGGGCTGTCACTGGGCAACACGGACTTTCAACTCCCTCCAAAGGTTTTCTATGGGGTTGAGATCTGGAGACTGGCTAGGCCACTCCAGGACCTTGAAATGCTTCTTACGAAGCCACTCCTTCGTTGCCCTGGCGGTATGCTTGGGATCATTGTCATGCTGAAAGACCCAGCCACGTTTCATCTTCAATGCCCTTGCTGATGGAAGGAGGTTTGCACTCAAAATATGACGATACATGGCTCCATTCATTCTTTCATGTACACGGATCAGTCGTCCTGGTCCCTTTGCAGAGGAACAGCCCCAAAGCATGATGTTGCCACCCCCATGCTTCACAGTAGGTATGGTGTTCTTTGGATGCAACTTAGCATTCACTCTCCTCCAAACACGACGAGTTGTGTTTCTACCAAACAGTTCTACTTTGGTTTCATCTGACCATATGACATTCTCCCAATACTCTTCTGGAACATCCAAATGCTCTCTAGCAAACTTCAGACGGGCCCAGATATGTACTGGCTTAAGCAGGGGGACACGACTGACACTGCAGGATCTGAGTTCCTGGCGGCGTAGTGTGTTACTGACGGTAGCCTTTGTTACATTGGTCCCAGCTTTCTGCAGGTCATTCACTAGGTCCCCCATGTGGTTCTGGAATTTTTGCTCACAGTTCTTGTGATCATTTTGTCCCCACGAGGAGAGATCTTGCGTGGAGCCCCTGATCGAGGGAGATTATCAGTGGTCTTGTATGTCTTCCATTTTCTAATTATTGCTCCCTCAGTTGATTTCTTCACACCAAGCTGCTTGCCTATTGCAGATTCAGTCTTCCCAGCCTGTTGCAGGTCTACAGTTTTGTTTCTGGTGTCCTATGACAGCTCTTTGGTCTCCACCATAGTGGAGTTTGAAGTGTGACTGTTTGAGGTTGTGGACAGGTGTCTTTTATACTGATAACAAGTTCAAACAGGTGCCATTACTACAGGTAATGAGTGGAAGAAAGAGGAGCCTCTTAAAGAAGAAGTTATAGGTCTGTGAGAGCCAGAAATCTTGCTTGTTTGTAGGTGACCAGATACTTATTTTCCACCATAATTTGCAAATAAATTCTTTAAAAATCAGACAATGTGATTTTCTGGATTTGTTTTCTCATTTTGTCTCTCATAGCTGAGGTCTACCTATGATGTTCATTACAGGCCTCTCTAATTATTTTAAGTGGGAGAACTTGCACAATTGGTGGCTGACTAAATCCTTTTTTTCCCCACTGTAAATCAATTTGAGGGATGCCTCAAGGAGGTTCCTAAGATTTGCAATTCAGATGAAGGGTCACACGCAACATTGTCAATTTGTATGTCTCCCTTTTGGAATTTCCTCAGCGCCAAGGATCTTCACCAAGATCATAGCAAAAGTAGTGGCAACACTGAGACAACAGGCAATCAGTGTCATCCCGTATCTGGACGATCTTTTGGTGGTAGCGGACAACAAAGATCTATTAGAAAACCATCTACAAATAGTTCTAGACCACCTCCAATCGCTAGGGTGGCTAATCAACTGAGAGAAGTCAGACCTATCCTTAAGCAGCCAGAAAACATTTCTAGGGATATCTTTGGATTCCATTTCTTAAAGATCATTCATTCCGTCCCTAAAAGTAGGAAAATTGCAAAATCAGATAAGAGAATTCAGAAAGAAAAGTTTGTGCTCCATCAGAACAGCAATGAAGATTCTAGGAGGTCTCTCTTCTTGTATCCCGGCGGTAGCTTGGGTGCAATTCCACCTAAGAACCCTATCAAAACTCATTATTTCCAGGTGAAACAGGTCACAGCTGACCCTAGACAGATTGTTCTAGACTTAAATGTAAGAAGATCTCTAAAATGGTGGCTTATAGACAGCAATCTAAGGAAGGGAGTATACTGGAATCATAGAACGTCCCCTCGTAATCACGACGGACGCCAGCCTTCAGGGTTGGGGGGCTGTGCTTCAACAGAAAACCTACCAGGGCATTTAGCCATACCTTATAAGACAACAGTCCTCAAACTTTAGAGAACTTCAGGCAATTTGGGAGGCTCTGAAGAAGACATCCTATCTCTCGAAAAGCCATCATGTTCTAATTTATTCGGACAATTCAGCAGCAGTGTCCTTCATTCAACATCAAGGGGGGACACCATCGGCTTCAAAGTCGACCAAACTAAATATTTTCTTGGGTGGAGGAAAATATAATCTCGATCTCAGCAGTTCACCTAGAGGGATCTTTAAATATAAAAGCAGACTATCTGAGCCATCATGTTCTGGACCCAGGGGAATGGACATTATGCCCAGAAGTTTTTCAGCTAATAATAGGAAAATGGGGCAAGCCATCAATAGATCTTTTTGCCTCCCAGAAGAACCATCAAATAAACCAGTTTTTCTCCCTAAACTCGAGGGGTTTCCCAACAGCGGTAGATACCTTCAGTCAGGACTGGACAACCCGCCTAGCTTACACTTTCCCGCCCATTCCCTTAATTCCCAGGGTCCTTCAGAAATTTCAGAAAGAAAGATATACCTTGATTTTGGTAGCTCCCTTCTGGCCCATGAGGAGCTGTTTCGCTCTATTAAAGTCGCTCAGTCTAGAAGCCTCCCTTCTACTACCTCTGAGACCGGACCTGTTATATCAGGGTCCCATTCTGAAGAACTCATCCTCTTGAAACTAGGATTATCTAAGAAGGTAGTTTCTATTTTACTCCTTAGCAGGGAACAGAATACAAATAAGGATTATTTTAAAATCTGGAAAAAATTTGCCTCTTGGTCTGGAGAGTCGTTTGATTAATTTAGACCCAATATATCTACCATCCTAGACTTTCTTCAAGACAGATTAGACATGGATCTTTCTCCTAATACCCTTCGGGTTCAGGTGTCAGCATTGGGGGCATTATACAACAATAGTCTGGCACAGTTTCCTTGGATATCCAGGTTTCTGACAGCAGCAGATAGACTTAGGCCAACAATCAGAAATATGGTAGCACCTTGGAATCTTAACACAGTGTTGTTATGGTTAACCTCCGGAACATTTGAACCCTTAGAATCGATTCCCATGAAATGGCTCACCATTAAAACCATTTTTTTGGTCGCTATAACATCAGCAAGACAGTCTGTGAACTACAGACTCAGGATAGATCTCAGGATATAGTAGTACCCTCATTTTGTGCCATTCCTAAAAATGATCAAGAGGCTATTTTCCATACTTTAGATGTCAGACAAGAAGTCCTTAGGTACCTAGAAGCGACAAAGGATTGGAGGATTGACAACATCTTTTTGTCCAATTTTGCAGGCCAAATAAGGGTAAAAGAGCTGTAAAAGTTCTATTTCCTGCTGGATAAGAACAGTAATTTCTGAAGCCTATAAAGCTACTTTCACACTTGCGTCTGCAGGATCCGTTTGTGAGATCCGTCCAGGCTCTCACAAACGGATCCGTCCTGATAATACAACCGTCTGCATCCATTCAGAACGGATCCGTTTGTATTATCTTTTACATAGACAAGTTGGATCCGTTCTGAACTCCATTGAAAGTCAATGGGGGACGGATCCGTTTACTCTCCATTCCGCTCAGTCAAGCGGACACCAAAACGCTGCTTGCAGAGCGGAATGGAGACGGAACGGAGGCAAACTGAGGCATTCTGAATGGATCCTTATCCATTCAGAATGCATTAGGGTAAAACTGATCAGTTCAGGACCGTTTGTGAGAGCCTGGGGCGGATCTCACAAACGGATCCTGCTGACGCAAGTGTGAAAGTAGCCTAAAGTAGAAGGGAAAGGAGCCTCTTCTTCACTTAGAGCACATTCTACAAAGAGGCATTGCTGCTTCTTGGGCAGAAAGATCGTCAGCCTCTCTACAACAGATTTGTAGGGCGGCAACCTGGAAAAGGGTTCATACCTTTTACCAAGCATTACAAGCTAGACATTTTTTATTAGCGAAGACATGGCCTTTGGAAGTAAAGACCTTTGTGCTGTTGTCCCCCCCCCCCTAATATGTTCTTTGTTAATTCTCAGGATGTCGTGTTATGGAGACGACTAGGGAAATTAGTATTACACTCACAGGTAATCTAGTTTCCTGGAAGTCTCCATGACACCACATACTTCCCACCCATTTATTTTAGTAAATACATTGACTATTTTTTTGTTTCTTAAATTTAAAGAGGACCTTTCACCGTTCCTGACATTACTGATTTAATAGCTTCATGCATTCCCCATGTAACAACAATTCTGGAGCATCTATTCTTATGTCTCTATGTTGTGCCATTCCTTTATTATTTGCACTAGAAGTTATATGTGAATTGCTATTTGCCTTCAGTAAAGGAACAGAGGGGAGATAACAAGTTGGGGGTGTGTACCTGCACAGTCTGAACATGGCAGCACTGATTGGATAGCGTGAGACTGAGCAGGTACACACCCCAAACTGGTTAACTCCCCTCTGTTCCCTTACTGAAGGCAAATAGCAATTCATTCATAATTTCTAGTGCAAATAATAAAGGAATGGCACAACACAGAGACATAAGAATAGATGCTCCAGAATTGTTAGTACTTGGGGAATGCATGAAGCTATTAAAATAGGCATGTCAGGAGTGGTGAAAGGTCCTCTTTAAGTACTTGTTATCCCTTTATCCTGGTTTCATTGAAAATACACTGGTGATGGAGGGAAGGGGTAGCATTTAAACCTCTCTGTGTTTTTCCTGTATCAGAGGAAGTCAGTCTCAAGATGTGGTGTCATGAAGGCTGCCAGGAAACCGGATTACCTGAGAGTGTAATACTCATTTTGTCATTCCCAGAGAACCCCTTTAGGTCCATCCAAAAATTTGTCCCCAAAAATACAGCAGTCAGATGTTAGCATTTTTTTTCCAAAATGCATCATGCTGTAGGAATAGTGTTTTTCCTATATAAAATGCATGACATAAAGAAAAATATGTAACAAAAAAAAGCCAGCAAAAAAGTTTGTACAAAGTTTGGTGTTGATACAAGTCCAAAAAACTGCAACAAAAGTTGTGTGGGAAGGAAGCCTAAAGGTGGCCATACACATTCAATAGTTGTTGGCTGAATGATCGATCGTTCAGCCAACAACTATCTCCTGCGACTCCCTTCCAGGTCTCCTTCACCCAGTCCTTCTCTCCCCAAACATCATCTGTTGAGGGAGGTGGGGGGGGGGGTGAGTGTTGGAAGCTCCCACTCACACTGGACTGTCTAGCCAAACCCACCACTAATGTGTTATGAGGACCTTTAGGGATAGCAGCAGGAAGTTGAACATCTCAGATGTGCGTGAAGGGGATAGGGCAGCTCATGCAGGCTGTAAAAAGAGAGGAAAGCACACACTAGACAGTTTGCAGGGGGAAGAATCAGATAAGTGTAAGGGTCAGGTTACACACAACCTTTTGTGGCAGTTTTTGAGCCGAAGCCAATAGTGGGTTAGAAAGTAATGAGAGATATAACGGAAGGACTGGATCCTGATGGATCAAATTCTGGCTTTGGCTCAAAATCTACATCAAAAACTGTCCCAAAAAGCTGTGAGTGACACAACTGGTGGTGTCACATGCACCATTTTTTGGGAAAAATCCACTGCAGTTTTTCATGCAGTTTTTTGAGCCAAAGTCAAAAGTGGAGGCCAGAGGGAAGGAGAAGTGTTTCCTTTCTTTATATTTTCTATTCTTTTTTTAATTCAGTACTGGCTTTGGCTAAAAGAACTTGTGAAGTTATAACATTTTTCAAAAAAAATGTGATTGAAAACCACCCTTTTAGGGTACAGCCACGCGGTCAGTTTTCTACATGCAGTTTTTGAAGCCAATACCAGGAGTGAATTAAAAAAAGAGGATAAGTCATATCTGTTTTTTATACTTTCTTTCCTTTTACGATTCACTGCTGATTATGGCTTCCAAAACTGCATGCAGAAACCTGACAGTGTGGCCATACCCTTACATCCAGAATGGGAGTAACACCTGAGAAAAGTCTGAAACTATGAACAAAGTTGGAAAATAAATAACGGGATTTACAAATGAAGATTGTAGACTGACTTTTTTTTACTGAAGGTAACTACTAATATATAACTTTTAAAGCTTATGCTGGATGACAAAAAATATTTTTACTGTATTTCTATTTATAACTGGGCTGTGGAAAACTCATATGAATACAAGAGGGATAAATTTAATGGTTATAGACTTAAAGCAAGCCTTGCCTCTGTTGTGTCCCACTGAGGAAATTTGGTGCAGTTAGGGTTACCCTTGCACATTTTCATTGGAATCCTTTTGTATCAGCCATGATCCAAGCATCTCCCTAGCTATAGGGTTTATGCACATGGAGCCTGTACCACAATGCGAGGAGTCGTTTATGCACATGGAGCCTGTACCACAGTGCGAGGAGTCGTATAAAGTCATTTTAGATCTCTGTACAAAATAAAGTCTTGGTATAGCCATATGCATGAACTCTTGTACACTATAACATTTTTATAATCAGTTTTAAGGTTCTGGTTGGCTTGAGAATAATTCTGAGATACTAGTCATACCTTGTTATCTGGCATGGATCCACTTCTGGTCATTTGAATGTTTTTGTGCTGCATCAATTGTTTTTAACCATACCTGTATTGCACCCCTGCTCAGCTTTTTTTGTGCTACTAGTAAGAGTTATGTTGAGGATCAGCGAGGTTAGGTCTAGGTTGCAGGGAGGGGGTTAGAGATAGGTCGTGGGAAAGGGCATGCTAGGCTAAGTCAGTGATTATCAAGCAGTCATTTGTCAGTGCCAAAATACATGAGTAATTGTTTGGAAGCTATAAAGTACCAGCTAACAAACCATCATCAAAAGCTATCCCTATGTTTCTCCTGATAATGCACTCTAAGCATTTTGGCAAAAACAGATTTTTTTATTTTTATTTTTTTTGCTGCTTAGATAACAATGATCAAAGATTATTAAATTTAGCTGCAAATGTGGAAGGAGTCCAACACTTGGGAATAAAATCCAATAGATTTTTTCAGGATATATAGAAAATTTTAAATCCAACATGGATTTCAGATTTTCTATGTGTCCTAAATAAAGTTATTTGATTTTAATCCAAAGTGCTAGATGCCTTCCACTTTTGCAGCTGACTTGGTATCTGGGATCCAACCCTGTTTATCCATGCACCAAGAGGATTGTTTGTCACTGTAAGGGCTCATTCAGGCAAAACACGGATACCAGCCGTTTGTATAGTATTGCATTTTGCGGAACGGCCAGCCTTATTATAGAAGTGCCTATTCTTGTAGAATAGGGTAGAGTAAGAACAGGACATCTTCTGTCTTTTTTGCGGGGCCACGGAACGGAAGTACGGATTTGGACAGCAAACGGTGTGCTGTCCGCATCTTTTATGGCTCCATTGAAATGAATGGGTCCACACTCGTTCTGCAAAAGTGTGGACTCAAATATATGGTCGTTTGAATAGGTGAGCTGGGGTTGCCTGTTTATCTTATTAGAAAAGTTACCAACTGAGATCTATTTTTAGAATAAATGTCAATTTGGAGCATTAAACTCAGGCTAGTTATGAATGTGTCATGTGTTTGAAACCCAAAGTGGGTTTATTGTCTGCATAGGCAATTTATAGTCTTCCAATGTTTAGGTTGTTTCCCTCCAAACAATATACAGATAGAACTGGCTTCCTATGAAACTGTCCATAGTGCATAGTGTTAGACATAGGCTCTTACTAATGTATTGTGATTAGAGATGAGCGAATCTTCAAAGATTCACTCTGGCGAATGTTCGTCGAATTTATAAAAAGATTCGTTCTTAATACGAATTTATTCAGTCAAAGTTGCTTTAAAATATATTCGTTAATCTGGTCGTGTTCTGCGAACA
Source organism: Rhinella marina (assembly GCA_900303285.1). Taxonomy (NCBI): domain Eukaryota; kingdom Metazoa; phylum Chordata; class Amphibia; order Anura; family Bufonidae; genus Rhinella; species Rhinella marina. The sequence continues at coordinate 130,152 of ONZH01001318.1, read as the reverse complement.
TTTCCGCACAAATAACGAACATACAGTTGTTTAAGGTACGCTACTCAACTGAATATGTACACATGAGCATACAAAGTGCGTACGAATCCTTACCATTGTCTCACGATTGTGTAATACGCAGGCACGCACAACGCTAGGCCGTGGCGTACAGTCCTCATAGGCAGAGCAAAGTTTTCAAAATGGCATCCAGGCGTTCTTCAGCAGTTAGCTCTGGAGAGCTTAAATATATGGTCAAAGTGATGGACTGCCAGGATTACGATGGCACACACCGACACCCCAACCAGCAGAAGAAGGAGATAGTGCAGCAGGTGATCCGAGGCTTGCGCCATCGCTTTGACACTGTGCGGACCACGGGCCAGATCCAGCGGAAATGGTCCGATTTAAAGTTCAAGGGCCCAGAGTGGCTTACTGAGATCCGCGCAGCGATACGACAGGGTGAGTAACAAAATATTTGAAAAGAGTTAGTGTACTGTATTGCAATATACCAGGCCAGTGAGCCACGTTGTTCTTCTATACGGTTTTCATTAGTTGGCAGTGGCACTTTTACATGGGCGATGTGCGTAGTGCTTTACAGCAATTTTCTTTCATGCTAGGCCACGCCTCTAAATCCCACCCAAGCAAGTGAAAGTATTCTCAGATAAGGCAGTAATTTGCCTTAGGCTACTTTCACATACAGTACAGACCAAAAGTTTGGACACACCTTCTCATTCAAAGAGTTTTCTGTATTTTCATGACTATGAAAATTGTAGATTCACACTGAAGGCATCAAAACTATGAATTAACACGTGGAATTATATACTTAACAAAAAAGTGTGAAACAACTGAAAATATGTCTTATATTCTAGGTTCTTCAAAGTAGCCACCTTTTGCTTTGATTACTGCTTTGCACACTCTTGGCATTCTCTTGATGAGCTTCAAGAGGTAGTCACCGGAAATGGTTTTCACTTCACAGGTGTGCCCTGTCAGGTTTAATAAATGGGATTTCTTGCCTACCAAGAGTTACCTCTGCTGCAGAGGATAAGTTCATCTTCAGTTCATCTCAAGTTCACCAGCCTCAGAAATCGCAGGTTAACAGCAGCTCAGATTAGAGACCAGGTCAATGCCACACAGAGTTCTAGCAGCAGACACATCTCTACAACAACTGTTAAGAGGAGACTGTGTGCAGCAGGCCTTCGTGGTAAAATAGCTGCTAGGAAACCACTGCTAAGGACAGGCAACAAGCAGAAGAGACTTGTTTGGGCTAAAGAACACAAGGAATGGACATTAGGCCAGTGGAAATCTATGCTTTGGTCTGATGAGTCCAAATTTGAGATCTTTGGTTCCAAAGGAGGAGGTGTGATGGTATGGGGGTGCTTTGCTGGTGACACTATTTGGGACTTATTCAAAATTGAAGGCATACTGAACCAGCATGGCTACCACAGAATCTTGCAGCGGCATGCTATTCCATCCGGTTTGCGTTTAGTTGGACCATCATTTATTTATCAACAGGACAATGACCCCAAACACACCTCCAGGCTGTGTAAGGCTATTTGACCAAGGAGAGTGATGGGGTGCTACGCCAGATGACCTGGCCTCCACAGTCACCAGACCTGAACCCAATCGAGATGGTTTTGGGTGAGCTGGACCGCAGAGTGAAGGCAAAAGGGCCAACAAGTGCTAAGCATCTCTGGGAACTCCTTCAAGACTGTTGGAATATCATTTCCGGTGACTACCAAGAGTGTCAAAAGCAGTAATCAAAGCAAAAGGTGGCTACTTTGAAGAACTAAGAATATAAGACATATTTTCAGTTGTTTCACACTTTTTTGTTAAGTATATAAATCCACATGTGTTAATTCATAGTTTTGATGCCTTCAGTGTGAATCTACAATTTTCATAGTCATGAAAATACAGAAAACTCTTTGAATGAGAAGGTGTGTCCAAACTTTTGGTCTGTACTGTATGTGGTAGTGATCCGGCAGGCTGTTCCACAGTATTTGTCCTGCCAATTCCCGGCGTTCTTGCCGGATAGCGGCCGGATCAGCGCAATCCCCCATTATTGTTAATGGTGCTGGCCATTCTCCCGTTTGTGTCAGACAAATGTACTAGTGTGAAAGAAAGTACCCTTAGATATATGCCCCTTCATAGTTAGCGCTTCCTCCAGCTACACACAGACTCAAAAACGTGCTCATGCTGCAGCTGTGAGTGGGCGATATCAAAAATATTCCCACGATAATGATATTAAGAAATTTATCACGATAACGATATATATTGCGATAAATACCCATTTCGAAGAAAAAAAATGGATATGGCCCTCCTCTCACCCATAATATCTTCATAATAGTATACAGTGTTAGTATTGTCATCATAACAATTGTGTATGGATTTATGTTGCAGAGCAACATCAACGAAGTCACCACCGTCAGCGTCATGCCCGGACAGCCCCTACAGTAACTTCAGCTTCTAGTAAGTGTAAACATATTTAATTTATTTTTAATCCAGGCTACATGGGAGTGCAGCTGCAGTGATACAGTAGAGCACTAGTGGTTAGGAATGGGATCCAGCCCCAAACTATTCAGATGTATCAACATCAGAAGTTACAACTGTTCATTAGAGTTGAATGTAATGCCATTATGTAATGAGTTTTGACAGCTGCTGCACCACAGAGGTCCCCTCACCCTCCTCCACCACAACAGTGAGAGAGGACCCCACCTGCCGCTCTAGCACCACCAACCCAACTTCCAGAGGTAGAAGGTAGGTAAAATAAAAAGTGTAATGGGTGGACCTTCTGTCTTCAAAATATAAGCTAAATTTATGTTTTATCTTTTGTAGCTCCAACCATCAGGGAGGAGTTTTCCCCTGGACCATGGGAAGACCACTCAGTATGGATGTTCAGTAAGTACAAACCCAAAACTGACCATGTGTGGCCTTCTCAATGAACAGTTCAAAGAAATAAAAAAAAATGGCTCAATAAAGATACATTTCCCTGAATAACTCAGTTCCAGTAGACCACTGTACCCTGTACCAAATATTTAATGACATGCAATTGCTAAAGTATTCTGATCCAGGTGCTGGTTTGAACGTTTAGAATATTTTTCGTGGGACAACCACTTTAACTCGATCATACTAATTATATTACTGTTTCCACCCCTACAGATATCCCAACTGACTTTGAGGTGGAGGAAGCCTTACACAGCTTTGCGACCATGCTGCCTCCCGGCTTATTCGCGGCCTGCAGCTGGAGCTCCAAGAGCTGCAGGCGATGATGGCCAGACGTTGGCAAAGGCCGGCGTAACCTTTTTTTTCCCTTTTGTTTATTTATTTATTATTTGTTGAAAGTTATTATTATTTATTACTAAAATTATTCTTCTAAAACCTGTGTTTTGAAAAGACGGTTTCCCGGATTAATGAACACAGGGTGTCTTCAGGTCAAAGCATTAAAAAATTACGCACACTCCGGTTCGCGGATTATAGTCAGAGAAATTGGGGCTCCCCAACAGTCACAGCATGGCGTGCAGAGAGATGTCCAGGATTACCTTCCCCCATTCCCCCTTTTCAAGGACAAATATTGTTGACACAATAACGTTCAGACCGCAGCTGTCCCAGCTGACCAATTTAGTGGCTTCTTCAAAGGGCTTCAGCACACTGCAGGCATCTCGGACCAGCCTCCACTGACGGAAATCTAAGCAATACCTGCTCCCTACGATCGACGATTCTGGCTGCTGCTGGACAAAGTCATCCACTGCTCTCTGCTACTCAAGGAGCCGCTGCAACATGTGAAGCGTGGAATTCCACCAAGTTGGCACGTCACCTATCAACCGGTGTGGCAGAAGACCATTTTGTGGCTGCAAGTCAGGCAGAGCGTTGCGGGACACATAAGAGTGACTCAAATGAGTGCAAAGCTTCCGTGACTTTGGCAGCACTGTGCACAGGCCAGTGAATGTTTTCAGAAATCTCCGAACCACTAGATTTAGTACATGTGCCATACAGGGAGCATGTGTGAATTGCCCCAGGTTCAGCGCTGCCACTATATTTGTCCTGTTGTCACTCACGACCTTGCCCACTTGCAGCTGGCGGGGAGACAGCCAGCGTGCTATTTGCTGCTTGATGTGATGCAGCAAGCGCTGGCCTGAGTGGCTGGTTGTGCCAAGACAGATCAAGTCTAACACAGCATGGCAGCGTTTAACCTGGCACATGTGATAGGAAGGAGGGCGGTTAACTCTCTGCCCTGATGCTCCTGTAGGCGGACTGCCCATGGAGGAGGGAGCGGATAAGTGTGTAGTGGTCTGCAATCCTGGCTGGAAACTGCGTGGAGGTGCCAAAAGCAATTGGCCCTGTTGCTGGGGTGCTGCCTCGCTGCTGCTAAAAACATTCAGCCAGTGGGCCATAAAGGACATACGCACTGCTCTAGGTGTCATCCATGACGTGCACGGTGCTGCAGAGGGACAGCTGCAGGGAGCGTCCTATATTGTCCGCCACGTGCGAGTAAAGGCGGGGATAGCTTTGTTTGAGAAGTAATGCCGGCTAGGGATCTGCCAGTGCGGCTGAGCTCAAGTCATCAACTCCCTAAAAGCAGTACAATCCACTAAATTGTAAGGCAGAGACTGCACAGCCAGCAACTTGGTCAGGTGGGAATTAAGTTTGCGCACTGTGGGATTGCTGGTTGCTAAAATACTTCCACACACATGAAGTTTGGCCTCCAGAGGTGGCCAAGCTTGGCATAGCCCTCACATGCTTGGACCTTGATGCCGCCCCACCCTATTTGGGGTCTCACTAGTTCCCAAGGCAAGCCCGGGCCTACCTCGCCTCTGCCCTCTGTTGATGCCACTACCGCCACCCTCCTCCTTGGAATTCAAATCCTCCTCACCACCTCGATCCAGCACCCAAGTCCTCCTGTCTAACACACAGTCATCATCCTACTCCCCACCATTTTTGTCTGACTGCGATATCTGCTGTTCCCCACCAACCTCCGCTTCCGGGCAGTCCAAACTCTAACTGCTCTCTAAAAATCCTCAGGGAGGCTTTCCTCAATATCTGCCGGATTGTGCAGTGGGGTTCGGTGGCCTTTTATTTGATAAAACACAGAAGGCACACCACTAGGAGGGGGCACTGAAGGCATAGAGGAGGCAGAGAATGATGGGCTTTGCTGGAGCTGAATGGTGGAGCAGGAGGAATGCTCTCTGACCCACTCTCTCTCTGTCTGACCCCTGGCTACATGATACAGTGCCAGCAGAAGAAAGCACGTCATCCTGCTGTGATTGAGATGAGTGAGCCATCCACTCCACTACCTCATCCACTTTCTCCTCTACAACAATTTTGCGCCTTGGTAGGTTAGCCTGGTGGAACAGTGATCAACTACTACGAATTCTACCGGTAGCAGCTGCGCCTACATGTCCTTTGCCACTGCTGGCCTGTGCCACCTTCTTTTTTTTGGAGCTCGAGTTCTGGCTGGAAGTGGGACCCTTCTGCTTTTCAGTGCCAGACATTTTAACTTGACTGTGGCAGCAGGCAATCAGGTCTTTATCTTTCGCTGTCTCTCTCCCTGTCTCTCTCCCTCACTCTCCCTGCCTGATTAATATTATTAGCCCTGCACTAGCCCTTATATCTGTAATGGTGCCCAGAACAACAACAGAATTGACAGAACACATTTTTCAGTCTTTCACAATCTCCTAATCGTCTCAGCAGGCGCAGCACAAGTGATGTAACTGGTTTACTGAGGCTATGGGCCAATCAGAGCAAGCCCTTCCCCCTAGGTCAGGTGACCGGGTTCTTCCCGGGCTTTTTGCCGCTCTCACCGCAAACCTTTCCGCACAAATAACGAACATACAGTAAAGGTTCGCTACTTAACTGAATTCGTACACATCAGTGTACAAATTATCAGATGCGTAGCATTAGCATACAATTCATCAGATGCGTACATAGCGTTAGCGTACAAAGATAAGATTCGAATGGAGCGAATCAGAAAAGATCTGGATTCGCTTCGGAGTAGGAAATAACAAAGATTTGTATGGAATCTACGAAGCGGTGAATAGATTCGCTCATCTCTAATTGTGATTGTCCATATTGCCTGCTTTGCTGGCTTGATTCATTTTTTAGTTGTATTAAACACTTATCATTTCCAGGGGTTATGGCCACCGCTGCAGTCTACAGAGTGTGTGGCCCTTTTTTTTGTCTGAACTCAAATGCAATTGAAGTTTTTATTTATACAATACTCTTTGGATTATAATAATCATTTTTTAGCAGGATAAAATGTTGCTAAAAAGTGCCTGCACATTATAATCAGCAGTGCCAGACCCCCATAATTGCTTCCTTAATGATTTGGCAGAGCACTCTGGCAGCACTTTGCTGCATCAATGAGAACTATGCGTCTGCGCACTTCTCTCTTCCTGACCGACACAGATCTGTGTGATCAGTGCTGGCAAGAGAGGCGGCTGAGTGATTAGGAAAGGAATATAAGAAACACCTTCCATGTAGCAGAGAAAAACAGGGAAGCTCTGGCTTAGTATAGCTAAAGAACTTGCTAATTTAAGTGTCCACATGAACGATTCTATTACCTGTTTAGTGTTTCGCTCATTCATCGGGCAGTCATTGGCACCTTTACACTTGCAAATTATCACTATCAACAGTAGGGATGAGTGAACCCGTGGAAGTTCGGGTTCGCCGGGTTCAGCCGAACTTCAGGTCAAAGTTTGGGTTTGGGACCCAAACTTGACCCCGAACCCCACTGAAGTCAATGGGGACCCGAACTTCACTTTATTATTTTCCATTATAACATGGTTATAGCGGAAAAAAAATAGCATTCTTAAGACAGGATGCAAAAGAATATGGCCATTTAGGGGTAACAAAAAACAACTCACCTCATCCACTTGATAGCGCAGCCACAGCTTCTTCTATCTTCACTGAACAGGACCTGCCAAAGGACCCGTATTATGCATAATGATATCACCAGGTAGGAGAGTACAGTGACGTCATTGCGCACATTGCAGGTCCTTTGGCAGGTCCTGTTCAGTGAAAATAGAAGAAGGTGCTGCAGCGTGATCAAGTGGATGACGTGAGTTGTTGGTTTTTTTTAACCCCCTAAGTGGCCATATTGTTTTGCATTTTGTCTTAAGAATGCTATTAATTCCCAATATAACCATGTTATAATGGAAAATAATAATGTCACCCGAACACCGAAACCGGACTTTAGTGAAAAAGTCTGGATTCGGGTCCAGGTACCCGAACGGACAAAGTTCGTTACGAACCCGAACTTTTCAGGTCTGCTCATCCCTACTCAGCAGTCATTTATTTATTTTATTTTATTTACTTATATAACACCACTATATTCTGCAGCGCTGTACAGACATTTGCTGTCCCCAACGGGGCTCACAATCTAAGTTCCCTATCAGGAAACCAGGGTACCCGGAGGAAACACATGCAAACACGGGGAGAACATACAAACTCCATGCAGATCTTATCTTTGGTCGGATTCGAACCCCAGTGCTGCAAGGCACCAGTGCTAACCACTGAGCCACCCACTAATCTGCTAGAACATCGGGCAGTGTAAATGGGCCTTAAAGGGAACCTGTCATCTCCGAAACACCCCCTGAACTAGAGTAAGCGGTGTATAGTGTAAGTGGTGCTGAATCCGATTATGAAAGTTTTATCTTCATACTCACTTCCATTCCGACGCTGTGCTCCCACAAACCTGCAGTAAAATGCATTCACTGGACTCTTCTTTGAGTCGTCTCCATTATATGAGTGAGCACCGGAGTCCAGTGTGCATTTTACTGCAGGTTTGTGGGAGCACAGAGTCAGAATGGAAGTGAGTATAAAGATAAAATTACATAACTGGACTCAACGTCATTTACACTATACACCGCTTACTCTAGTTCACGGGGTGTTTTGGAGATGACAGGTTCCCTTTAAGTGGCACATAGGCCATGTGACTGATGAATGCAACGGCATAGGCCTTGGAAGAGGATAGGTCTAAGGCCATCAATATTTAATCCCAGAAACTGAAGACTTCTACAACTTTTATTCTTTGGGGTTCAGTTCCTCACTATTATCAGGATATCTGTTTGCTGTCGGTGAATGAGATCATTCTTACCGTATTTACAAGCAAAAGACTACAGCTCCCTGCAAGCGATTGTCGGGAGGGAAGCGTTCCATCCCGGCAGTCGCCAGATAGCTAGCAGAGGACACTATTGCTATTACATGCAGCGATGTCCTCCGCAACATGGGGTGGAGCGATCGTTATGCCATTGCTCATCCCCATGCAGGACATTGGTGTGACGGCGGCAGATCGTGATTACACAGCACAATCTGCCACCAGCAAATCCAGATCTTTCAGCCTGTTGAGAGGCAGTATTAGACTGCCAGATGATCGATAGATTAATTAGCGATTATCGGGCAGAAAATCTGCCTATCTGATATACCCTTTAGTCTATAACACTGAACATAGAAATAAACTTGTAAAAAGTAGAAAGAGAACAAGAACACAGGACAACAAATGGTAAAATTATTTAGCTCCGGGTTAGTTCTTGGTGTTCTTATAACAATAGGCAAGCTCAGGGGCGTCGCTAGGGCTTTTTATCCGGGGCCCTGGCCCCGAATCAATCTACCACTGCCCCGAACCTCGGGACTGGTGGAGACAGCTGCAGTGAGACCAGATCCTCTAAGGGGGCCCTGGCCCCGAATCAATCTACCACTGCCCCGAACCTCGGGACTGGTGGAGACAGCTGCAGTGAGACCAGATCCTCTAAGGGGGCCCCCTGCTTGGGACTGGTGGAGACAGCTGCAGTGAGACCAGATCCTCTAAGGGGGCCCCCTGCTTCAGTCGGGACTCCAGAGTGGGGAATTTCCCAGGTTAGGAGTCCCTGCTTTGACTCCATATATGGCTATGTCCATATATGGAGTTAGTGTTATGAACCGTGAAAGGGGTATTCCCCACTATGCTTGGGAACACTCTGTATATTTATAAGTCTAGTTTAGACTCTAATTTTAAAATACTCATGTGGGGATTTGAACTCACAACCTTCTACATTACAAGCAAGTACCTTAACCACTGGGCTATGGAGCTCAGTGTTAAGCAAATAATGAAAAACCTCATAGAAGTTCTCTTGTATAATGCAAGAGAACCTCTTAGGAGGTTTGTCAATATCAGAGAAATCTCTATGAGGTTTTTCACCATTGACTTAACACTGAGCTCAGTAGCCCAGTGGTTAAGGTACTTGCCTGTAATGTAGTAGGTTGTGAGTTCAAATCCCCACAGGAAATTTTGAAAATAAAGGCTAAATAAAGCTTAAGTACACAGCCTGTCATTTTGGGGTGTGTTTATTACTTTTTATTCAATTTTCTTGGGAGATAAAGTGTTCTGTTACACCATATAGGCAAACTTTTTTTCAATATTTTAAAAGTATGGGTGTTTTTGCATGCCTATAATGCCATTTTGTTCTTTTTTTGTGTGGAGAATGGGGTGATTTTACGTTTTTTTAAATATTTTCAAAACTTTTTTTTTACTTTTTAAGTCCCCTAAGTGGACCACAACTTACAATCATCAGATGTAAATTGCTCCATTAGTCTGTATTGAAATCATTATATCACAGTTCACTGCTGCCACCTAGTGGCCTGAACTGGGATATACTAACAATGAACCTGGAAGCCTGGTACAGGCTGAGGCTTATTTACAGAACAGGGTGCTTTCACCAATCTTCGCTGGTGGAAAGCGCGCCTGAAGAGAAATCCCGCGTCAGGACGTAGTATGCGCACGATGACCTGACGCTGCATATGGGGGTTGAGTGGGCTCATATGGGGGCTGATGGGGGCTGAGTGGGCTGATTTGAGGTCTGATGGGGGCTGAGTGGGCTGATTTAAGGTCTGATGGGGGCTGAGTGGGCTGATCTGAGGTCTGATGGGGGCTGAGTGGGCTGATCTGAGGTCTGATGGGGCTGATTTAAGGTCTGATGGGGGCTGAGTGGGCTGATTTAAGGTCTGATGGGGGCTGAGTGGGCTGATCTGAGGTCTGATGGGGGCTGAGTGGGCTGATCTGAGGTCTGATGGGGGCTGATTTAAGGTCTGATGGGGGCTGAGTGGGCTGATTTAAGGTCTGATGGGGGCTGAGTGGGCTGATCTGAGGTCTGATGGGGGCTGAGTGGGCTGATTTAAGGTCTGATGGGGGCTTAGTGGGCTGATTTAAGGTCTGATGGGGGCTGAGTGGGCTGATCTGAGGTCTGATGGGGGCTGAGTGGGCTGATTTAAGGTCTGATGGGGGCTGAGTGGGCTGATTTGAGGTCTGATGGGGGCTGAGTGGGCTGATCTGAGGTCTGATGGGGGCTGAGTGGGCTGATCTGAGGTCTGATGGGGTCGGAAAAGGTGATCTGAGGTCTGATGAAAAATATTTTTTTCTTATTTTGCTACTCTAAAATCTGTGGTGCGTCTTATAAAGCGAAAAATACAGTAACTGTGTTGTTAGCGCATTATTACAAAATTTTTGGCCCCACTTTTGATTTTGCCCAGAGCCACATTTTGTCTAAAACCGGCCCCGGCTGGGGGGGTGACTGTGGGGGTTTTTATGCCGGGGGGTGTGACTGTGGGGGATTGTATGCCGGGGGGGGGCGACTGAGGGCCATATTCATTGGGGCTTGGGCCCCGGATCTTTTGAGACCCTAGCAACGCCTCTGGGCAAGCTAAACATTGTTTCAGTAAGACATGAGAAAAGCACTGAAACTGAGTGAGCTGCATTTTCTAACAATATAGGTTGTCAATTATCAAATAACAAAAGGCTGGCGTTATACCTAATTGGTTTCTGTGAGTAGTCATGTAAGATTATAAATAGCCAAACCAATTTAAACTGATTATTATTTTGGTATGTTGCAATCTTGTTTAGATACAGGATCAACTCATACGCAAGACAACCATGTTTTATTTAATGGAAAGCAAGGAGGCACATAGCGTTCTCATGACTAATATGACCTACTTCCTTCACTGATCTAAGTGGTTGGCATGCATCAGAAAAAGGAAACAAAGTTTTGCAAAGGTTCATTTAACATCATTTATAACACTGACAAAAACTCTGCTCTTGGCCAACTTTTTCTCTTAAATAATCTGAGAGACGTCATATTTAATTGACATGGCCAGAACGCTCTAAACATGATGCTGTGTTGCTCTGTAACAGGCAGAAAACTTCAGAATGATCGCTGCTGTACATGAGGAAGTTCAAGAAAGCATTTACCGAGTCTCAAGAATGCCTTGACCAGATGAGACCTAAGCATGTACGTTTTTCCATTGAAATAGCCGAATTCCAAAGCATTTTTAGCATTTAGCATCTACATCAGTTGCATTTATCATGTAGAGAAAGTTAATACAAGTCACTCGTTAATGTATTGTGATTGTCCATATTGCTTCCTTTGCTGGCTGGATTCATTTTTCCATCACATTATACACTGCTCGTTTCCATGGTTACAGACAACCCTGCAATCCATCAGTGGTGGTCGTGCTTACACAATATAGAAAAAAGCATTAGCCTATGTGCACTTCCATGGTCCCAGCCGCCAGAGAGGCTAATGCTTTTTTCCTATAGTGTGCAAGCACGACCGCCACTGATGGATTGCTGGGTGGTCTGTAACCATGGAAACAAGCAGTGTATAATGTGATGGAAAAATGAATCCAGCCAGCAAAGGAAGGAATATGCATAATAACAATATATTAGATGTGGCTTGTCTACATGATAAATGCCACTTACCGAAGTGAGACAACCCCCTTTAAAGTCAAGGAGGTGGTCCTGTCAGTGATTGACAGCCTTCCCTCTATGACAGCCTTCCCTCTATACAGAGATAGCTGTTAATCGCTGATAGGACTGCCTCCTTGACTTCACAGACCAGGAGCAGGAATTTAAATGAATAAAATCTAAATATTTTCCCACAAAACTATATTGTCATGACAGGAACAAGGGGGAGAAGTGCAGCCAGGGCGTAGCTATAGGGGGTGCAGAGGTAGCAGTAGCTACCGGGCCCAGGAGCCTTAGGGGGCCCAAAGAACCTTGTGCCGTATAAGAAAAACACAAAGCACTGAGGGAAGGGGGGCCCAAGCCGAACTCTTGCACCAGGGCCCATGAGCCTTTAGCTACGCCCCTGAGTGCAGCCTGACTAAACCCCACCTCTGTCCCTGCCTATTTGCCACACCCAAGGCTAAAGATCCAGGGAGAGCAACTGGACGGCAAACCCTACTCTGCTACGTGAGGGTGCAGGGAAGGGAGAACAACAAACGGACATGGAAACAAACTGTCACGAACGTACTTGCGTCAGGTTGCAGGCGTTTGGCTAGACTTTCAAAAGTGACATAATTTGACATGTTTTCCTCTTGGTTTGGTTGCTGTTTTCCACACCCCTTCTCCTCAGCTGTTGTGGGTGTGGTAATTATCTTTCCCCTATTTACCCCTTCCTCTCCCAGTATTCCTTGCGGTTTATACTTTCTGCTGTCATTGTTGTGTTTGGTGTGGATCTTGGCTGAGATCCGGTTGCTGCAATATCTGCATTAAGATAAGTGTTATTTTCCCTATTGTGTTTATCCTACGTTTCCCTGTTTTGGTTTTGCCTTCTGGAGTTTCCGGTTCGTCCGTCCTTTTGGAGGAACAGGTTTACTCTTTCTCCTGTCACTAGCTGCAGGGTTGTACAGGGTCAGTTTGTTATTAGGTTCCTGTGTATGAACTCTCCTACCACTAAGGCCTGTTCATACTGGTAGTCAGCCAGGGTCTAGTTTCAGGGATTCCTGCAAGAGGTGACCATTTCCCTTGTTTGGTCTTTTCCCTTCCCTCTTACGCTTGGTGTGGCTATACCCTCCACACCAGAGCGTGACACAAACAGACACAATAGTCGAAAAGTCAGGCAAACAAAGGTCAAACCAGGAATGTACGTCAGGATCCGAGGATGAGGCAAAAGCAAGGTCGAGGTCACAAGCAATAGGTCAGATAATACGGCAGGTCACAAGTAGAAAAACGCACAGCACTGCAAGGAAGGAACTTCAATAACAGGCATCTTGTCAAGGCAGTTGCCATCTTTAAATAGCCCGCCCAGGATCAAGTGATGTGGCCAACGTCACATGACCTGAGGCAGCGCATTGCTGCCAAAACAATATGCAAAATAGCCATGTGGTGTGATCAGCACCACATGGGTAAAAACCCAAAAGATAATTAACTGATGAAGTGCTGGCTGACCAGACCAGCACTTCAATTCCCTACTGCTCGTCTCTAGGGGAGTGGAGAGGTCCGGCAGCGCTGCGCGGAGGGAGTGCGTCGCCGGCCTCCCGTTACATATATATTAATCTTCTCAGCTCCTCCTCTATAACATGCTGCCTGCAGATTCTTTTTTATTTTCATGGTAGCAGGTTCCCTTTAAAGAAGACCTGTTACCACAAAATGCAGTGTAATCTGCAGGCAGCAAATAGAGCAGGAGGAGCTCAGCAGATTGATATACGGTTTTGTGGGAAAAGACTAAGTATTACTTGTATTTTATTCATTTAAATCTCTGCTCTTTCTGAACTTAAAGGGATTATCCAAGTTATTTTTTTTGTTCTTTGTATGTTTCTAACTAATCAAATATAACAGCTTTGCCATGCACTTTGTGCTTCTACCCTTGCTCGTTTCTCAGATTTCACTGAGGGTCACATGACCTGTGATGTCAGCTTCTCTCCCTGCTCTGCTGATGTTTCGTGCACAAGGCTGAGAGATCAGATAAAAGTATGTACATGAGACGTCACTGTGCTGGCCACGCCCCCCTGCACTGCCGGCTGCTGCTGCTCTCTCCTTGTATTCTTTCAGATAAAACATTAACCCCTTCAGTAGCACACAGGGCTGAAGGCTTTACTGAGTAGCCGCAGGCAGTGAGGAGACAAATGCTGGGCACAGGAGCTGACAGACTAGAGATGATTTGTAGAGTATTGCACAAGAACAGGGGGAAGATCCTGTGTGTATCAGTGGTGTCATTGTACAGCTGGGACTTGTAGTCCGACACATACAACATGCTGCTGAGTATCCTAGCAGGCAGACATGTCACTAAGGGCAGCACATGTATTTAATCCCTTTGCAGAGCAGGTGGAGGGGCAGAGATTGTTGTTATTGCAGTTAAACAAAGGGCCAGAAAAGAACCAGGGAAATGAGTAAATATATATATATATATTTATACATAAATATATAAAATACATAAATGTATAAATTACAAGTTTTACTGAATCTTTTCCCACAAAACAATATATCAATCTGCTCAGCAACTCCTGATCTATAACCTTCCGCCTGCGGATTACACAGCAGCATTTTGTGGTGACAGGTCATCTCTAAGAGGTGGGATTTGATTCAGTAACTTGACTCAGAGGAAGCAAGAGCCAGCTTTCTTGACTTAAAAGTGCTAATTAGCAAATGGTAGGAGCGGGGAATAAATATGTTTTTTATGCATTAAGAAGTCAGAAGAACTTTTAAAATAAGAGATAACATGAAAAGGATTTATAAGGTAATATGGGCAGTTTGAAGGCCAATATCCTGCTGACAGATTTTGCCTCATTATGATTTTTCTGTATTGTCTGTAAACATGTGCCTTGTGAAATTCACATACGTACAGAGAATGTAGTTAGATGTCATATTATACCCATGACCAACATTGTTGTAATGGAGTAATCTTGCCAAGAAACCAATTACACTAAATGGCTTGTAACAGCAGCTCTTCCCCTTCAACGTCCCTAAGTGGAATAGTATATTGCAGACATACCTACTTGGCTGTAAAATGTTAGATACTTTCAATGTTTGTTGTCAACCCGAATTTGATTCGGAAGGTTGACATAAAAGCCAATATTAATATTTAACCAAAGACATTCCACGTAGAACAATGATAGAATACTTATTATAAGCTGTATATTACACACATATACCAAGCGTCCTAAATAAGGAAGAGTATGATTTTCTGAAATACTGTACAAAAAAATGGCTTTATTCCACATTCCAATAATATCTATTTATTACCTCCCAAACATTTCTGGTACAAAAATGCCACTGCACAACCAGGGAGGCCTATAGTGTCTAACATGTCATCACCAGCTAGTATTTTGATGGTTACCTACAAAAGTATGTTCGAGAGGCCCTGTCCTATTTAAGAAATTCACTATAAGTACCTTAGATAACTGTATCTAATATTCAGAACATTATTTTAGCCATATTTAGCTCTACGCTGTTATCTCAAAAAGTAAGAGGATTGAAGCAATCACTTATTTTTTGCAAGAGGATGGTGATAGTAATGAAATACAGAGAGATGTTTTGATTGAATATGTGGTGGAATTTTGTCTAACACACAATTATTTTTGGTACGACAGTACCATATTATTATTATTTTTATTTATTAAAGAGCCATTCATTACATGCCGCTGTACATACAGTGGGGAAAAAAGTATTTAGTCAGCCATCAATTGTGCAAGTTCTCCCACTTAAAAATATGAGAGAGGCCTGTAATTGACATCATAGGTAGACCAAAATGAGAAAACAAATCCAAAAAATCACATTGTCTGATTTTTAAAGAATTTATTTGCAAATTATGGTAGAAAATAAGTATTTGATCACCTACAAACAAGCAAGATTTCTGGCTCTCAGAGACCTGTAACTTCTTCTTTAAGAGGCTCCTCTGTCCTCCACTCATTACCTGTAGTAATGGCACCTGTTTGAACTTGTTATCAGTATAAAAGACACCTGTCCACAACCTCAAACAGTCTCACTCCAAACCCCACTATGGTGAAGACCAAAGAACTGTCGAAGGACACCAGAAACAAAATTGTAGACCTGCACCAGGCTGGGAAGACTGAATCTGCAATAGGCAAGCAGTTTGGTGTGAAGAAATCAACTGTGGGAGCAATAATTAGAAAATGGATAGGTCATCAATCTCAGATCGGTGGGGGTCCGACACCCCCGCCAATTAGCTGTATGAAGAGAAGGCATGTGTCATGCGCACGAGCTGTCTCCTGTCTTGCTTCCTGCTTGCTGCTGCTGATGTCTTTGGCAAGCAGGAAGAGAGACAGGAGTTGGCATGTTCACATGGCAAGTGCCTTTTCTTCATACAGCTGATTGGAGGGGATGTCGGACCCCCGCCAATCTGATATTAATCAGTAAGGGCTCATTCATACGGCTGTATCCGACCCGCAAACATTCACTTCAATGGGGCCACAAGGATAGGATAGAGGGCAGGACGTTCCATGAAACACACACAGCAGGTACAAACAGATACAGCCATGTGCATGAACCATAAGGATATTGTGGTAATCATAGATCTAGTTTTTTGAAAGATGGGAAGATAAATATAAAAATACAGATATATAAACCTACAGATATGAATAAGTATACAGATAAAACTAGTTCCCATCACCCAGGATGGCTCAAAATATACCAAAATGCCATTTCCATATATAAACAAAAAGAAATTGTTCAGATGTAGAGAATTTCAAAGAGCAAAGTAAAGTTATATAAGAGAAGTTTTGTAGCAAAGGGTTAAAATAAAGATCAGTTAGAAGAAAATATAATGTAAGCAGTGAATCAAAACAATAATGGAGTTTAAAAATATAAATATGCATTTTTCATTAAATTTATTTTTTAATTTTATTATTTTTCAGACTTGGGAAGATTGTTGTTATAGTAGTCTGTGTCTGTCACCACTCTGCTCCCAGGTATGGCTGCCGCTATGCTCACCTGCTCTCCCTCTCATGGGTCCCAGTGGCTTGGACCCTCTGGTATCTCTCCCCTCCTACCCAATAGGCCCGGCAACCAGAATAGCTCCTTCTCTTCATCTACTTGTAGTCCTCCCTGGCTACGGTAGGCCTAGGCCTGCCTCTGCTCTGCCCCTGCGTTCATGCATTCTTTCCACCTCTTAAAAGGCCAGTGTGTCCACACCATAATCTTCATCAGCCAATGACTCTGTCTCTTGACATCCGTGGGTCAGCCAACACCTGAACAGAGACTACTCCAAGAGGCAGCGGCCTGTTGATTCCCATACAGTGGAGTCCAGATCCCTGTATAGGGGTTCAAAGGTAAAGATGAGGGGGTGTCACTGAGATAATGCCATTAGCACTAGAACCAAACCAAATCTGTTCAAGTGACACAGTGGATCCACATCTAACTCACAAGTGTAGAGAAAAATTTAGGATATTTTAAAACATGCCCCAGAAATAGGGGGCTATACAAATTAGCAAGTTTCTTGAATTTCGTTTTGTGTTCGATTTGTCAAATCCTTCAAAACCTTTCATTCGGGTCCAAATCAATTCTACTAAAATCAAGAGTGCTCTATTGGCCTGAAAATGTTGTAGCCAGGGCTGAGTGGAAACTCTGGAGCAGATCACAGAAAGACAGTACTTATACAGACAGAGCCAAGGACTGCAGCGGTGAATGGGAAACACAGGCAGCAGATCACCACTGAACATGACGCCCAGGACCGCGGTGGTACAGCAGCCCTCCCCCCCTCCAGTTAGCTACTTTTCACAGTGCCCGAGCTAGACTTGGGCAAAACAGTTAGGTGGTTAAAGGGGTTTTCTCATCATAGACATGGGGGCATATTGGTAAGTTTTCCCCCACTATTGTCTTATAGGTGTGGGTCCCACCAAAAAGTGCCCCGAAAGTGAAGGAGGGTGCATTGCTCTTGCGCAGCTGCCCTCTATTAATTTTCTATGGGCTGGCAAAAATAGCCGAGTGCTGGCTCCCATTCACTTCTATGGGGAGCCAGCTTGGTGGTGGCCGGAATGGAGTCCTTCTGCACCTATAAGACAATGGGACCCACACCTATAAGAAAATGGGGACCGGCTTGGTGGTGGCCAGAACAGAGTCCTCCTGCACCTAACATAGTAACATAGTTTATAAGGCCGAAAAAAAGACATCTGTCCATCCAGTTCGACCTGTTTTCCTACAAGTTGATCCAGAGGAAGGCAAAAAACCCCTGTGCGGTAGAAGCCAATTTTCCTCACTTTAGGGGAAAAAATTCCTTCCCGACTCCAATCAGGCAATCAGAATTACTCCCTGGATCAACAACAACCCATATCTAGTATCTATAACCTGTAATATTAATACCCTCCAGAAATAAATCCAGGCCCCTCTTGAACTCTTTTAGTGAACTTACCATCACCACCTCCTCAGGCAGAGAGTTCCATAGTCTCACTGCTCTTACCTTAAAGAATCCTCTTCTATTTTTGTGAACAAACCTTCTTTCCTCCAGGCGCAGAGGATGTCCCCTCGTCATGGTTACTGTCCTTGGGATAAAGAGATCATGGGAGAGATCTCTGTACTGACCCCTGATATATTTATACATAGTTATTAGATCTCCCCTCAGTCGTCTTTTTTCTAAAGTGAATAACCCTAATTTTGATAATCTTTCTGGGTACTGTAGTCCACCCATTCCAGCTATGACTTTAGTTGCCCTCCTCTGAACCCTCTCCAGCTCTGCTATGTCTGCCTTGTTCACAGGAGCCCAGAACTGTACACAGTACTCCATGTGCGGTCTGACTAGTGATTTGTAAAGTGTCAGGACTATGTTCTCATCACGGGCATCTATGCCCCTTTTGATGCAACCCATTATCTTATTGGCCTTGGCAGCAGCTGTCTGACACTGGTTTCTGCAGCTTAGTTTGCTGTTCACTAAAATTCCTAAGTCCTTTTCCATGTCAGAGTTACCCAATGTTTTACCATTTACTGGTGACTTGCATTATTCCTTCCCATATGCATAACCTTACATTTGTCAGTGTTAAACCTCATCTGCCACTTCTCTGCCCAAGCCTCCAGTCTATCCAGATCCATCTGTAGCAGTGTACTGTCCTCTTCTGTGTTAATTACTTTATACAGTTTAGTGTCATCTGCAAAAATTGATATTTTACTGAGCAAGCCTTCTACAAGATCATTAATAAATATATTGAAGAGAATAGGGCCCAATACTGACCCCTGTAGTACCCCACTAGTTACAGTGACCCAATCTGAGTATGTACCGTTAATAACCACCCTCTGTTTTCTATCACTGAGCCATTTACTTACCCACATACAGACATTTTCTCCAAGGCCAAGCATTCTCATTTTATATACTAACCTTTTATGTGGTACAGTGTCAAATGCTTTGGAGAAGTCCAGATATACGACATCCATTGATTCCCCGCGGTCAAGTCTAGAACTTACCTCCTCATAGAAACTGATTAAATTGGGACAATGGGACCTGCACCTATAAGACAATGGGGGCATATCCTAGCGATATGCCCCCATTGTCTATGATGAGGCAACCCCTTTTACTGGGGAAGATGCCTTCCTGTATTTATACACACATGTGTTGATTGTTAGAAGAAGCAGTGGTTTGTTATGAGCAAGCATTGAAAAGTTTTCCCTTATTTTTGGGAGCAGCAGCAGTACAGTGTGGATGCAGAAAGGGTAAGATAAAGTCTATGGTGTGTGTAAGGGTAATAGTGGCATGTGGCAACATAGTAGCAGTAGCTGCACCAGCATGGAAGAGACAAGGCAGTAGATGTACGTGCAGCTGTTTAGGGCTAGTGGTAGTGGCAGTAGGGGAAGTAACAGCGGTGGTGGCAGCAGCCATACAGTATGGGATATGATGGTAGGCAGGTAGACAGCGGCAGTGGCAAGATGGAGCCAGCAATAAATAACCACTTTCAACATTAGCAGATCTATTCAGCGACCTCAAGCGGGGGGGGGGGTGTGAAAATCCTAACAGATCCATGTCTTGTCCATTATTACAAATGTGATGTTTTGTATACTAGCCTTCACCAAGGATATAATTTTTGTTTGCTGCTTTATTCGCACTTTTGTGTGTAAACGTTTTCGGCCTACATCGGCCTTCATCAGACACTGAAAAAATCACAAGCACTGTTTAAAAAAAGTTGAAGAATGACAATAACAGTAGTAATTAGGTACATATCACCAAAAATCATATAAGATGATTTACTCATCAGAAATACCCTACAAATGGTATAATTCTATCATTATCCTGACTAATATAGCAAAAGTAGAACAGTAAAATAATGTATGACATCAAAAAGGTAACACAAGTGAATAAACGAACCCAAGGTGTAGTTCAACATAGTTCAGGGTCATCCAAGTGCAGATGATGGAGATATAGCAGAGATGGTCTGTGACTGCATATATGAATTTAAGAAATAGCCTACATGATATTCATGGTATAAAAAACTTCTCACTGAATAAGTTGTCTCTCAAGAATAAAAATATAATATATACATATATATAATATATAATTGATATATATATATATATATATATATATATATATATATATTTTTTTTTATTATTATTTTTTTTTATTGTTGAGAGACAACTTATTCAGTGAGAAGTTTTTTATACCATGAATCTCATGTAGGCTATTTCCTTAAATTCATATATGCAGTCACAGACCATCTCTGCTATATCTCCATCATCTGCACTTGGATGACCCTGAACTATGTTGAACTACACCTTGGGTTCGTTTATTCACTTGTGTTACCTTTTTGATGTCATACATTATTTTACTGTTCTACTTTTGCTATATTAGTCAGGATAATGATAGAATTATACCATTTGTAGGGTATTTCTGATGAGTAAATCATCTTATATGATTTTTGGTGATATGTACCTAATTACTACTGTTATTGTCATTCTTCAACTTTTTGTAAACAGTGCTTGTGATTTTTTCAGTGTCTGATGAAGGCCGATGTAGGCCGAAAACGTTTACACACAAAAGTGCGAATAAAGCAGCAAACAAAAATTATATCCTTGGTGAAGGCTGTTATTTCACGTTGATTCAGTGGGGGTGGGAACCCTATGACAGCCACCCAGCAGTGTGCCACAAAGTATTCAACATTCATGTTTTGTATACTAGCGGAGCACAACTTTGTCCGTTTGCATGTGACAATGCCATCTATACCCTGACAACCTTCTCTTAGGTAACACTGTAGGCTGGCCAAGACAGTAAATCAAGACCAAACTTGGCCAGTTTGGGACACTGTTCCCAGAATTCGATGGGGTCAGGTAACACAGTATGTGCCAGATAAATGCCTGTCCTGTTATGGCTGAACCTGGTTGTTCTGGCGCCACGTTTGCATTTGCTTATTTGCATCAGCCTGGCACCTGAAGAAACTGCTCCATCATGTATTGATGATACTGAACTGACTGCTACAGCTTTTACTTCGTGTGGTAACAGAGACGGTGGGAGGTGGATAACTCAGCATGGGGCAGAGAGGGGCCCACTGGTCAGACACACAGGCATCTGCTCGCTGAAAGTTACACAGTGTATCCTGGTAATACAGCAATTTGACCTCCCTTTTATCAACAGAAAAATATTCCCCCATTTTGCTTTGATAGTGAAGGTTTAAAAGCATGGTTATCCAGTAATCATCAGATTGCTTGATGCAAATGATATGCCTATCAGTATGTAAGCAAGCAAGCATTCAGCTTGCCATCATGCCTGAGGACCCAAATCTTTCTGACTCTGTCCCCTACTGCGATGATTAGTCATCATGGCCAGTGTCATAATCACCCTCTTGCTCCTCCACCACAACTCCTCCTCTTCCTGCTTCTTCTCCAGTGGTAGCACATCATCCTCCTCCTCCACTTCCTCCTCCATGGGACTTTGTCTGTGTGGATCCTCAACAGCTACAGGGCAGCCAGCAAGATGCAGAATTTATTCTTTTTCCGCTGTTCCTTGTTGCATCAGTATGAGCGTCTGCATTAATATAAATATCAGGGAGATGACATCATTGATGCTTCAGTTGTCCTTACTGACAAATCTGGTGGCGTCTTTGAAGGGCCTAAATATGCGACATGCATTTCTTCTGAGCTGCCACTGCCTGGCCACGAAACAACACATGCTCCCTGCTGAGGAGGTCCGATGCATGACAAAATCATTCACTGCATTACGCTGCTTGTACAGACGTTCCAGCATATACAAGGTAAAAATCTAGTGAGTTGGAAAGTTGTGGATCAAGTGGTGCAATGGCAGATAGTTCTGTCACTACAAGTCCAAAGGGGAGTTCCTTGCCACATAAGAATAGCTGAAATTCAAGGACAGTCTCCTGGACATACTGTATACAGCACCTACTGCAAACCACTGTACATTTTCAAAAAGTATTGCACAAATAAATGAATCTTGTGAGCCATGCAGAGAGCATGTGTTATTTCACCCAAATACAGCTGCCATTGAGCTGACCACTTTGCCCAGTTGGATTTGGTGGGGAGATAACCAGTGGGATGTTTGCTGTTTGATGCACTTTAGCAAC
Organism: Rhinella marina; assembly: GCA_900303285.1. Lineage (NCBI taxonomy): Eukaryota > Metazoa > Chordata > Amphibia > Anura > Bufonidae > Rhinella > Rhinella marina. Next base: position 107,922 of record ONZH01001318.1, on the reverse strand, counting down.
TGATCGGCTTGCACAGGCTGATCAGCTATAGCACAGCATGGAAGCACTTCACTTTGTGTGACAGCAATGATCTGCCCTGTTTCTGTTCGAGACTGGAGAATGTCCATTGAAGAGCACGTGGAGGAGGTGAATAACCCTTGGTGTGGGAACCAGACTGATCAAAATATGAATGTCAATAAGACCTGGCCTTGTTGCTGTGATGCTGCATCACTGCTGCTGTGAAAAAACATCGACGAAGTGGGCCATGAAAGACAAGCAGGAGGAGTTGTCTTCACAGGAGAAGCTGTAGCTGATGATGACAAGGACACTGCACTGCATGTGGATGCGGATTGATTGCCACAAGGGCGACCGGAAGAAGGAGGACACGCTTGTTCTATTTTCCCACAGGATCTGATGATGCCACCTCATGTGCTGCTGTAGAGCCTTGGTGCCTATGTTTGTATTTGAACGCCCATGGCTTTTTTTTCAACCTGCAGATCTTGCACATAGCAATTGTTTTGTCAGGATTATGGAGGAAAACTGCCAGATAGGAGATATTTGAACAGAGTTAGTGGCAGCTGAGCTTGGCTTAGGTTTTGCACGTTTTGAGCCTGCGGCCAAAGTATCATTGGCATCACTAGTTACTGAGCTGACCACAGTAGAAGTATTTCGGGTCCTGGCAGTCTTTTGGGAGGTTTTGTCCATATATTGCCTCTGCTCTTTATTGCCGCCATGGTAATCTCCCACTTCCTCTAATGTCATATTTTCCTCAGCACCCTGACCCAGGTCCTGTCCAACACACAATCATCATCACCACCGCTTTTATCAGTCTGTGAGACGTCATTGTTGGTACCTTGGCTCCCATACCCATCCCCTCATCTGTATTTGCCCCAAGAGCCACTGTTGCTATGGCTACCGCTGTCCCTACAACCACCACTGTGGCTACAAGTGCCACTACTACTGCCACTATGACCAAACAGCTTTGCATGAGCTCCTAAACCTCCCCATGAACCTCCTGCTCATGGCAGTCCAAATGCTGATTGTTCTCACATAAGTCATCAACAGGGAAACTATCTTGAATATCTGCCATTGCGGATGGGGTTTTGTTGCCTCTTAGGAAAAAAGAAGGTGCCCCACTAGGATGGGACAGTGATGAAAGAGATGATGCAAATGAATGGCTTCTCTGGGGATGCAAGGAGGAGCAATAAGAATGTTGTGACCCCTGGCTCCAAGGCACAATGTCAGACTCAGAGGTGACCTCTACCTCATCCTTCTGTGACTGAGAGGAGAAGAAAGCTATCCAGTCTATAGTGTCAACCTCTTTGTCTTCTATAATAATCTGGCACCTATCGGAAGCCAGGGAAAATTATAGCTTGCTGCTCTACTACTACTTTAACTGGCCAGACAGCAGGTGCTGCTACTGCTGTTTACACTACTACAGCCACCTACATTCTAACTCTCGGATGAAAAGGCATGGGTATTTCATTTTCCACTCTTCCGTTTACCAGACATTTTATTATGAGGCCTATGGATGAAAAGTCACAGGTTTTGTACACTGATTATTAAACATTTTTTCTGTAATTGAAAGACAGAGGTGCAATTAAACATCCCTCTCCTTCCACAAACACACTGCACACTGGTTTGACAATCTACAATGGTAATTACATGTGTCGAATGAAACTGCTATGCTAATATAGTTATTACAGTGCAACATGTTCGATAAAACTGCACAGTATCTTGACCTCAGCTTTGATGATGTTAAGTATGAAGCGGAGACACTGGATTAATTATGTCCCAGATATTGGGACATATGATACAAGTGAATAAATGGTTTACATCTTATTGGTTATTTCGGGTCCTTTGACCAATGATTAAGTAGTAGTTCAGGGCTTTGGGAATGAGAAGGGAGTAGTTCATTATACGGTCTAGCTGATCCCATGTGATTGCACATAACTATTTAGTATCTCTTCTGTCTCTATATATACAGTCATGGCCAAAAGTTTTGAGAATGATACAAATATTAATTTTTGCAAAGTCTACTGCTTCAGTTTTTATAATGGCAATTTGCATATACTCCAGAATGTTATAAAGAGTGATCAGCTTAACAGCAATTACTTGCAAAGTCAATATTTGCCTAGAAAATGAACTTTATCCCCCAAAACACATTTCAACATCATTGCAGCCCTGCCTTAAAAGGACCAACTAACATCGTTTCAGTGATTGCTCCATTAACACAGGTGTGGGTGTTGATGAGGACAGGGCTGGAGATCAATCTGTCATGATTAAGTAAGAATGACACCACTGGACACTTTAAAAGGAGGCTGGTGCTTGGCATCATTGTTTCTCTTCTGTTAACCATGGTTATCTCTAAAGAAACACGTGTAGTCATCATTGTACTGCACAAAAATGGCCTAACAGGGAAGAGTATCGCAGCTAGAAAGATTGCACCTCAGCCAACAATCTATGGCATCATCAAGAACTTCAAGGAGAGAGGTTCCATTGTTGCCAAAAAGGCTCCAGGGAGCCCAAGAAAGACCAGCAAGCGCCAGGACCGTCTCTTAAAAGTGTTTCAGCTGCGGGATCGGGCTACCAGCAGTGCAGGGCTTGCTCAGGAATGGCAGCAGGCAGGTGTGAGTGCATCTGCACGCACTGTGAGGCGGAGACTCTTGGAGCAAGGCTTGGTCTCAAGGAGGACAGCAAAGAAGCCACTTCTCTCCAGAAAAAAACATCAGGAACAGACTGATATTCTGCAAAAGGTACAGGGAGTGGACTGCTGAGGACTGGGGTAAAGTCATTTTCTCTGATGAATCCCCTTTTCGACTGTTTGGGACATCTGGAAAATAGCTTATTCGGAGAAGACGAGGTGAACGCTACCACCAGTCTTGTCTCATGCCAACTGTAAAGCATCCTGAAACCATTCATGTGTGGGGTTGCTTCTCAGCCAAGGGAATCGGCTCTCTCACAGTCTTGCCTAAAAACACAGCCATGAATAAAGAATGGTACCAGAATGTCCTCCGAGAGCAACTTCTCCCAACCGTCCAAGAGCAGTTTGGCAATCAACAATGCCTTTTCCAGCATGATGGAGCACCTTGCCATAAAGCAAAGGTGATAACTAAATGGCTCAGGGAACAAAACATAGAGATTTTGGGTCCATGGCCTGGAAACTCCCCAGATCTTAATCCCATTGAGAACTTGTGGTCAATCATCAAGAGACGGGTGGACAAACAAAAACCTACAAATTCTGACAAAATGCAAGCATTGATTGTGCAAGAATGGACTGCTATCAGTCAGGATTTGGTCCAGAAGTTGATTGGGAGCATGCCAGGGAGAATTGCAGAGGTCCTGAAGAAGAAGGGTCAACACTGCAAATATTGACTTGCTGCATTAACTCATTCTAACTGTCAATATAAGCTTTTGTTACTCATAATATGATTGCAATTATATTTCTGTATGTGATAAAAACATCTGACAAACACATAAAAACCAGAGGGCAGCAGATCATGTGAAAATATAATATTTGTGTCATTCTCAAAACTTTTGGCCATGACTGTACAATATATGAGATTTGTTCCAAAAAGTCAAATGTATTCCGCTGCGCACAATGAAATGAATAAAGGGGAGACGTTTTTATTATGTGATTTTTTTTAATATGAAATGGTTTTAAAACTCTTACATTGCATGCACTGACCTGGGCCCCTTATGTTTTCTCCCAGGCCCCGAATGTCCTGCCTGTTAGGCCTCTTTCACACTAGCGGCAGTCCGGATCCGGCAGGTAAAGGGTGCCGCAGGGACATTCCGGCCCCACACATGTCACACAGTACCATATACAGACATACATACATACACACACATACACACAAACACATACATACTTACATACTCTAGGCAGGCAGGCCGCACGTCTTCACGCCCAGGAGGCGCGCCGCTATGACGATTCCCTACAGCGCCCAGCAGGATCCGTCCTGAACTCCATTGAAAGTCAATGGAGGGCTGATCTGTTTACCATTGTGGTTACACCGAACGGATCCGTCCCCATTGACTTGCATTGGGGGTCATTCCGGATCCGTCTTGGTGCGGATGCCTGGACCGGTTTGTTCTCCGGTCTGAAGACGGAACGGAATGCTTTCAGGAGCATTCCGTTGTCTTCAGTTCGGTTTTGTCCCCATTGACAATGAATGGGGACAAAACTGAAGCGTTTTTTTCCGGTATTGAGCCCCTATGACAGAACTCAATACCAGAATTTAAAAACGCTAGTGTAAAAGTAACCTTAGACAGATACAATTGTATTGCTGTCCAGAGGACAGCAGTAGAATTGAATCTAACAGACTGCAAGATAGGTAGATTATAGGTAGGTGGGTCGGCACTCCTCAAAGCTGTGTTGGTGCTCAGTGGTAAAGTTAATATAAACTCTTGTTCAAAGGATACCATGGCACTCATAGAAGTTTGTAGTTATACGTCATGCATTTATTATTAATTTATATCCATCCTTAGTAATACATGAGAAAAATGGCCAACGTTTTGGTCAGAACGACCTTGTTCACGGCCTAAAGTACAAAATATCAGAAGACATACAGTAAGATGGTGAAAAGTATAAAGACTGATGGTACAATAGGCAAGTTCATATGTCGTTATATTTCCATATAGAAAACTATAGCGGTAGCATCAGGTATAAACATATGCGAGTGCCCTGAGGAAAGATATAAATTAATAATAAATGCATGTAGTATAACTACAAACTATGAGTGCCATGGTATCCTTTGTGCAAGATAGGTAGGACCTGTGATGACATCACAGGTCATGTGATCAGTGCCGTCCAATCCTGCACTGGTCACATGACTGTGACATCATCGCAGGTCCTTTTCAACCCCTGTCTTCTAAACTGAAGAGGAGAATTGTGGGGAAGAAGCTGCAGTGAGCACTGCTACATCAGAAGAGGTAAGTGAAGGGAGAAGCAGAGGGATGCTGAGTTCAGTCTGCATTCCGTTTTGGAGGCAGACACTAAAACGCTGCTTGCTGCTTGTTTTGGAAACTAATCCAAATTGGCTATTTAAAAGTTAATACAACCGGATCCGTTCAGAACAGATGCAGACTGATGTATTATCATGACGGAAGCGTTTTTGCTGATCCATGACGGATCCAGCAAAAACGCTGGTGTGAAAGTAGCCTTATTTACATTGGACTGTGGCGTGGAGTGATGTTATTTACATGGGACTGCATGTTGGAGGTGGCTGAGGGCAGGTTTATGTTATTTACATGGGACTGTGGGGCGGAGTGATGTTATTTACACGGGACTGCATGTTGGAGGTGGATGTGGGAAGGAAGTGATGTTATTTATATGGGACTGTATGTTGAAGGCGGCTGTCGGAGGGAGTGATATTTACATAGGACTGTATGTTGATGACGGCTATGGGAATGATGTTATTTACATGGGACTGTATTTGGAGGGGGCTGTAGATAGAGAGGGATGTTATTTACATGGGACTGTATATTGGAGGGGGCTGGATAGATGGTGTGATGTTATTTACACAGGAGGGAAATATTTATTTACATGTGACTGTATGGTGGAGGGGCTGAGGAATTATAATTTCTGAAGACACTAAAGGGAGGAATATAACTACAGCTGGCATTACAGCGGGCCCTGAATATAACTTCAGGACGAGCATTATAACAGTAGGGGGAGCAATATAAATACTGGGGGCACTGTAGGGGTATTATAAATCCAGGGGACACTAGACGTTCTTATTACTACTGGGGGCTTTATAGGGGAGACTGAGGGGTCTGTACAGAGCTTGATTACCACTGGGGGAACAATAGGGGGGCCTTATTACTACTGAGGGCTCTGTGAGGTTATTATTAATACTGGGGGCTCTTCTACTAATGGAGGCACTGTTGGGGAGCATTATCAGTGCTGGGGTCACTTTAGGGTGCAGTGTTACTAATGAGGGAATTACTACTGGTAGGACTATTACTATGGGGGGGCACTATTATTTCTCCAGGATAGTATTTGGAGGTTTTGGGGGGCACAGCGAGCAGCAGGATAAGGCTGTGGGGACTCCAGGTTGGCAGATGATAGAAATGTGATGAAACTAAGATGTCTGTGTGTCACACTCTGCAGAGACGAGGCTGAGAGAAGTTGTCAGGGTCGAATGGAGAAGATGATGACAGAGAAGAGCTACATCACAGAAGACGTCAGTTGGGAGGCACTGGATGTGAGGTATGTTCTCCTGTTGGGACGAGGGTCGACATAGAGAATTGGGCCATATTCATTTGGGCTTGGGCCCCGGATCTTTTGAGACCCTAGCAACGCCCTTGCTTAAAGGGAATGTTTCATCAGAAAAGGGAAGAATAACAAGGGACTCTTTGTACTGTAAGGAATAATGTTTCTTCTTGTATAAAGAATCTTGAAAGCTAGGCAATGCTCCCTGGGAAAAAGGGAATGTAAATACAATGACAAACTCTTATCCAGGAACCCTTTAACACGTTGAGGACACAGACAATTTTCATCTTAGGGACCATGCCATTGTTTCAAAATTTTATGTGGTAATAACTTTGGAACACTTTTACTTATCCAAGTCATTCTGAGATTGCTTTCTCATGATACATTGTACTTCATGATAGTGGTAAATTTGAGTTGATATGTTTCACCTTTATTTATAAAAAAAAATATACAGAAGATTTGAGAAATTTAGCAATTTTTGAAATTTAAATTTCTCCGCTTTTAATACAGATAGTGATAACTCATAAAATAGTTATTACTTAAAGGGGTATTCTCATCTTGGACAATGGGGGCATATCGCTAGGATATGCCCCCATTGTCCTATAGGTGCGGGTCCCAAATCAAACAGGCAGTGCATCCTGGGAAAAGGCTATGTGAAAAAGCTCCTATGTCATCTATTGTGTGGCGTTATTGTTGGTCTATGGATATGCAGTTTTCTATAGAGAAAAAAGAGCACATGCTGTGTAAGAAGGGCTGTCTAGGGTTAGAGACCCCCCCCCCCCCATTTAAGATAAAAAAGAATCTGAGCTATAGTACCAGACACAACCTATGGACAAGGTTGTAACTGTTTCTAGAAAAAATAATCATGCCTTTTTTCTAATACTGGACAGCCCCTTTAAGCCCTTTTAGTTACATTAAAATTGGAAAAACCCTCCTAAAAATATAAGTTTTTAATTGTAGATTTAGAATTTATGACCTAAAGGAGTTGTGCAAGAATGGGGAGAAGGATTGGCACCCCCTCCACACTTGGGCAGACCTATAAAGGTAGACTTACTTACCTGCTTCCCGGCACTGGCTCCCCACACCTTCTCTTCCAGGTGTGCAGGGCTCCGATTTGACATTGCCGCAGCCAATCACTGGGCGTGGTGGTGACCGGCTCCCCTAACGTCGCCTTACGACAAATGGTCACTTGATGTAAGATAATCCAGTCTCTGCCGTGACCAGTGATTAACAAGTAGCGAGGGAGCATTGCAGGCCTGGAAGAGAAGGAGCAGCGAGCCAACGAGGGAAGCAGGTAAATAAGCTTCCCTTCACAGGTGAGGTCAAGTGGGGGGATTTATTAAACCCCTCCACCATTCTTGCACAACCCCCTTAAATAAATATAGTTGGTGCACAAGTCAGATACCTTAAAGGGGTTGTCTCACTTCAGCAAATGGCATTTATTATGTTTATTATGCTGGATTGATTCATTTTTCCATCACATTATACACTGCTCGTTTCCATGCAATCCTCTTAGTGGGGGTCGTACTTGTATTTTAACCACTTAGTGATGTAACTAATTTTAGTCTTAATGGGGTAGTCCAGCCATATGATAGATTTTAATGAGTGAATCATTTGAGTTTATGAAGGTTAAGAAGGGTATAATCAGTTAGAGGTGTGTCCCTGCACAGTCTGATTGGATAGCGTTAAACTGTGCAGAGACACACCACTAACTGGTAATGCCCATGTAGACCTTCCTTGCAAACTGCTATTAATTTATTCATAACTTCTAGTCATAAAAACAACGCTCCAGAATTGTTATTAACTGGGGCATGCAAGTAGTTACTCTCAGGATTTGTGTAGGGGAAACGCACTACATAACATAACAAATGATAATAAATTATAATTATGATTATAAAATAAAACTTTATGACTTCTTGTAGAAATGAGGTGTCCTGGCAAGAGTGAGTCTCATTTATTACACAGATAGGTGCCTGGTGCATATGAATGAATGTAATATGTGTATGACAGACATACTTTATTGCTTCATAAAAAAGGAACAGCATGTGCAACATGCAGGGGCGTAGCTAAAGACTCATGGGCCCTGGTGCAGGAGTTCAGCTTGGGCCCCCCCCCAGCGCTGGTGCACCTAGCTTTTCTGCCGGCCAAGTCAAAAACTGAACCCCCCCCATGCCAAATTCTCACCCTAACCTTTTCCCTCCTAACATTACGTATATCACTACAGAACATACAGGGTAAGGCTACATTCACACGACAGTTGTTTTTGCGGCCTCCGATCTGTATATTTTGCGGCTCAGATGCGGACCCATTCACTTAAATGAACACTGTGTGCTGTCCGCATCTGTATGTCCATTCCTATTTTTGTCCATTTTGCGGACAAGGATAGGCATTGTTACAGTGGATCCACAAAAAAAACGGATGCCATACGGAACATCATCCTTTTTTTGCGGATCCGCAATTTGCAGACTGCAAAACACAATGTTCGTGTGAATGTAGCCTAATACAGCGCCTCATACCTCTTACATCCAGTATAATACAGCGCCCCATACCTCTTACATCCAGCGACGTCTCCTCTGAAGTAGATCTTCTCTTTCCTCATCTTCTCCTTTCAGACCAGACGCCATTTTTCAGCCATTTCTCATCTCTGCAGTTAGACAGAAAAAAATCTTAGTTTATTACTTTTTCATCATCCTCCCGTCTTCTGGACAAATCATCCTACCACCCCCAGTACTGTGCCACTAGTACGACACAGATAGTGCCCTTCAATAATTATTGGCACACAGTGTCCTAAAATAACTGCGCCCAGCAAATAGTGCCCCGTAATAGTGTAAACATAACTTTCTCCCTAAAATCACTGTACCCCCAGTGCCCCCATGTGCCAGTAAAAATGCCCCCAGTGCTCCCGTGCCATTAAGAAATGCCCATAGTGCCAGTAAAAATGCCCCCAGTACCCCATGTGCCAGTAAAAATGCCCCCAGTGCTCCCGTGCCATTAAGAAATGCCCCCAAGTGCCAGTAACAAATGTCCCCAGTGCCAGTAAAATGCCCCCAGTGCTCCCATGCCATTAAGAAATGCCCCCAGTGCCAGTAAGAAATGCCCCCAGTGCCCCCATGTGCCAGTAACAAATGCCCCCAGTGCCCCATGTGCCAGTAAAAATGGCCCCAGTGCCTGTAATAATGCCCCCAGTGCCAGTAAAAATGGCCCCAGTGCCTGTAATAATGCCCCCAGTGCCTGTAATAATGCCCCCAGTGCCAGTAATAATGCACCCAGTGCCCCCAAAAATGCCCCCAGTGCCCCCATGTGCCAGTAAAAATTCCCCCAGTGCCTGTAATAATACCCCCAGTGCCAGTAAAATTGCCCCAGTGCCCCTATTTGCCGGTACAAATGCCCCCAGTGCCCCCCCATGTGCCAGTAAAAATGCCCCCAGTGCCCCCAATAGAGCTCCCTCCGGTCCAAGACTACAACAATAAAAAAAATAAATAAACACTTATACTTACCTCCATGGAGCTGGCAGCGATGCGATGCAGGCCTCTTCCGGCCTGTGTCCCGCGCTGTACGGCTCAGGCGGCGATACAGATGACTATGGAGATGAGCGCTTCCACAATGGAAGCGCTCATTTCCCTCTGCCCCGCAACGCCCTTGCTTAAAGGGAATGTTTCATCAGAAAAGGGAAGAATAACAAGGGACTCTTTGTACTGTAAGGAATAATGTTTCTTCTTGTATAAAGAATCTTGAAAGCTAGGCAATGCTCCCTGGGAAAAAGGGAATGTAAATACAATGACAAACTCTTATCCAGGAACCCTTTAACACGTTGAGGACACAGACAATTTTCATCTTAGGGACCATGCCATTGTTTCAAAATTTTATGTGGTAATAACTTTGGAACACTTTTACTTATCCAAGTCATTCTGAGATTGCTTTCTCATGATACATTGTACTTCATGATAGTGGTAAATTTGAGTTGATATGTTTCACCTTTATTTATAAAAAAAAATATACAGAAGATTTGAGAAATTTAGCAATTTTTGAAATTTAAATTTCTCCGCTTTTAATACAGATAGTGATAACTCATAAAATAGTTATTACTTAAAGGGGTATTCTCATCTTGGACAATGGGGGCATATCGCTAGGATATGCCCCCATTGTCCTATAGGTGCGGGTCCCAAATCAAACAGGCAGTGCATCCTGGGAAAAGGCTATGTGAAAAAGCTCCTATGTCATCTATTGTGTGGCGTTATTGTTGGTCTATGGATATGCAGTTTTCTATAGAGAAAAAAGAGCACATGCTGTGTAAGAAGGGCTGTCTAGGGTTAGAGACCCCCCCCCATTTAAGATAAAAAAGAATCTGAGCTATAGTACCAGACACAACCTATGGACAAGGTTGTAACTGTTTCTAGAAAAAATAATCATGCCTTTTTTCTAATACTGGACAGCCCCTTTAAGCCCTTTTAGTTACATTAAAATTGGAAAAACCCTCCTAAAAATATAAGTTTTTAATTGTAGATTTAGAATTTATGACCTAAAGGAGTTGTGCAAGAATGGGGAGAAGGATTGGCACCCCCTCCACACTTGGGCAGACCTATAAAGGTAGACTTACTTACCTGCTTCCCGGCACTGGCTCCCCACACCTTCTCTTCCAGGTGTGCAGGGCTCCGATTTGACATTGCCGCAGCCAATCACTGGGCGTGGTGGTGACCGGCTCCCCTAACGTCGCCTTACGACAAATGGTCACTTGATGTAAGATAATCCAGTCTCTGCCGTGACCAGTGATTAACAAGTAGCGAGGGAGCATTGCAGGCCTGGAAGAGAAGGAGCAGCGAGCCAACGAGGGAAGCAGGTAAATAAGCTTCCCTTCACAGGTGAGGTCAAGTGGGGGGATTTATTAAACCCCTCCACCATTCTTGCACAACCCCCTTAAATAAATATAGTTGGTGCACAAGTCAGATACCTTAAAGGGGTTGTCTCACTTCAGCAAATGGCATTTATTATGTTTATTATGCTGGATTGATTCATTTTTCCATCACATTATACACTGCTCGTTTCCATGCAATCCTCTTAGTGGGGGTCGTACTTGAACACTAAAGGAAAAAGTGCCAGCTTCTCTGGTGATTAACTTTCTCTACATAATAAATGTTATTTTCTGAAGTAAAATAACCCCTTTAAATGTATTTTAACCACTTAGTGATGTAACTAATTTTAGTCTTAAAGGGGTAGTCCAGCCATATGATAGATTATAATGAGTGAATCATTTGAGTTTATGAAGGTTAAGAAGGGTATAATCAGTTAGAGGTGTGTCCCTGCACAGTCTGATTGGATAGCGTTAAACTGTGCAGAGACACACCACTAACTGGTAATGCCCATGTAGACCTTCCTTGCAAACTGCTATTAATTTATTCATAACTTCTAGTCATAAAAACAACGCTCCAGAATTGTTATTAACTGGGGCATGCAAGTAGTTACTCTCAGGATTTGTGTAGGGGAAACGCACTACATAACATAACAAATGATAATAAATTATAATTATGATTATAAAATAAAACTTTATGACTTCTTGTAGAAATGAGGTGTCCTGGCAAGAGTGAGTCTCATTTATTACACAGATAGGTGCCTGGTGCATATGAATGAATGTAATATGTGTATGACAGACATACTTTATTGCTTCATAAAAAAGGAACAGCATGTGCAACATGCAGGGGCGTAGCTAAAGACTCATGGGCCCTGGTGCAAGAGTTCAGCTTGGGCCCCCCCCCCAGCGCTGGTGCACCTAGCTTTTCTGCCGGCCAAGTTAAAAACTGAACCCCCCCCCCATGCCAAATTCTCACCCTAACCTTTTCCCTCCTAACATTACGTATATCACTACAGAACATACAGGGTAAGGCTACATTCACACGACAGTTGTTTTTGCGGCCTCCGATCTGTATATTTTGCGGCTCAGATGCGGACCCATTCACTTAAATGAACACTGTGTGCTGTCCGCATCTGTATGTCCATTCCTATTTTTGTCCATTTTGCGGACAAGGATAGGCATTGTTACAGTGGATCCACAAAAAAAATGGATGCCATACGGAACATCATCCTTTTTTTGCGGATCCGCAATTTGCAGACTGCAAAACACAATGTTCGTGTGAATGTAGCCTAATACAGCGCCTCATACCTCTTACATCCAGTATAATACAGCGCCTCATACCTCTTACATCCAGTATAATATAGCGCCCCATACCTCTTACATCCAGCGACGTCTCCTCTGAAGTAGATCTTCTCTTTCCTCATCTTCTCCTTTCAGACCAGACGCCATTTTTCAGCCATTTCTCATCTCTGCAGTTAGACAGAAAAAAATCTTAGTTTATTACTTTTTCATCATCCTCCCGTCTTCTGGACAAATCATCCTACCACCCCCAGTACTGTGCCACTAGTACCACACAGATAGTGCCCTTCAATAATTATTGGCACACAGTGTCCTAAAATAACTGCGCCCAGCAAATAGTGCCCCGTAATAGTGTAAACATAACTTTCTCCCTAAAATCACTGTGCCCCCAGTGCCCCCATGTGCCAGTAAAAATGCCCCCAGTGCTCCCGTGCCATTAAGAAATGCCCATAGTGCCAGTAAAAATGCCCCCAGTGCCCCCATGTGCCAGTAAAAATGCCCCCAGTGCTCCCGTGCCATTAAGAAATGCCCCCAAGTGCCAGTAACAAATGTCCCCAGTGCCAGTAAAAATGCCCCCAGTGCTCCCATGCCATTAAGAAATGCCCCCAGTGCCAGTAAGAAATGCCCCCAGTGCCCCCATGTGCCAGTAACAAATGCCCCCAGTGCCCCATGTGCCAGTAAAAATGGCCCCAGTGCCTGTAATAATGCCCCCAGTGCCAGTAAAATGGCCCCAGTGCCTGTAATAATGCCCCCAGTGCCTGTAATAATGCCCCCAGTGCCAGTAATAATGCACCCAGTGCCCCCAAAAATGCCCCCAGTGCCCCCATGTGCCAGTAAAAATTCCCCCAGTGCCTGTAATAATACCCCCAGTGCCAGTAAAATTGCCCCAGTGCCCCTATTTGCCGGTACAAATGCCCCCAGTGCCCCCCCATGTGCCAGTAAAAATGCCCCCAGTGCCCCCCCATGTGCCAGTAAAAATGCCCCCAGTGCCCCCAATAGAGCTCCCTCCGGTCCAAGACTACAACAATAAAAAAAAAAAATAAACACTTATACTTACCTCCATGGAGCTGGCAGCGATGCGATGCAGGCCTCTGTCCCGCGCTGTACGGCTCAGGCGGCGATACAGATGACTATGGAGATGAGCGCTTCCACAATGGAAGCGCTCATTTCCCTCTGCCCCGCCGCCGCCCGCAACTATGTGCAGGGCCGCGCCGCACCTGCCTAATTGGCGGTGCGGCCCTGCAAGTGGCAAGGGGGGCCCTCGGAGCCCCCCTGGCTTAGGGGCCCGGTCGCAACTGCGACCGCTGCGACCCCTATAGCTACGCCACTGGCAACATGTTTACAGGAACAAACTCGTGACATGAAAAGCGAAAAAACTGTACTTACAAAAATGGTTCTTTTCGAGAGTCATTTTGCCATTCTGGTATTTATTAAGCCGCTGGTGGATTTCTTCCTTTGTTGTAATTAAAGTTTAACAATTCCTATGAATTCATCAATTTTCTATTTATAAAAAACATGCTTTCATATGCCATAATTACAAGTGAGGAAGTCTAATCCATTTCAACTGCTTCGATGATCATGGAAATTATGACAAGAATTGTGGTGCAAATTAAGCTTCACAGTTCCTAGTGGAATGAGGTGCTAAAAATGTAATCTCATTAACAGCAGGATGTTAGGCCAGACTCTCCCGGAATGCAGTTGTGACATTACTGAGATGCATTCTGCTCACAGAGGAACAGGGAACAGACAGATGGCATAACCACCAAATGGCAATCCCTGCATTGACAGGAATGGTCACTGCAAATTGCTTATTGTGCCCCATGTATATTGGTATGTTGGGGGTTTAAATCCTTTTTCCCAAAGAAAAATATATAATATTATCTGACTTTCCTTATAGATATTAAAGGGTCTGTCCATCTTTTTAGCACTTTTTTGTTTCCTTCTCCCTGAGGTTCGGTTTCAGTTTCTTTGTGTTACCGCTGCATTTAGTCCAGCAGTGTGACCCAGTGATGAGCTGCTTGGGGCACACATCACTGCTGTGACCAGTCATTGGCTGCAGCAGACACGTGATCCCCATCTGTGCTGGAAATTTACAAGCGGGGATCAAAGCACAGCAAATGCAGTGGTGCATGGGACAGGTAAATATTTCCCTCCACAAGTGTGGTGGGGGAGTATTAAAAAAAGTGTAAAAAAAAAATACTGGTCCTCAACCTTCTTTTATATGTGAACCTCATCAAATCAATGGGAAATTGAGGAAAGACATATTAAATAGCCAATCAATGGCTACAGTGATGACACACCTCAGTGAGTGATTGGCTGAGCAGTTTTTTCCATATGTCAAGTCAGCAGGCAGAGGCCATCAGTGAAATGAGTATTGACATTTTATTTTACACCATAGGAAGCCTTTTTTAAAAAAAATTACAACCCCTTGTAAAAAATGAGCCATTACTATCAGTTTTTTTTTACAATGGCTGCTGTTTAAGCTGACAATGCCCTGCTTACCTTGAGCGGTGGCCCAGACCTGTTGTTTTTTATTCCAGCTACTGCTTTGTCCTTCGATGCAGAATGCTGCCTGCTTGCCAGCAAGGCCTCCCCTCCTCTGCCTGTAGGACACGCAGGCATGCTCCCTCTGGCTCTTAGAGAGCCACCTTGCACGCACCCTAATCTTCACCAGCCTATGGCCGGCAACCCTGGGGTACATAAGGCACCTTCCCTGGTGCCTAAGAAATAAGTCCCATAGCTTTCTAGTTCCTGCAAACTTGTAATATTTCTGATTGTCTGCCCATATATCGACCTCTGCATGTATACTGAACTCTGACTCTCCTGCCTGACCTAACCTAAGCTTGACCTCCGTATTGTCTCTTTGCTGCTTGCCCTGACGTCTGACTGTTTACTGGATTGCTCATATTCTGGCTGTCTAGATCTTGGCCTGTCCCTCACTATGGTTTTGACTGACCCTTCGGTGTCTCTGATCCCCATAGTTAAGCAGTCAATCACACAGAGACTCCAGGAAGAAGCAGCCTGGTGGCTCCCCTGCAACAAAGTTGACATCCCTTTACAGAGGTTAAAGGATGAATATCAGGGGTTTGCCAGGATAACTCACTTAGGATTATCCCAAAGTCAAATCTGTTGTTTGACACAGTAGTTCCACACCCATTGCCGTAACAGCTGTTAGTCCAAAATTACAATTCTCCTATTTGAAACAGGAAGAAATATATATTTTTGCCACTTTGTGATTATAGTTCTTATGAGATGTATGGAATGATTTGCAATCTCTTCATTTATAATCCAGGCAGCATTTCTTCCAGAACTTCCTGTTTATGCCTTTCAGATTTCTTACGCTGGGAAATGCCCACATTCTTTAAATTTCAATCTGTTGCATGAGGAGTTATTATAATGCAAATTATATATATACTGTATATATATATTTTTTTTTAGCAGAGCGTGTTACATGTCGGGGCAATTCCTCCTCGTAAGTTGACTGAACTAGGCTAACTGGCTTTGGTTTATTGAGCAGTAAAACTAATTTTTATTGTGAAAAAATATATTTGGCTGTGGCTCTCCTCTGTACTGCATCAGGTTCAAATGGTGACAAGTGGTCTCAGATAACATTCGTTCGATTCTATGGTATAAAGGGGATTACAGACTTTACATTTCCCTGAAGACCAAGGTTGCCTAGTTCCTGTGGTTCTTATTGTATCGACTCAAGGACAGTCCTATGACCGTGGTTCCACTAATTACCCCTGGTTATGATCCTGACTTTGTCACCAGTTCTTCTCTACAGTGTACCTCACACTAATTGGTGACTATTCGTAGGATCACGACTGGGGAATGAGATGAGGAAAGACCATACTGTCTAGCAAGGGTTAACCGTAAAGAACAAGAAGATTGCCTCAGACAGGTGAGGGTTTTTTTTGTCAGGGCTATAGTAGAACACCCCGGGGGTTTGGATCCAAGTCCAGAAAACTCCTTTAAACTCCTGGAAAATCTCTTTAAAGTGGTTTTCCCATCTTGGACAATGAGGGCATATCGCTAGGATATGCCCCCATTGTCTTATAGGTGCGGGTCCCACCTCTGGGACCCACACCTATATTGAGAACGCGGCCCCAGAAGAGAAGGAGGGCCCACCGCGCATGCGCGGCCCCCCTCCATTCATTTATACTGGGCCGCCGAAAATAGCCGAGCGCTGGCTCGGCTATTTCCGTTGGCTTTATAGAAATTAATGGGAGCCAGGCTGCGATGGAAAAACCCGTTTAAAGCATGGCATGATGGCATGGACCCACCCAAGAATGACAATAAAATTGCATATAAATACAAGTCAATATAGTATATGTAATGTTGAGACCGTCATTGATGTATGCATCCATTAAATATAGTAAAATTCATAGCTAGACATGTCATGTGACCAAGTATGGCACCATCCCTAATGTAGGGTAATGAAGACTGCCAGACCAAATATTAATCAGGTCTGACGCCATACTTACATAGTCATAGGTATGCAACTTGTATTTTTTCTCTCTTTATGCATCATATATTATGGACACGTCAGGATATACAGTGTGTTCAGAAAGTCTTCAGACCCTTTCTTTTTTTCACATTTTTTATGTTGCAACCTTGTGCAAAAAGGAAAAGCTAAAATATTGCATTGACATATGTATTCAGCCCTTTACTCATTGGTTAGTTGAAGCATCTTTGGCAGCGATTACAGCCTCCAGTCTTCTTGGGTATGATGCCACAAGGTTAGCACACCTGGGGATTTTCTGCCATTCTTCTCTGCAGATCCTCTCAAGCCCTTTATGGTTGGATGGGGACACCTGTGGACAGCCATTTCAGAGATGTTCGATTAGATTCAAGTCAGGACTCTGGCTGGGCCACTCAGGGGCATTTAAAGAGTTGTCCCTAAGCCACTCCTGTGTTATGTTGGCTGTGTGCTTAGGGTCATTATCTTTTTGAAAGATAAACCTTTGGCCCAGTCTGAGGTCTAGAGCACTCTGGATCAGGTTTTCATTAGGATTAAATCTGTACTTTGCTTAATTCAGGCTTCTCTCAACTCCGACCAGTCTACCTGTCCCAGCCAATGAAAAACACCCCCAGAACATGATGCTGCCACCACCATGCTTCACTGTAGGGTTGGTATTGACGCTTAGGCCATGTGGCCAAAAAGTTCAAGCTTGGTTTCATCAGAACTGAGAATCTTCTTTCTCACAGTGTGAGAGTCCTGAGTCCTTTAGGTGCTTTTTTGCTTTTTGCTTCTTTCTGGCCAATGTGGCATAAAGCCTAGACTGTTTAAATGCAGCAGTGATAGCTGACCTTCCAGACGCTTCTCCCATCTGCACACAGGATCTTTGGAGCTCAGCCAGAGTGGCCAGTGGGTTCTTGGTCCCCTGTCTTACCAAGGCCCTTCTCCCCCGATTACTTAGTTTGGTGGGTCGGTCAGCTCTAGGAAAAGTCCTGAGTGTTCCAAGCTTTTTCCATATAAGAAATATGGAGCCCACTGTGCTCTTTGAAACTTTTAGTGCAGCTGAAATATTTTGTACCTTTCTCCAGATCTGTACCTCCAGACAATCCTGTCTCTGGGCTCTATAGGCAGTTCTTTCCTCTCATTGCTTGTTTTTGTGCTCTGATAAGAGTTGTCAGCTGTGAGACCTTATATAGGGTATGTCTTTCTACATCATGCTAATCAACTGAATTTACCATAGGTGGGCTCCAATCAAGGTGTAGAAACATTTCAAAAATGATTAAGAGAAATGGGAGGCTGCCAGAGATAAAATTCAAGTGTCATAGCAAGGGGCCTGAATACGTATGTCCATGCAAAATTTTAATTTTTTTCTTTTTAATAAATTTGCATTTCTAAAATTCTGTTTTCACTATCTGTTATGTGGGTAGTCATTGACTCACTCTTCAATATGTGTCATCTGGTTCTTGATACTAAGAAACTTTTCAATTTTTTTTTATTGATATTCTCAAATTGCATGGGATACCTGAGTCCATTGTCTCTGACAGGAAATTACAGTTTGTCTCTAGATTCTGGAGTTTATCAAAAGATTGAGAATCAAACTGTCCTCCTCTTCAGTGTTTCATCCTGAGACAAATGGACAAACTGAAAGGGTCAACCAGGTTTTGAAGCAGCTTTTGAGGTGCTTTGTATCTGATTGTCAAAATAAATGGAAAAAGGTTTTGTCACTAGTGGAGTTTGCTATCAACAACCACGTCAGCTCCTCTTGTAGCTTCTCACCTTTCTATTGCAATTATGGGTTTAATCATCTTACTTCTTCAGTGTCTGAGTTTAGTTCTGTGAGTCCTACGGTGGATGCCATCATGAATGAACTGTGCACAGTTTGGGCCCAGGCTTGTAAGAGTAAGCCCAAAGCATCCAGTGTGAACAAGGCAATGGAAATGTTCCTTGGGTCAAAATTTTGTTGTAGGGAAACTTGTATGGCTTTGTACTAAGAATTTGTGCCTGGTATCTTTTGCTCTTTGGTTGCCATCCTCCTTCTGGATACATAGGGGGTCATTTACTAAAGGTTATTTGCTCCACAATCTGCAACGTTCCCCAACTCAAGCCAGTTCTATAAAGTGGGCATGGCCGGTGCGGTGAAGGGGATAAGCTGGCAGGCCCGTCTCATTCATCATTTTCTATGCCTATTTAAGTATAGAAAGTGGTCTAAATTTAATCCAGCAATGAAGCAGGCTTACATTTAGACCGGCGGTGGATGTGTCATGGACTGAGTCATGGACCTATCAGGTTCTGATTCATGGACTGAGTGCTCAATTTAAACCCCTTCCTGGCCATACACCAGTGCCAATGATAGTCTCTGACTCACTAGCTGTGTTCCTGGTTCCTTGTTCTTGTGCTTATTGGATTAGTCATTCCTCTGACACCGGCTTGTCTTCTGACTACTCTCTGTCTCTGATGGCTTGTGTCCACCCAAGGTGGAGAGTCCCAAACCGTCATTACTTTTCCCAAAAAGTTGTACCAGCCCTGCACACATACGTTGAGCAGAAGGTAGGCCAGTTCTTGGGCCTCTTGGTGTCTGGTAGAGTTCATGCCAGTGCTAACGTATGAAGTTGTAACTTTGGTGAAGAACAAATATGTCAATGCCTCTGCATTGTAATCATGGGATTTCTGTGCCAATGTCCTCCTCTGCCTCATCCTACAACTTTTCCTCACCCTCCCCTCTAGGCGCAGTTCATAGTTGTCCTCTATTATATCACCTATCACTCTAAGGCTACTTTCACACTAGCGGCAGCACGGATCTGGCACCTAAAGGGTGCCGACGGATCCGTACTGCCGCTATACATGTGTGGAGCCGGAGCAGCGCTCCGGCCCCACACATGTACACACACATGGCAACAAGACACAGACAGACAGACAGACAGACATGCATACATACATACATACATACATACATACTGTAGGGATCAGCCTTTGAATCAACACACAGCAGCCTTTCCTTTTGGTTTCAACAACCCAGCAACGGAAACAAAAAAAAACAATTTAGCTTCCAATAGGTCAGTTCAGATATTGCGGCTACTGGCCCTTTAACTAGCGGTTGGTTTTGCCCGCATCCTCCACCATATGTAGGGATCAGCCTTTGAATCAACACACAGCAGCCTTTCCTTTTGGTTTCAACCACCCAGCAACGGAAACAGTCTTTTATTCTTGTCAAGAAAACCAAAAGTCATATGAGAATTCACAGCCGAGACCGGCTTACTCCAGCCGGTCTACAGAAACATGTTCTACACAATACAGGCAAGGTATAACAGTACCATAACCTCACAGGGTGGTTGTGGACTTTACTCTGTCCTCAGTCCCTCAGGCGCTGCAAGCTCCAGCTCTCACCTACAGCATTCCATATTCAGAGTGAGGGCCTCCACCACTCCAGCTGGGGCTGCTGGCTGTTAAATAGGCCAGGTAACACCCGGCCTGGACCATGGGGAGTAGTCACCCACCCAGCACTATGACTACTCCCAGTAAGAGCCGTCCCGGATCAGCTGTTCACAGCTATACTAAATAGTATTAGTGTCAGCCACCTACTGCTGCTGGCACCTTGAAAAACTGGCTCTTACTTCACCGAGGCCAGGAACCTCGGTGACACGTACCTCCCATCTACCAGGACCCCTTGTGCCTTCCTACATATCCCCCCCCTCTGCCCAAAACCGGGGGTCTGGGCAACTTCGGCGAACATGCAGTGTACCCTGGACAGGGCATCTGCATTACCTTGTAACCTGCCTGGCCTGTGCTCTACAGAAAATGTAAACTCTTGAAGAGCCAAAAACCAGCGGTTGACCCGGGCATTATTACCCTTTTTCTCCCTTAGCCATTTCAAAGGGGCATGATCCGACACCAGTTTAAACCTCCGCCCCAGGAGGTAGTATCGGAGGTAATCCAGCGCCCACTTAATGGCCAAGCATTCCTTCTCGATTACCGCATAATTCCTTTCTGCCGGGGACAGCTTCCTACTAAGATATGTTACAGGGTGTTCTTCTCCATTTATTACCTGAGACATCACTGCACCTAACCCTACCTCGGATGCATCAGTTTGAATAACAAATTCTCGGGAGAAGTCTGGTGCTACCAAAACTGGTTGTCTACAGAGGGCTAACTTAAGTTTCTGGAAGGCCTCTTCAGCCTCTGGGGACCACTTGACTATGGTCGACTTCCCTCCTTTGGTTAGGTCGGTCAGGGGTACTGCTGTTTCAGCGAACTTGGGGACAAATCTCCTATAATACCCCACAATACCGAGAAACGCCTTGACCTGCCTCTTGGTAAGTGGGCGGGGCCATCCCTGGATCGCTTCTATTTTATTTAGTTGGGGCTTTATTTCTCCTCTTCCCACTATGTACCCCAAGTATCTCGTCTCTTCCATTCCCATGGCACACTTACTTGGGTTTATAGTGAAACCGGCCTTCCTCAGTGCCTCCAGGACGGCTTCTACTTTACTGAGGTGACTCTGCCAATCATGACTGAAAACTATTATGTCATCCAAGTAAGCTGCTGCATATTTCCTGTGTGGCCATAAGATCTGGTCCATAGCCCTCTGGAAAGTGGCTGGAGCCCCTTGTAACCCAAACGGCATTCTAATATATTGGAAGGACCCTTCCGGGGTGGAAAATGCTGTCTTCTCCCTAGATTCTTTGGATAATGGAATTTGCCAATAGCCCTTGGAAAGATCTAAGGTAGTCATATAGCGAGCGGGTCCTAGCCTCTCAATGAGCTCGTCTACCCGGGGCATCGGGTACGCGTCTACCTTAGACACTTCATTTAATTTTCGGTAGTCATTACAGAATCGCCACTCTCCATTGGGTTTAGGGACTAACACGATGGGACTGGACCAGCCACTTCTAGATTCCTCAATTACCCCCAGTTGTCTCATCCTCTGGACCTCCTTAGAAACGATCTCCCGGCGGGCCTCGGGAATCCTATATGGTTTTAGATTTACCCTCACCCAGGGGTCTGTACTAATCTCGTGTTCCACTACAGTGGTCACCCCCGGGGTTTCTGTAAACAAGTCCTTATTTCGCTGCAACAGGAGCTTACATTGGTATCTCTGGGAACGGGACAGCGTTTCTGCAATCTTTACCTGATCCACTGTGGTGTCGGCTTGAGTCATCAGACATGCTGCCCCAGGAGGATCCCTATCCCTCCATGGTTTAAGCAAGTTGATGTGGTAAACCTGATAGGGCTTTCTCCTACCTGGCTGATGCACCCGATAGTTCACTTCACCCACCCTCTCAACTACCTCATAAGGTCCTTGCCATTTTGCCAGGAATTTGCTCTCCACGGTGGGCACCAAAACTAGTACTCGGTCTCCAGTAGCAAATTGTCTAAGGTGGGCTGACCTGTTATAAATCTTAGCTTGGGCCTCCTGAGCCTGGAGAAGATGTTCTTTCACAATGGGCATTACCTGACTTATCCGCTCTTGCAGATCAGTGACATGTTCAATCACGCTTTTGTACGGGGTGACCTCGCTTTCCCAAGTCTCCTTGGCTATGTCTAGCAGCCCTCGGGGATGCCTGCCATACAATAGCTCAAAAGGGGAGAAACCTGTGGACACTTGCGGCACCTCTCGGATTGCAAACAATAGGTAGGGCAACAGATAATCCCAATCTCGGCCGTCTTTTTCAACTACCTTCTTTAACATGGCCTTTAAGGTCTTGTTAAAGCGTTCTACCAGGCCATCTGTCTGTGGGTGGTATACCGAGGTGCGCAACTGGGTAACTTTCAGGACTTTGCAGAGATCCTGCATTACCTTGGACATAAACGGGGTCCCCTGGTCTGTCAGGATCTCCTTAGGCAGCCCGGTTCTGGAAAATACCTGGAGCAACTCTCTGGCAATTGCCTTGGAGGTGGCCTTTCTTAGGGGTACTGCCTCTGGGTACCGGGTAGCATAGTCCATAATGACTAAAATGTATTGGTGCCCCCTAGCGGACTTTATCAAGGGTCCTACCAAATCCATCGCTATCCTCTCAAAGGGGACCTCTATAATGGGCAAGGGTATTAGCGGACTGCGGAAGTTAGCGACTGGGGAGTTTATTTGGCACACCGGGCAGGACTGGCAATAATCCTTAATTTCACGGTAACACCCTGGCCAATAAAACCTCTGCAACACACTTTCCAAGGTCTTATTTGCCCCCAAGTGTCCCCCTAATACATGGCTATGTGCCAGGTCTAATACCTTACGTCTATAGGGTTTGGGAACCAGAAGCTGTTCTACTACCTCCTCTCGGATTTTAGTTACCCGGTACAACAAATTCCCATTCATGGCGAAATGTGGGTACCTCTTGTCTGCCCCTGGTTCCTGTGCTACTCCATTGACCACCCCTAGACCATTCCGGGCCCATTTTAGGGTTTCGTCTTGTAATTGGGCCGTCCCAAAGTTTCCCCGGGACACTTCTAAATCCGGGACTGGTTCTTCCAGATCAGATCCTCCCTCATTATCGTCACCTAGCAGCCCTGAAAATGGAAACTCTGGTGCAACCTCAGGGTCTGTGGGCTCAGGGTCGTCCCTATTCGCGGGGCTTTGTTGCGGTACCGACCTGGCCCATAGATCCCAGAATAAAGGAAAATCCCGGCCGACGATCATTTCAAATCTCATGCCCTGTACAACCCCTACTTGGTGGGAGACTGTACACTCGTCGGTCTTTACAGTGACCTCGGCCACTGGGTAAACCTTGGTGTCGCCATGAATGCAGGTGACCCCCAAGGTTTTCCCAGGGATCAACTTATGTGGAACCTGGGCCTCCAGGAGCGTGACCAGGCTCCCCGAGTCCAGAAGTCCGGTTAGGGGTTTGCCGTTTATACTGATCGGACAGAACAGAAGTCCTTCCCCAGCATTTGGCAAAGCACTACATGCTACTTGGGCAAACATGGAGATCCGTCTCCCCAGGGAACAATCCATTTGGTCTGTGCTAAGAGGGCAACGAGCTGCCACATGTCCCGGGGCATGGCATCTCCAACAAATGATCTCTCCGAGGGAAGGCCTCGGCGTTGGTTCTGGTATGCTCCGGGCCTTAGAATGTCTCTCCAGAGGGGTTTTCATTCCCCTCCTCTGCCCTGTCGAGTCACTTTGGGCACTCCAGTAGGGGGAGGTCAGGGACCCTGGGTCACCTATGGCTTTCTCCACTGAAAAATATCTCTTGACCAAGCCGACTAAGTCATCTGCCGTCTGTGGATTACCTTGCGCAACCCAGCCCTGGACTGGCTTAGGGAGAGCGTGCAGGAATCGATCCATTACCACCCGCTCTACCATTTTAGCTGGAGAGCACACCTCCGGTTGTAGCCATTTCTGGACGAGGTGAAACAGGTCAAACATTTGGGACCTGGGGGGCTTGTCCCTCCGATACCCCCACTGATGCACCCTCTGAGCCCGGACCGCGATAGTTACCCCAAGACGGGCCAAGTTCTCGGCTTTCAGTAGGAAGTAGTCCCGAGCCTCCTGCAGGGACAAGTCATAATAGGCCTTTTGGGGTTCACCTGAGAGAAATGGGGCCAAGACCTCAGCCCACTGCTCGGGTGGCAGTCCCTCACGCTCTGCAACTCGTTCAAAGACTGTTAGGAAGGCTTCTACGTCGTCTTCTGGAGTCATTATTTGCATGGCTTCCCTTACTCCCCTCCGGGCTTGCTGGCCCTCCTCATGCTGGTGGGGGGCTGGGGTCTCTTTGACTCGGACGGCTTCCGTCAGCATAGCCATTTGCTTAATGAGGAGCTGGTTGGTCTCCTGCTGCGCCCGCACAGTCTCTGCGTGCGCTTGCTGCTGTTGGGTGTGAGCCTGCACGAGGTGTTTTACAAGTTCCTCCATGATAGGTCCCTTGTTTTGTGAACTCGTAGCAGCTTTGACCCAGGACATCCAGTGGTAAAACACGCACAAAAAAAAACAATTTAGCTTCCAATAGGTCAGTTCAGATATTGCGGCTACTGGCCCTTTAACTAGCGGTTGGTTTTGCCCGCATCCTCCACCATATGTAGGGATCAGCCTTTGAATCAACACACAGCAGCCTTTCCTTTTGGTTTCAACAACCCAGCAACGGAAACAGTCTTTTATTCTTGTCAAGAAAACCAAAAGTCATATGAGAATTCACAGCCAAGACCGGCTTACTCCAGCCGGTCTACAGAAACATGTTCTACACCATACAGGCAAGGTATAACAGTACCGTAACCTCACAGGGTGGTTGTGGACTTTACTCTGTCCTCAGTCCTTAGTCCCTCAGGCGCTGCAAGCTCCAGCTCTCACCTACAGCATTCCATATTCAGAGTGAGGGCCTCCACCACTCCAGCTGGGGCTGCTGGCTGTTAAATAGGCCAGGTAACACCCGGCCTGGACCATGGGGAGTAGTCACCCACCCAGCACTATGACTACTCCCAGTAAGAGCCGTCCCGAATCAGCTGTTCATAGCTATACTAAATAGTATTAGTGTCAGCCACCTACTGCTGCTGGCACCTTGAAAAACTGGCTCTTACTTCACCGAGGCCAGGAACCTCGGTGACACGTACCTCCCATCTACCAGGACCCCTTGTGCCTTCCTACAATACATAAACACATACATACTCACATACTCCAGGGACGCCGGCAGAACATCTTCACGCGCCTCCTGCGCGCAGTGATGACGATTCCCCACAGCGCCCTCTGCTGGGAGCAGTGGGGAAACGTCATAGCTGCGCGCAGGAGGCGCGTGAAGACGTTCTGCCGGCGTCCCTGGAGTATGTGAGTATGTCTGTATGTCTGTATGTATGTCTGTATGTATGTATCTATGTATGTAGCCGGATCCGGAATGATCCCCCATTGCAAATCAATGGAGGACAGATCCGGATTACTGGTGTGTCCACACCAAACGGATCCGTCCCCATTGATTTGCATTGGGGGTCATTCCGTATCCGTCTTGGTGCGGATACCTGGACCAGAGAGCAAACCGCAGCATGCTGCGGTTTGTTCTCCGGTCTGAAGACGGAACGGAATGCTTTCAGGAGCATTCCGTTGTCTTCAGTTCAGTTTTGTCCCCATTGACAATGAATGGGGACAAAACTGAAGCGTTTTTTTCCGGTATTGAGCCCCTATAACGGAACTCAATACCAGAATTTAAAAACACTAGTGTGAAAGTAGCCTAACTACAGTTTAACTTTCAATCCCTCACACTGAGATTGGGCCACCAAGTTGGAAGAATACAATTAGCAGATTGGCCTGGGTACACCTGATTTATTGTGACTGGGAACAAATGGATTTGGAACAAAACAAATTTCTTGTCGAACTTCGGCGAAACTGCCAATCGAATTTTTGAATATAATGACCTTTTTGCTCAATTCTTTATTTTTTGTATTTTCTTACAGTGTGACCTTTAGACCCCATCAGTATTTGATCGGTATTTGTAAGCCAAAACTAGGAGTTGGTCCAAAACACAGAAGAGATGCAAATATTTCACAGATGAAATACAGATGCCCAAAATACAGGATCCTTCTTTTCTGTTCTTCTGATGGATCAGAAGAACGTAAAAATAAACAATGATGCGAACACAACCTTGCTGCCACTGTTGCCACCGTCCATATTATGAGTATGTTATTATACCTACTATATTATATACTGTGTGTAGGTGGTATTGCTTTTTGTGTGGTTCATGGTGGTCTGGCCAATGACTAAGACGATAAAAAAGGAACAAATTTAATGAGAAAAGATGTTACATGTGAATCAATAGATTCAACAGTGCTGTAATCACTTATACAGTGTAAATGCAGCAATGATCGGGAACAAGAGGTTCATTCCCAAACATTGCCCTGAATATGAGCCCATGTAAATAGTCCTGTAGACTGCTTTACTGGTGATCATTATCCTCTGTCCAAATAGCTTCTACTGAATCCCTTTGCACAACCTCTCTCAATAGATTTTCTGGCCTTCATGTCAGTAAGCAACACTCCTCACTCTTTCTAGTTGGGTGAATGTGCCGGGGGCTGTGTTGGTAGAGTTTTTAGTGAACAGACAAGTACTGTACAGCAAGCCATGTATTGAACAAAGAACAGACGATACTTTCTGACCCACCACTGAAATTATTTTCAGATTCCATGTCGTTTCAGATGTCACATGGCAGTTAATACATTTTAACCAGATCAATTTGTGAATAATCCGGTAAACACAATCTGATTAAGAACTGGATTTTCCTGCTTGATATTCTGTGAGTGCAACATGCAAGCAAACACAGTTGTAACAACTGAATGGAGTTAAAGACAGATAGTCTGCCAGATCATCATTAATGAGTGTTCATAGGTACGCTCATTAGCGATGATCTGGCAGTGTAATACTGCCGTCGATTACCTGATGAACAAGCATTAGCGTTCGCTCCTCCGCATACTGTGGAAGATATCCCTGCATGTAATAGCAGCGGCCCCCTTCATGAATGAGCAGCCAGAAAAGAAAGCAATATGGACAATCACAATACATTAGTAAGTGCTTTGTATTAACTTTCTCTACATGATAAATGCTGTTCACTGAATTGACACAACCCCTTTAACTATCATGTTACTGTTAAATTCTCCATTTTCCTGTAGTGGAGGTTCCAAAAATCAGACCCCCGCCAGTCTGATATTGATGACCTAGTTTTGATGGCCAGCTCAATCCACTGACTTACTATATTATAATGGCAAATGCAGGCACCTGGTGTGATGAAATGCTGTGTCCATGTTGCTATCTTTTGGCCAGAGAGTATGGTAATTGAAGAACTAAAGGCTGTGCAACAAAAGATTTAAACGCTGCATACACCTCACAACAATTTTTGAACAATTTCGCCAATGTACATCGGATGAAAAATGACATAGTCTTCATGAAGCATTTCCTCCCATTATGTATCTGCTTGTATAACTGTGTCTCAATGGTGACAGACAACAAAGAGTCCAAACAAACCATGTGTAACCTGGCTCTACTCATTAACTTACATTTACAAGATTAGCAAAGAAGAACAGATAGAAATACAGATAAGTACAGATAGAATGAAATGGGCGACAGATAAAATAGGGTACAGAAAGAGCAAACCTCTTTCTATACCCCAGGATCTGCGAGATCAGACTACAAAGGGATTGTTTGTGGTCTGTTACCATGGAGATGTATAGTCTGAATAGGAGCTATATATACAAAATAGTGCATCTATAGGTCCTCTGGAGGAATGGGTTTCTCAGCTAAATATAATTATCCATGTTGAGGAGCTCATGATTGAGGACAATGATAAGCAAAAAGAATTTGTGTATAGAGGATCTGGATGATGTTGGTGGTGGATGCCAAGGGATGACAATTTAAAACCATTCTCTAGTCTGCAAACTTTCCCTATGATAGAAATGCTGTTGGTTTCTCACTGCTGAGCCCAACTGTTACTTACTTGCCTCATTGTTGTTACATAGTTACATAGTTAATATGGTTGAAAAAAAACATAAGTCCATCAAGTTCAACCAAGGGATAGGTGGGGGCGTGAATCTCAGAAGGAAATGAGACTCAGATTTCTACACGTTTTCATAAGCATTAATGTTGTTTACTTTTAAGAATTCATCTAAACCCTTTTTAAAACCGTCCACTGTTCCTGCTGTGACCACGTCCTGAGGAAGTCTATTCCACAGATTCATAGTTCTTACAGTAAAGAAGTTTTGATGCTTCTGGAGACTAAACTTTTTCTTCTCCAGTCGGCTTCTCCAGAGGCAGTGCCCCTTTGTCTTTTGAGGGCATTTTACATGGAACAGTTTGTCTTATTTTTTGTATGGCCAATTTATATATTGTATAAGTTAATTATGTACCCCTTAGACGTCTCTTCTCAAGACTAAATAAATTCAATTCTTTTACTCTTTCTTCATAACTAAGACCCTCCAGGCCCATTATCAGTTTAGTCGCTTTCCTCTATACTTTTTCCAACTGCAGTGCGTCCTTTCTATGGACTGGAGGGAGGGAACAGAATAATTTGGTACACTCTTTTTAAGTGGAAACACACAAATATCACACTGTCTATTTGACAGGTAACAACTTGCTCTCCCTCTGGCTTGTATTGCACCCAATGGGTTTTATTACTAAGGCTTCATTTCCACATAACGCAGTACCACACATACTGCACAGTCTCTAACAGGCACTCCCAGGGTGCGGTATCTCAGACTCATAGTTGCCAACTGTGGGGTTTTGGATGCCCTGATTTTACCAACCTAGACGTTGGTAAGTATGCTGACTTCACAACCACTGTGAATACAATTCTTATTCGCTGGATCTTTTCATTGCTACACTCAGTATAGCACTTACTCTCTCACACAGCATTTGCTTACAGGCTACAGGATGGTCTCTGCAGCATCGGACTGGCCCACCAGAATACCAGAGGATCCACCGGTGGGCCCAGGTTCTGATACCATAGTGGCTCTCTAACAGGGGCGTAGCTAAAAGCTCATGGGCCCTGGTGCAAGAGTTCAGCTTGGGCCCCCCTTCTCTCAGTACTTTGTATGTCTTCTTATGCGGCACAAGGGTCTTTGGGCCCCTCAGGCTCCTGGGCCCGGTAGCGACTGCTACCTCTGCACCCCCTATAGCTACGCCCCTGCTCTCAAAGGTCCAGGAGAAAAAAATCTTTGAATCAAAACCTATTAGACTTTATTGATTATTTGGAGATTGGGCCCTGAGAATAGTTTCTTCTGGTAGACCCAAGGAACCCTAGTATGACCCTGGTCTTTGTTACAGATTTGTTTCTTATACAGGCCATGGCTACTTCCAGAATGCATGAACTAAGCTGCTTCTTTCTACTCCTCAGCTCTGTCCTTAAAGGGAACCTGTCACCTCCTAGACAGTAAATAAACTGTTAGCAGTACCTTATTTTAGGGACCAGTGTGAGGCAGATGCATATTTTCATATGGACAAGTGATTTCTGTAACTGTTAAAAATCCATCTTTTAATCCTGTAGCACTCGCTTTCTTGCGTCAGCTTGAAGTCAAGGGGGCAGCGGCCTCCTTGCTTTAAGTCAAGCTAACCACTCCCCTCTTGTAATTGAATGACAGGTCTGTCGTTGGCCAGGGATCGCGCAAGTCTCAGGCATGCACGGTGCGCGATTAGTTCCTGCGCGATCCCGGCTCCGGCTGTTCAGTTCGCCGGCGCTTTTCACAGTACAGCGCATGTGCCGCAGAAGCAAGAAGCAGAAGCAAGAAGCTCTGGCAAGCGCGCTCGCTCGCTTCTGCGGCGCATGCGCTGTACTGTGAAAAGCGCCGGCGAACTGAACAGCCAGAGCCGGGATCGCGCAGGAACTAATCGCGCACCGTGGATTTTTAACAGTTACAGGAATCACTTGTCCATATGAAGATATGCATCTGCCTCACACTGGTCCCTAAATTAAGGTACTGCTAACAGTTTATTTACTGTCTAGGAGGTGACAGGTTCCCTTTAACTACTCTGTGGTATTTGGCTTTTATTGCCCTAACTGATTCCTGTGGTGTAGTATCCATCTTTCCAGTATGAGTACCTCCTCTTCTCAAGCTAATTCTCATAGAAATAAATATTGGATGTATCTCTAGGAGCAGCTACCAGCAATTTGTTCAGTTTCCTCACTGACTGACCAGTCTGTCAGTTAAAGCAAATAGTATGCATTATGCTAATTAGCTCAGTATTATGTAATTGTGATAATACCAGTGGTCAGTAGATGTCAGTAGAACATCAGTGTTGTTCGCAACACACACATTCATAATGCACGTACTATATATAAAGCGTCAGAATGTCCATGGCTGCCCATGACATCATCACTATACATTCCCACCATTGTCTCAATAATTACACCCAAAGCAGTGCACATGCATTTACCATTCCCTCGTAGGTATCAGTAGAGGGACAGTGCATGGTAAATCATATGTCATCATAGCATGGTATATGATCATAGTTGCAAGTTACATGGTACATTAAAGTGTACCTCCAGTTATAAATATGTATTCAGAAATGAATAGTACAGGTGAATATAAGCAACATTGTAATGTATCTTATTACAAAATCATGCTTCCTCCTGGGCTTCTGAGGGTGCTTTCTTCCTCTTTCCCATCACAGACCCTCTTATCTCTATATGCACCCTGTCCCTGTCTTCAGCCTCACACACAAAAGTCTGTGGAGAGAGGAAGTGGGATGAGGAGGCTGCTGCCAGCTAGTAAGTGATTTATTACCTCACTCTGACCAGCCTTGTCTTACTAGATATGGTACAAAAGTGCTAAGCGTAGCAGGGCTAGAAAATTGTAGTTTGTGTGTTTTTCATGCAGCATCCTCCTCCTCTCTACATAGATGTCAGACAGAAGCATTTTTCTTTAATTTGATATAATACAAAGTGCCTTACATTCACTTGCACTATTCATTTATGGAAAGTTGTTATATAATGGAAGTTACACTTTAAAGAGGCTCTGCCACCCAGTTTAAACCTACCCTACCAGGCATAAAGCCTGGTAGGGCTGATGACGCTGATAAAAGCCATACCTTTTATTCTGAGGTCCCCTGTCCGGTTTTGCTGAAAAATAAACTTTTAAAAATATTCAAATGAGTCTTCGGAGCACTCAAAGGCGGGGTTACGCCGTCCGAGCACTGCTGTGGGTACACCCCATTTCTTGCATAATGCTGCCGGCTCCACTAAATAATGCCCCCTTGCCACTTGATTGACAGCACCGGCACGTGCACACCGGATCTCTTCTTTGCTGTCCCGGCTTGTTAAAATGTCTTCTGTGCACGCGCCGCCAGTTCTGGGTTCAGTGACATGGCGGCGCATGCGTGGAAGACATTTTCACAAGCCGGGACAGCAAAGAAGAGATCCTGTGTGGACGTGCCGGCAAGGCAGCGAGTGCGCAGGCGCTGGATCTCAGCGCTAGACCGGTGGGTCTAGCGCTGTCAATCAAGTGGCAAGGGGGTGTTATTTAGTGGAGCCGGCAGCATTATGCAAGAAAAGGGGTGTACCTACAGCAGTGCTCGGACGGCATAACCCCGCCTCCGAGTGCTCCAAGGACTCATTTTAAAAGTTTATTTTTCAGCAAAACCAGACAGGGGACCTCAGAATAAAAGGCATGGCTTTTATCAGCGTCATCAGCTCTACCAGGCTAAATGCCTGGTAGGGTAGGTTTAAACTGGGTGACAGAGCCTCTTTAAGTGCAAGGAGATAGACTATGCCTCCATATGCCTAAAATTATATGCCTCCATTACATATATTATAGCAATATTGGTATGTTCCAGCAACAGTCATATTACAGTTCAACTAGGTGGAATTGCCACCCCAACTGTAAAGATATGGTTTTATTTGTAAGAGGTACAGGGCTAATTTCCAATCTTCTTACATGTGTTTTCATGGCACTGACCAATGCTTGCTCATGATTTTTTTTTCTTTTGCCTTGGATTGCTGACACCTGTGGTTCCATGACTATGACTATTCCATGACCCCCACCATCCAGAGAGAGAGATAGCTATATATTTCTATGAATTTAGAAGCATGAATAAAAGGTACAGCACTGAAGGGATGGGAAGGGAGCAGGGAAACTACTGAGCATGTTAGTCTACCTCTGCATGTGAGGTACGGTGGACCAGAAGGATGAACAGCATACTACTTTTAAATGCTGTATTGATTGAACAGTAATTCTTTCCATGGAATAATCCCTTTAACTAAACTCATTAAAGGAAGGCACTTGTTATACTGAATCCTAGAATGGATGTGCCCAGGGGCGTAGCCATAGGGGGTGCAGAGGTAGCAGTCGCTACTGGGCCCAGGACCCTGAGGGGGCCCAAAGACCCTTGTGCCATATAAGAAGACTTGTATTATATAAAGTGCACGCTGGGGGGGCTCTGTCATAGATTTTGCACTGGGGCCCAGAATCTGGAGGGAAGGGGTTAGGTCAAAAATTTGGCATGAGGGGGTGCCGTTTCAATTTTTGGCTCAGCAGGAAGGCTATATGCTCCCCTTCCCCATGCCACAAAGCACTGAGGGAAGGGGCCCAAGCTGAACTCTTGCACCAGGGCCCGTGAGCCTTTAGCTACGCCCCTGGATGTGCCCTCTATGGGTTGAGAAAGGCAGTTTGTAACAGAAACATGAATTCTGAGTATGTCTTAATCCTCATGCACACAGTAGTAATATGAATCTGTACTTCAGAGTACATATGAGAAAAAGATGTGGCATGTTCCATATATGCTGTATTATGGAGCTATGGTAGGTGATGTAGGGATAAGGCCAGGGGCGTAGCTAAAGGCTCATGGGCCCTGGTGCAAGAGTTCAGCTTGGGCCCCCCCCTACCCTTCCCTCAGCGCTGGTGCACCTAGATTTTCTGCCGGCCAAGTCAAAAATTGAACCCCCCCCATGCCAAATTCTCACCCTAACCTTTTCCCTCCCAACATTACGTATATCACTACAGAACATACAGGGTAAGGCTACATTCACATGACACTGTATGCTGTCCGCATCTGCATGTCCATTCCTATTTTTGTCCATTGTCCGTTTGGCGGACAAGGATAGGCATTGTTACAGTGGATCTGCAAAAAAAAAAACGAATGCCATACAGAACATCATCCTTTTTTTGCCACTAGTACCACACAGATAGTGCCCTTCAATAATTATTGGCACACAGTGTCCTAAAATAACTGCGCCCAGCAAATAGTGTCCTTGACAGTAATAGTGTAAACATAACGTCCCCCAGAAATAACTGCGCTGATATTGTGCCACGGTGCCCTCCACAGTAATAGTGCTCCCAACTAATAATTCTCTGCCAGAGTGCACTTGTTAGTAATAGTGCCCCCAACAGTACTAATGTACCCACTGTGCCCCAGAAGTAATAATGCTTCCAATGTGCCAGTAAGAAGTGCCCCAATAATGTGCCCCCCAATAATGTGCCAGTACGAAGTGCCCCAATAATGTGCCAGAAGTGCCCCCAAAATTTCACCCCAATAATGTGCCAGTAAGAAGTGCTGGCCACCCATAGATGTCCCCCAAATTATGTGCCAGTAAGAAACGCCCCAATAATGCACCAGAATTTCCCCCATTGATTCCCCCCCAAAATCATGTGCCAGTAAAAAGTGTCCCAACCCCCATAGATGCCCCCCAAATTATGTGCCAGTAAAAAATGCCCCCCAAAAATATGTGCCTGTAACAAATGCCCCAGTGCCCCTGTGTGCCAGTAAAAATGCCCCCATGTGCCAGTAAGAAATGCCCCCAGTGCCAGTAAAAATGCCCCCAGTGCTCCAGTGCCAGTAAGAAATGCCCCCAGTGCCGGTAAGAAATGCCCCCCAGTGCCCCCATGTGCCAGTAAGAAATGCCCCCAGTGCCCCCATGTGCCAGTAAGAAATGCCCCCAGTGCCCCCATGTGCCAGTAAAAATGCCCCCAGTGCCCCATGTGCCAGTAAGAAATGCCCCCAGTGCCAGTAAAATGCCCCCAGCGCCAGTAAAAATGCCCCCAGTGCCAGTAAAAATGATAAATAAAAATGAACACTTATACTTACCTCCATCAGCGATGCGATGCAGGCCTCTTCCAGCCTGTGTCTCGCGCTGTATGGCTCAGGCTTAGTGCCTGCAGCCTATCAGAGGAACGGGCAGGGGAGACGCCTCTCCTGCCCAGCAGTACAGGCATCTGTATTGCCGTCCTCAGGAAGCGCTCATCTCCCAACTGCCAATTAGGCAGGTGCGGCCCTGCAAGTGGCAAGGGGGGCAACTGCAACCACTGCAACCCCTATAGCTACACCACTGGATAGGGCAAATATATAGTATAAAGACATATGGCGGCACACAGAGTATCCATATTCATATAATACACGTCTTAGAGACTCTTTGTAAGGCCTCATGCACATGACCGTATTTTTAGCTCATGCCCGTTCTGCATTTTTTTACACTTGTACACGAGCCCATTCATTTCTATTGCTTTGGGAAAAAAACAGACAGCACATGTATGTCATCTGTGTGTTCTCTGCACCCATGCTGCTGGGCCACAAATTATAGAACCTGTCCAATTCTTATCCATTTTGCGGACAAACATAGGCTTTTTTACAGTCGCTCCTTTGAAAATTGTGGGATGCACAAGGACCACATCCATATTTTGCAGATCTGTGATTTGAGGACTGCAAAATAGATATAGTCGTGTGCAGGAGGCCTAAAGCATTATAGGTATTCCCATGTTCATGAACTCATAGATCGATAAACTTTTTATTCAGGAGAATTTAGGCTTCCTACACAGCATTGACATCATTATTCTAAGCAAAAAAAATGGCACCCCGTATTCAATGGTTCTCTAGATGCAGGGGAGAACTTATAGCAGGTGCACAGATAGAAGGTGCCTTCATGTTGTATTACCTAAGAGGTCCCCAAGACACCTATGCCAATGTTCATCAAATTATGCCTTTTCCTAAATGCTGCCTTCTCCATCTACTTTTTATCCTAGTGCTGTGTACCGTACTGGCAACAGGGACTTAAGTGATTGACAGCAGGGACGTACATAGAAATCATTGGGCCCCATAGCAAGAATCTGAATGGGGCCCCCATGCCCCATCCCTACATAGCTGTCAACTGTCCAGAATTTGCCAGGACTGTCCATGATATTCAGAGACACTCCTGGGAAAGTCACAATATTGCGGGCCAAAAAGGATGGCCCATCCCGAGAACAGGCCATTGTGATCTCATTGGTGGAAGTATGACATTCCCACCAATCAGCTGTTCTGCAGGAGCTCTGGTGCCAGAAGTCGGCACAGGAGCTATTGTAACAAAAGTTACAGGAACTAAACAGCTCAGTCCACTATACAGTGGACAGAGAGGTGTAGTTTAGACACCTACTACTGGCACTGGAGGTTTTACAGAACATTGGGTCGGTGAGAGTGCAGGGGATTGGAAAGTGATGCTGGTCTGTCCTTAGGATAGGCCATCATTTGTAAAAAGATATAGATGTTACTGGATATATACCATAACAGAACCATGTTATCTACAAAGATATAGTATCAGAATCAAATTTAGTATATAAATATGGCACCAGAAATAAGTTTACTGCGTTTTTTTGAACAGGTTTTTGCTTCTGTTACAGCGAAGCATCCTGACCTGAATGCAGACCTATATACATAATTGCAAAAAACGGACAGCACCTCCTACAGGTGAGAGTCAGGTGCAAGCTACCTGCTGGCTAATTAAATACTAAACAAAAAATGGCAGCAGCACTAGATAGGCCATGACACATAAAATGAACATATGAAGAAGTAAAAAAGCATTACTGCTATGTAGACAAGTAAATAAAGTGGAAGCTCTTAGCGCATATAAATGGTCATAGATATGTCGGGCTCATCCACCAACGATCAAGGTGGCTTCCAATCGGATGAGTCCTACACTAACACTGACCTGCATCCTACACAAACCGGCAGGCCTGTATCAGGGGAACACCATACCTGATCAGAAGCTGCACCAGTGTGAACAGGAGTGCTAAATTCCCAGAGGAAGCCAATCCTCCTCTATATATACATAAGGACAAAGAACGGACAGCACCTCCTACAGGTGAGAGTCAGGTGCAAGCTACCTGCTGGCTAATTAAATACTAAACAAAAAATGGCAGCAGCACTAGATAAGCCATGACACATGAACATGAGGTGAATATGTGAAAAAAGTAAAAAAGCATAACTGCTATATAGTAAGTAAAGTGGAAGCTCTTAGCGCATATACATGATCATAAATATGTCGGGCTCATCCACCAACGATCAAGGTGGCTTCCAATCGGATGAGTCCTACACTAACACTGACCTGCATCCTACATAAACCGGCAGGCCCATATCAGGGGAACATCTTACCCGGTCAGAAGCTGCACCAGTCTGAACAGGAGTGTCATGGCTTATCTAGTGCTGCTGCCATTTTTTGTTTAGTATTTAACTAGCCAGCAGGTAGCTTGCACCTGACTTTCATCTGCAGGAGGTGCTGTCTGTTTTTTGTCATTTTGTATATATAGAGGAAGACTGGCCTCCTCTGGGGAATTTAGCACTCCTGTTCAGACTGGTGCAGCTTCTGACCGGGTAAGATGTTCCCCTGATATGGGCCTGCCGGTTTATGTAGGATGCAGGTCAGTGTTAGTGTAGGACTCATCCGATTGGAAGCCACCTTGATCATTGGTGGATGAGCCCGACATATCTATGATCATTTATATGCGCTAAGAGCTCCCACTTTATTTACTTGTCTACATAGCAGTAATGCTTTTTTACTTCTTCATATGTTCATTTTATGTGTCATGGCCTATCTAGTGCTGCTGCCATTTTTTGTTTAGTATATATATATATATATATATATATATATATATATATACTGCATATGTATCTATGGCTAGAAGTGGCCATGGCATAAGACATGTTAAAGAGTGTGTGTGTGTATATATATATATATATATATATATATATATATATATATATATAGTGCCTTGCAAAAGTATTCGGCACCTTGGAACTTTTCAACCTTTTGCCACATTTCAGGCTTCAAACAAAAAGATATAACATTTAAAAATTTTTGGTGAAGAATCAACAACAAGTGGGTCACAATTGTGAAGTGGAACGAAATTTATTGGGTCATTTAAACTTTTTTTGTAATAATAAAACTGAAAAGTGGGGCGTGCAAAATTATTCGTCCCATTTACTTTCAGTTCAGAAAACTCACTCCAGAAGTTCATTGAGGATCTCTGAATGATCCAATGTTGTCCTAAATGACTGATGAAGATAAATAGAATCCACCTGTGTGTAATCAAGTCTCCGTATAAATGCACCTGCTCTGTGATAGACTCAGGGTTCTGTTTAAAGCACAGAGAGCATCATGAAGACCAAGGAACACACCAGGCAGGTCCATGATACTGTTGTGGAGAAGTTTAAAGCTGGATTTGGATACCAAAAGATTTCCCAAGCTTTAAACATCCCAAGGAGCACTGTGCAAGCGATCAAATTGAAATGGAAGGAGTATCAGACCACTGCAAATCTACCAAGACCCGGCCGTCCCTCTAAACTTTCATCTCAAACAAGGAGAAGACTGATCAGAGATGCAGCCAAGAGGCCCATGATGACTCTGGATGAACTGCAGAGATCTACAGCTGAGGTTGGTGAGTCTGTCCATAGGACAACAATCAGTCGAACACTTCACAAATCTGGCCTTTATGGAAGAGTGGCAAGAAGAAAGCCATTTCTCAAAGATATCCATAAAAGTCTTGTTTACAGTTTGCCACAAGCCACCTGGGAGACACACCAAACATGTGGAAGAAGGTGCTCTGGTCAGATGAAACCAAAATCAAACTTTTTGGAAACAGTGCAAAACGATATGTTTGGCATAAAAGCAACACAGCTCATTACCCTGAACACACCATCCCCACTGTCAAACGTGGTGGTGGCAGCATCATGGTTTGGGCCTGCTTTTCAGGGACAGGGAAGATGGTTAAAATTGATAGGAAGATGAATGGAGCCAAATACAGGACCATTCTGGATGAAAACCTGTTGGAGTCTGCAAAAGACCTGAGACTAGGATGGAAATTTATCTTCCAAGGCAATGATCCCAAACATAAAGCAAAATCTACAATGGAATAGTTCAAAAATAAACGTATCCAGGTCAAAGTCCAGACCTGAATCCAATTGAGAAGATGTGGAAAGAGCTGAAAACCGCTGTTCACAAACGATCTCCATCCAACATCAAAGAGCTCGAGCTGTTTTGCAAGGAAGAATGGGCAAGAATTTCGGTCTCTAGATGTGCAAAACTGATAGAGACATACCCCAAGCGACTTGCAGCTGTAATCGCAGCAAAAGGTGGCGCAACAAAGTATTAATGCAAGGGGGCCGAATAATTTTGCACGCCCCACTTTTCAGTTTTATTATTACAAAAAAAGTTTAAATGATCCAATAAATTTTGTTCCACTTCACAATTGTGACCCACTTGTTGATTCTTCACCAAAAATGTAAAATGTTATATCTTTTTGTTTGAAGCCTGAAATGTGGTAAAAGGTTGAAAAGTTCCAGGGGACCGAATACTTTCGCAAGGCACTGTATATATATATATATTATAGATTTCCAAAAAAAGGCAGCACTCCTTATACAGAGCAATCCAGGTGCCAGAGTGGTTCAACCCTTGATCCCAGGTACATGAATAGAAATCCATGGCACTCCTCTGTAAATGGTACAAAAACAAGTGTATTTTTTCACACCTCACAAGCTTTGCTTGAGAAAGGTTCCATAAGGGGATTGAAGAGTCGCTGTGACATGTGTGAATAAATACACTTGTTTTTACAGAGGAGTGCCATGGATTTCTAGTATAAGATATATATATATATCTTAATAATATAAAAATGAATTTCTGTCTGTCTGTCTGTCTGTTCTCTATGCGCGACCAAACTACTGGACCGATTTTCACCAAATTCGGCACACAGGTACATCAGGTGTCCGGGAAGGTTTTAGACCAGGTCTCATCTCTCTAGGACGTACCGTTCCCGAGATATTCCCAAAATATGATCTCCATTAGCCAACATTACAACTGGGAACTTTGGTTTTAAACTCCAACTGCCATTCTCTGCAAAGCCACACAGGGAGGGCAGGTTTCCATAACAACCAGGTAATTATCAGCAGCTGAGGATCTCATCCATTTCTATTTACTGACACTGTTAAAGGTATTCCGGTTACCATAAATATAACTTTTTTCTATTACTACAGTTCAGTAGTAATAAAATATGTTTTCCTCCACTGCTGCCTATTGCGTGGGCTCATAAATAAGCATGGTATTGACCTTTAATTCAGGCCACCCTAAAAGAAGTACTTAAAACCCCCGCCCCAGGTCTCACTAAGCCACACCCCCAACTCTGTCAGGCCACACCCCCTTTCACTCCGCAGCCAACAGAGATTGAAAAAATAAAGGTAAAAATCAACTTCTGTCAGCTGCAGGGATGGGTGGGAGGTTGACTTTCTTTCTGCAATAACACACACAAACATTAAATAAAATAGATTAAATCCACCCATGCGAAGCGTCTTGCTAATCCACGCCCCCGACTCTGTCAGGTCACGCCCCCTCCCACTCCGCAGCCAACGGGAATTGAAAAAATGAAGGTAAAAATAAACTTCTGTTTGCTGCAGGGGTGGGAGGGTGAATTTCTCTCTGCAACGACACACAAAAATTTTAGATGAAATAGACTAATTATAGACTACAACCGTTCGAAGCCTTTTGCTAAGCCACGCCCCGTCTCTGTCAGGCCACGCCCCCTCTCACTCTGCAGCCATTCTGCAACGACACACAGAAACATTAAATGAAATAGATTAAATGCACCTATGCGAAGCGCTTTGCTAAGCCACGCCCCGACTCTGTAAGGCCACGCCCCCTCCCACTCCGCAGCCAACAGGGATTGAAAAAATAAAGGTAAAAATCAACTTCTGTCAGCTGCAGGGATGGGTGGGAGGTTGACTTTCTTTCTGCAACGACACACAGAAACATTAAATGAAATAGATTAAATACACCCATGTGAAGCGTCTTGCTAATCCACGCCCCCGACTCTGTCAGGTTACGCCCCTTCCCACTCCGCAGCCAATGGGGATTGAAAAAATAAAGGTAAAAATAAACTTCTGTTTGCTGCAGGGGTGGGAGGGTGAATTTCTCTCTGCAACGACACACAAAAATTTTAGATAAAATAGACTAATTATAGACTACAACTGTTCGAATCGTTTTGCTAAGTCACGCCCCCAACTCTGTCAGACCACGCCCCCTCTCACTCTGCAGTCATTCTGCAACGACACACAGAAACATTAAATGAAATAGATTAAATCACCTATGCAAAGCGCTTTTTAAGCCACGCCCCCAACTGTGTCAGGTCACGCCCCCTCCTACTCCGCAGGCAACAGGGATTGAAAAAATGAAGGGAAAAATAAACTTCTGTCAGCTGCAGGGGTGGGAGGGTGAATTTCTCTCTGCAATGACACACAAAATTTTAGATGAAATAGACTAATTTCAGACTACAACCGTTCGAAGCATCTTGATAATCCACACCCCCAACTCTGCCAGGCCATGCCCCCTCCCACTCCGTAGGCAACGGGGATTGAAAAAAATCAGCTGCAGGGGTGGGAGGGTGAATTTCTCTCTGCAATGACACACAAAAATCGTAGATGAAATTGACTAATTTTAGACTACGACCATTCAGTACTAATAAAAGATGTTTTTTTCCACTGCTACCCATTGCGGGTCCCCATAAATTACCATGTCATCGACCTGTAATTCATGCCACTCTGACCCCCGCCCCAGATCTCGCGAAACCACGCTCCGACTCTGTCAGGCCACGCCCCCTCCCACTCCGCAGCCAACGGGGATTGAAAAAATGAAGGTAAAAATCAACTTCTGTCAGCTGCAGGGGCGGGAGGGAGGTTGGATTTCTTTCTGCAACAACATACAGAAACATTAAATGAAATAGATTAAATATACCCGTGCAAAGCAATGTTTTCTTCCACTGTTACCCATGGCGTGTCCTCATAAATTACCATGGCATCGACCTGTAATTCTGGCCACCATCAAAAGAAGGACTTAAAACCCTGCCCTAGGTCTTTCAATGTCACGCCCCCGACTCAGTCAGGCCATGACCCCTCCCACTCCGCAGCCAATGGTGATTGAACAATTGAAGGTAAAAATCAACATCTGTCAGCTGCAGGGATGGGAGGGAGGATGACTTTCTCTCTGCAACGACACACAGAAACATTAAATGAAATAGATTAACCCCTTCATGACATAGCCATTTTTCACCTTAAGGACCAGGCCAAATTTTGGAAATATGGCATGTGTCACTTTATGTGGTAATAGCTTCGAAACACTTTTACTTATCCAAGCCGTTCTGAGATTGTTTTCTCGTGACACGTTGTACTCCATGACAGTGGTAAATTTGAGTCAATATAAATCACCTTTATTTATTAAAAAATCCTAAATTTACAGAAAATTTGGAAAAAATTGTAATTTTCAAACTTTGAATTTCTCTGCTTTTAAGGCACATTGTGATTTCTCACAAAATAGTTATTACTTTACATTTCCCATATGTCTACTTTATGTTACCATCATTTTGTAGATATAATTTTATTTTTTGGGGACGTTAGAAGGCTTAGAATTTTAGAAGTAATTCTTAAAATTTTTAAGAAATTTTCC
Source organism: Rhinella marina (assembly GCA_900303285.1). Taxonomy (NCBI): domain Eukaryota; kingdom Metazoa; phylum Chordata; class Amphibia; order Anura; family Bufonidae; genus Rhinella; species Rhinella marina. Next base: position 66,001 of record ONZH01001318.1, on the reverse strand, counting down.
AAAACCATTTTTTTTAAGCACCAGTTCAGTTCTGAAGTCACTTTGTGGGGTTAACATAATAGAAACCACCATAAATGACCCCATTTTAGAAACTACACCCCTCAAGGTTTTCAAAACTAATTTTACTAACTTTGTTAACCCTTTATGTCTTCCACAAGATTTAAAGGAAAATGGAGATGACATTTCTAAATTTCACTTTTTTGGCAGATTTTCCATTTTAATCCATTTTTTCCTGTAACAAAACTCAAAAACTATTACCCTGATTCTGCGATTTACAGAAACACCCCACATGTGATTGTAAACTACTGTATGGGCGCACAGCAGGGCGCAGAAGGAAAGGTCCGCCAAATGGTTTTTGGAGGGCAAATTTTGCTGGACTGGTTTTCAGACTCCATGTCCCATTTGAGGCCCCCCTGATGCACCCCTACAGTAGAAACAACCAAAAAGTGCCCATATTTTGGAAACTAAGGGATAAGGTGACAGTGTTATTGATATTATTTTGGGTTACATATGATTTTTGATCGCTTTATATTACACTTTTTGTTAGGCAAGGTAACCAAAAATGGCTGTTCTGGCTCAGTTTTTTTTATTTTTTTACTGTGTTCACCTGAGGGGTTAACTCCTGTGATATTTTTGTACAGCAGGTTGTTACGGACGTGGCGATACCTAACATGTATAGTTTTTTTTATTTATTTAAGTTTTACACAATAATATCATTTTTGAAACAAAAAAAATCATGTTTTAATCTGTCCAATGTCTGAGAGCTGTAGTTTTTTTTATTTTTTGGGCAATTGTCTCAGGTAGGGGCTCATTTTATGCGGGAAGAGGTGACGGTTAGATTGGTACTATTTTGAGGGGCATACGCCTTTTTGATCGCTTGCTATTAAAATTTTTGTGACGTAAAGTGACAAAAATGGCTTTTTTTACCCTGTTTTTATTTTTTTTTTTTTACTGTGTTCACCTGAGGGGTTAACTCATGTGATATTTTTGTAGAGCAGATTGTTACGGATGTGGTGATACCTAACATGTATAGTTTTTTTTATTTATTTAAGTTTTACACGATAATATCATTTTTTAAACAAAAAAATCATGTTTTAGTCTCTCCATAGTGTGAGAGCTGTAGTTTTTTACTTTTTGGGCAATTGTCTCAGGTAGGGGCTAATTTTTTGCGGGAAGAGGTAACGGTTAGATTGGTACTATTTTAAGGGGCATACGCCTTTTTGATCGCGTGGTATTGCACTTTTTGTGATGTAAAGTGACAAAAAATGGCTTTTTTGACACTGTTTTTATTTTATTTTTTTACGGTGTTCACCTGAGGGGTCAGGGCATGTGATATTTTTGTAGAGCAGGTTGTTACGAACGTGGCGATGCCTAACATGATTGGGGTATTTTTTTTTCTTTTTTACTAATTTTAAATTTGAGTTTTGGGGGGGAAAATAGGATTTTTTTAAAACTTTTTTTTAACTTTTTTTTTAAACTTTTTTCTTTTACACTTTTTTAGACTCAGACCCACTTGGTTCTTGAAGAACCAGTGGGTCTGATTGTTCTATAATACACTACAGTACACTGTATAGTGTACTGCAGTGTATTTAAATTCTTGCTAAGCCTTGTCAGGCTCCTGCCTTTAGCAGGAGCCTGATGAGGCTTAGCTTACACCATGGCAAGCAGGCGCTTCTGAAAGCGTCTGGTTGCCATGGTAACCATTGGGACGCTGCCAGAGCAGAACAGCGTCCCGATGGAAGGGGGAGGGAGCTTCCTCCCCCTCTTCAGCCCACACCATCGGCGCTGCCAGCGCACCGCAGCGCCGATGGCAGAGGGAGGGAGCTCCCTCCCTGTTAACCCTTTCCACGGACCGTGGCATGGAAGGGGTTAAACTGCTGACATCGGTGCTGGCTGTATGCTGATACTCTGCTTCACTCGCTCGGCCATCCTGAAAATCAATGCGGCGGCGATGCCGCCGCCATACCGCCCGCCCTCCGCACATTACACCCCCCCACCCCCCCTGAAAAATGGCTAAAAATAGCGATCTGGGGTGGGGGGGGTGTATATAGTATATATATTTTGAAAAAAATATTTATTTATTTATTTTTACATTAAAAAGCATTGCATCGCTGTGATTGGCTAGTCTGTATGGACTAGCCAATCACAGCGATCGCTAGCCCGGGACCGCCCCCATTGGTCCCGGGCTGGTAAGCTGAGACCCCTGGCTGTAAGTAACAGCCGGGGTCTCAGCACTGTCACCATGTCAGCAGACATGGTGACAGTTTAATGTAATGACGAGTATACTCGTCATGGAGCGTTAAATAGCAGTGCTCCATGACGAGTATAGTCGTCATATAGCGTGAAGGGGTTAAATATACCCGCGCAAAGCAATGTTTTCTTCCACTGCTACCCATTGTGTTTCTTCAAATTACCATGGCATTAACCTATAATTCAGGCCACCCTGAAATGAAGGACTTAACCCCCCCCCCCCGTGTCCCATTAAACCACACCCCCTCCCACTCCGCAGCCAATAGGGATTGAAAAAATGAAGGTAAAAATCACCTCCTGTCAGCTGCATTGACTTTCTCTCTGCAACGACACACAGAAACATTAAATGAAATAGATGAAATATACCCAGGCGAAGCCGGGTCTTTCTGCTAGTATATATATATATATATATATATATATATATATATATATAGTATATAGTATAATATATATACTGTACCTATAGTCTACAAAGTATTTGCCAGCTTACATGCTGGATAACCTTGAGGCCAGAATAGCAGGGGTTAACTTGCTCAGCTAAGGACTGTCAGATGGCAGTACAGACTTTAGAAAGCAAACCAGGGTTGTTACTCCATGTAGTGTCAGGGGTCACAGAGAGGCTATAACACACTGGCCCACAGTTTGAAATAAGGGACTGAGGTATAGCGGGGATACATTTAGTTAAAGATCAAGTGTGGGCTCTGCACTTACTTGTGGAGGAGCTGTCCGGTGCCTGGATGTCCGAGGCTAGTGTGCGTCGTCATTAGAGCACAGTTACTGCCTCGGTTATTTGCTCCATGCTTGCAGATAAATGCATGTAACTAACATTTCTCTGCTGGGTGCTAAGCCAGCCAATCAGGATCAGGCTCTGCTAGCACTGCTTATGCTGATTGGCCAACCCAGCGTAGAAAAGAAAGAACGTTCATTAGGACTTGAAGGCAGGGCAGCCGGGAGCCAGAAGGCAGGCCCCATACAGTGGTAAGGACTCGGGATGGAAGCCCAGACAAAGTGTAATTAGGAGGCGGAGCCTTTACTCTTCTGTGGGCCATCTTCCCCTCGGGCCCCATAGCAGCCGCGTGGGCTGCCTCTATTGGCGGTACGCCACTGATTGACAGAAACTGCGAACATTGATGTATACATATGTTGGAGCTATATATGGTAAATAATAGAAAATGAAGGTAGTATATGTCCGTCACAGTTAGCCAATGTCAACATATTAGACTTCCAGCTGTATTTTAATCCATAGATTATGACAAAGTCCAAAATCTTCCAAAACGTTGATTTGGCTGTGTTGAATTTTTTGCATGTTGACAGAACTGTGTATGACAGTGACATGAACAACTGTGGTGAAATGATTGATTTCAAATGGTCATGCAAAGTGCAGCAAAGCTTTTTCTGATGAGTGTAGCCTTGATTTGTAGTCTTTGCTCTCTGTGTTGATTGACGGGCATTGGCACACCTGCAGGTTTTATGATCCAATAGAGCAATGCTTTATTGTTCTGCACTCATTTTGGTTAAAGTGTAGGTATCTCTAGAGTGGTGGCTCATCACTAACTTAACACTACAGAACAATAGATTCTACCATCCCCAAATGCATATTGTAACCACAGACATCAAACTTATCATTTAGACCCTAGACTATATATACAGTATAGTCTGACATTGGGCTAGACTTGAGGGCATTATCCTGGCAGAAGAGCTACCAGGACACTATCTTTGGAATAGTCCCAGTGTAGTTGGCACATTGGGTCAGAACCACCAATGTAAATAATCGGAAGCATAGGCATGATCATAGACAGAACCAGGCAAGGACTGACAGGCAGAACACAGGTGAATCCAAGGCAAAACATGGACAAAACCAGACTGCGGAAAAACAGGCAAAGGACGTGCAGAATCCACAGTTCTATGTGTGTGTGTGTGTGTGTGTGTGTGTGTGTGTGTGTGTGTATATATATATATATATATATATATATATATAATTTTGACCATATTTCTTCTTAAAAGCTTATGGACACATTTGAGGGCAATTTATTAACTATTTATTAAGTTTCAAGTTTCTCCTCTACCGCACTTTCACTGTTTAGGGAGGTTCCCTGTTGGTTCAATCTACAGCCCTTATTGCTGAATTCCTGACAGTTCATAAACACTTGATAAGAATTTTGCTATAATGAGTGTTTATGAACTGTCAGGAGTTCAGAGATAAGGTCTATAGGTCAAGCCAACAAAGCAGCTCCCTGATGGATTCCATGTGAAACAGAAAGCAATAGTCTGTAGATGCAGTGAAAGTGAAAGCTGTAGGGAAAAAGTGTTAACATTTTTAAGACCTATTGAAAAATTATTTTAAAATTAGTAAAATGAGAAGATAATGAAAAATTGCCCCCAAAGGTGTTCATAGATTAATTTCAACACTAAATATGGAAATGTAATTATATAAAGATACATATGGTGTTTGGTGCGTATTGGGAGTGCTGATTCCTGAGTGCACCCAAGCACAAGCACGTATGGTAGTAACACAATGTACATTATATGCCTGACTGTGATGATGACGATGACACTATTGCTATGATCTCTGAACATTTTACAGGAAATGAGAATACGCACAGACAAGAAGTAAACTTACACACACATATGACGTATCACTTGTTAGGTTCCCTGCTTGAGACCCTCTTTATGTGCCAGAATGGAGAACTATTCATTTGATGTTATCCTTGGATGTAGCATCCTCAGTTATTACTGCCGGGGTTGAGAGCAGCTGGACTTTGCAGATCAGCTGATTGTCACATTGGCTTCTTTTTAAAAAAAATATTTTCTCTGTTTAGACGACCCCTTTAAACAGTAGCAGCTAAGATGCTGTGTTGGGTCACATAATAAGCCACATTATTATAAATAGCACTGGTGGGCGCCCTATTACAGATTTGCTTTGAGGCCCATGAGTTTCAAATTATGCCTCTGGCACCAGCAGCTGCAAGGTGTTGAGATAAATTGGATGACATTTGTCCCCTCTGTATATGCATGGACATCTTCTATGGGTGCTATAATGCCAGTAACGGAATCCAATATACATTATGAAGTTTTTGCAGTTTCTTTTTCTCGTAAGATTCATATTCTACATCCCTCCAACTCTATCCTATCTAACAGACTCATAATTCACCTAAAACTTTCATATGGCTACGTGCTTGAGATTTGGGTATATGCTAGGATCGAACATATTTGAACAACATAATGTTAAAAAGAATGTAAAAGAACAGACATTTTTGGCTTTGAGTCACAGTAAGCACTGGTAAGCACAAAGAAGGCAGCGACGCTCACAGGAGCGCTGGTGCCTTCTCAAACAGGTGATCGACTCCCACCGATCAGTGTTAAAATCTTGGAAAATCCTTTTAATGTGTTTCCTATTCGAGTAGGTGGAAAGTATACTTAGAATTTAATTCTACAGTTATTTTCTAATAAGACATCAATTTGTTGGAACTCACTTTTCATTTAGTGAAAAAAGGAGTTTTCTTCTGAACACAAATGGCTTTTCTTAAAGTGTGACAAATCTTGTGTAGGCGACTGAGAAAGGAAATCTTGAATAATTCCTTTTCTTAAGAGCTAGACAGATGAAGTGTCAATTTATAAGACATAATCAAAATACATGGTTTATTGGTATGGTGAGTCTACACCAGAGTTCTCAAACTGTGAGCTGTCCCCTAGTAGTTAATGGGTTGAGGCAGTTTTATAGGAAGAGGAATAAGTGTGAGATAACCCTCTATCAGGGATCTTCAACCTGCGGCCCTCCAGCTGTTGTAAAACTATAACTCCCATCATGCCCTGCTGTAGGCTGTCAGGGCATGCTGGGAGTTGTAGTTTTGCAACAACTGGAGCCCCACAGGTTGGGCATCCCAGCTCTATATGGTTACCAAAAATAAGCAACAGGGTAAAAAGGCTTTATTTTATGGTTAACGATGCGCAATGTGGCAGGTACTATATCTGAGGTCTTTGCTTGGCATTAGGCAGTGAGAATGGCCCTATACTTAAAGGGTTTCTGTCACCAGTTTTTTCGGTATGAATCAGGCTGACATTAGAGATGTGCTAATGTCACCTGATTTCAAATATATATCTGTTTTATTTACTGGTGCCCCCATTTTTATATAAAATGAACTTTTATTTTATGCTAATAAGGCCTCTAGGTGCAAGGGGCGTTACCCCTGCTCCTAGAGGCTCTGTTGATTGACAGGCCCAGGCAGAGAAGAAACACTCCATTCACCATAGCTTGCAAGGACCTTCAATGATGTCATGACCATGTGATCAGTCACATGGTTAGGATCATACAAACAGCCTGTCTCCTCCTAAACCATGTGACTGATCACATGGTCATGACATAATTGAAGGTCTTTGCAAGCTATGGTGAATGGAGTGTTTCTTCTCTGCCTGGTCCTGTCAATCAGTAGAGCCTCTAGGAGCAGGGGTAACGCCCCTTGCACCTAGAGGCCTTATTAGCATAAAATAAAAGTTCATTTTATATAAAAATGGGGGCACCATTTTTACATACATACTAAATGGTAAAACATTGGGTAACTCTGACATGGAAAAGGACCTAGGAATTTTAGTGAACAGCAAACTAAGCTGCAGAAACCAATGTCAGACAGCTGCTGCCAAGGCCAATAAGATAATGGGTTGCATCAAAAGGGGCATAGATGCCTGTGATGAGAACATAGTCCTGCCACTTTACAAATCACTAGTCAGACCACACATGGAGTACTGTGTACAGTTCTGGGCTCCTGTGAACAAGGCAGACATAGCAGAGCTGGAGAGGGTTCAGAGGAGGGCAACTAAAGTCATAGCTGGAATGGGTGGACTACAGTACCCAGAAAGATTATCAAAATTAGGGTTATTCACTTTAGAAAAAAGACAACTGAGGGGAGATCTAATAACTATGTATAAATATATCAGGGGTCAGTACAGAGATCTCTCCCATGATCTCTCTATCCCAAGGACAGTGACCATGACGAGGGGACATCCTCTGCGCCTGGAGGAAAGAAGGTTTGTTCACAAAAATAGAAGAGGATTCTTTACGGTAAGAGCAGTGAGACTATGGAACTCTCTGCCTGAGGAGGTGGTGATGGTAAGTTCACTAAAAGAGTTCAAGAAGGGCCTGGATGTATTTCTGGAGGGTAATAATATTACAGGTTATAGTTACTAGATATGGGTTGTTGTTGATCCAGGGAGTAATTCTGATTGCCTGATTGGAGTCGGGAAGGAATTTTTTCCCCTAAAGTGAGGAAAATTGGCTTCTACCGCACAGGGGTTTTTTGCCTTCCTCTTGATCAACTTGTAGGAAAACAGGTCGAACTGGATGGACAGATGTCTTTTTTTCGGCCTTATAAACTATGTTACTATGTTACTATGTTACCAGTAAATAAAACAGATATATATTTGGAATCAGGTGACATTAGCACATCTCTAATGTCAGCCTGATTCATACCGAAAAAACTGGTGACAGAAACCCTTTAAGAACTATAGAAAACACTGGCAGTGTGGCTAGCTCTGTATATGAAGACTATGGCGGTTCTGGTTTAAAAAATTATGTTTTTACTGTTCTAGGAAGATCCTGAAAAGTTAAAAAATCATTGGTTGGTATGGAGCATGCGAAGAGAATGACAGTGTCTGTGCATGTCTTCGCAGCTTGCAACTGGGAGAAAACTCAGCCAAAAGCAGGAGATCCTGGAGGGTCAAGGTAGAGACCAGAAGATCTTATAAGTTCCCTTTTTGTACCCTTTGAATGCCCTTTAAAACAAAAGACTCCATGATTCTGTAGATACTGTATGTGTTTATTAAGTTACACTGATGAAAAATTGCAAATCAAGAACATGGATTTTGGATAGATGGTTACATTTTACAGATTGTCCTTTCTGCCACAGTGCATAAATCATTAAGCGTTCATTGCCTTCTAATAGCTGTCTTTTTACATTTTCTTAGTCTTCCATTACTAACCCGTTTAAACTTTTCTTGTTTTCCATTAAAAACAACTTTCACAGAGTGCTATAGTTTACATCAACATACATAGGGAAGCCTGGCTGCTTTAAACAGAGCACATTAGGATGCAGCATTGATGTGACCTGTGCCGTTGGCTAATAAGTGGTCACAACTCGAGTTATTGCACATTTCCTAATGAGGTTTGGTGGCCACTGGAACAGGTCATATCTGTAAATTGTCATACACCTACAGGCTACAGATTTTTTTCATGTTGGAGATCCACAACTTTACAGTTCTTCTGTTTCACCATCAATGGGTACATTAAGTTCAATGTTGTAGTGTGTACCCTCACCAGATCCCAACCATCCAATTGGTGTCCTGTTGAATGATGGTCTGTTAATGACATTAGGATTGAAGATTGTTACAGGCTCTGGTTCTACGGGGCCGGCATCAAAATCAGGCATCTGGAAAGTCATCAGTTTTGACGCTTTCTCATACCCTCCATAAGGCATTGCTGTCCTAAAATAAGTAATAACCGTAAATAGTTAGATGAGACATAGTAGACCATTTTGTTCATACCAATACTTGGGTGTATTGAAGGCATTCAGAAGAGGAACTGTTTGATGTATTCTGCACATGTTGAAGCAACATATACAATTAGGCTCTTTAGTACTTAACAATGAAACTCTAATTTGGTTCCTCATTTAAAGGTGACACAGGCCAATGTAATTCACTGAATCGGGATAATAATTCTGTATACTAGAGCCATCCCCTTTGATCATCATCACTATTAGCAGAATATATATTCACTGAATTTATAGTGCTTGTTGAACTGAAATGTGACTTTAAAGTTGCTCTAATTTTGAGAAATGGGCAGGAAAGTGGGCAGGGTTAGATTGTCAAACTCATTTTAGCCAAGTTTATCAAATGTGATTTTTAAAAGTCACAAAAATTGAAGCAATATTTCTCCAGTAAAGGGTTGCTGTAGAAAGTGGAGAAACATCTAAAGTCATAGTTCTTAGACTTAAACGGGTTATCCAAGATCCACCGTGATATCGTGCAGCGGCCGATTCTGAGATCACGTGCCGTATATTGGGAACCTGATCCTAGCCTGGTATTAGAACCCTCAGCGCAAGCGTGAGTCTGAATCTCCCACCACAGTGAAATTTGACACCAATTACAGCAATGCAGACTCCAACAAAACTGACTTTAAAGCATCACTAACTTTTCACACAAATTTTTTGTCATAGACACATATCAAAAGTTGTGATCGCTGGAGCTTTGAGTGCTGAGACGTCTACAGAATGAGAGGAGAAACATGGTAATTTATTACAGTCTCTATCCTCTCTGTTGAGGACGGATTTGAGATGGGCCCATAGACATCTATGCAGCCCATCTCATGCAGCGAGGAGATAGGGCACAATATGTACACACTTCTCTCCCCTCGTTCTAGAGACCATTTGGGGTCAGACCCCCACTGATCACAACTTTTTATATGTCTCTATAACATATTAAAAGTTGTGTGAAAGATCAGTGACCCTTTAAAAACCCCCTCTGTGATAAATCTTCCCCATGTGTGCGCTGTTACTAATATAACAATATGGTGGTTGAGAGGAAGCCAGTGGAGACTGAATCTCTGTTATCACTGTATTTATATCCCACCAGACATGTTAAGGTGTCTTTTTTTTTTTTTTTTTTACAGTGAATAAGAAAGACTCATGTACTTCACTGTGCTGCTTAATAAGCAGTATAGGTTTATTTAAGTGGGATTTCCAGTACAATTAGTGCTTTTAACGTTTTTGGCCATACGGTCTTCATCAGAAGTACCGAAATATACATGTAAAATAGAAAAATCAGACATAGAGCAAGTATAATAAAGTGATGTAAATATATATCACTGCATCCTGCCCAGGGGGCATATTCAATCAAACACACAATTTATGGTGGTAGACAGTAGACATAGCATTAAAGAAGAACTCCCGCAGAAAATGTTATTCCATGTCCTGCTAGAAATGTACATGATGTAATCTGTAGTGAATGTCATTTTCTTACCAGTGGCTGTATTTTTGACTTAGATAATCCTGAAGTTTCTTATCTGTGTCATGTGACTAGGAATTAGACCCACCAATTCACACAGAGACTTATGCGTGGACAGGAAGTCTAATTCTCTATGTATTCCTATGGGAGCCTCACTTTCAGTCTCATAGGAATGAATAGAGCAGTTACTGGCTTCCTGTCCTGGGTCAGTTGGAGGTCAGGGAGTTGTTCACATGACACAGCTACAATAAGAAGAGAGGTTATTACTCACAATTACATTCTCTGATTAGAAGATGACATTCACTATAGATTATACCATGCACCTTTCTAACAGGTCAGAGAATAAAATTTTTTGCGGGAGTTCTTCTTTAAATAAAATACAGCATCAAGTGAAATGGAATGCAATATGAGACATTTAGAGGTTCCTAATAGAGACCTGACAGCATGGCCTATGATATAGCCAGATGGAATATTTTAGTAAACAGTTCCACTATAAATGACAAATGTGCCTAAAATACAGTGTATTTTACACTGTGTGTCTGAGTTAGGAAAATTATATTGTGAACCCAAGTAAGGACAGTAACTGATGTGAGTGGTGACAACTCTGTACAGATCTGCAGGATATGTTGGAGGTACATAAGGAATTGGACAATTCTAAATACATTACGTGTAGAGATGAGCGAATCATCCAAAATTTGCTTCGCCGAATGTTCGTCGAAGTTTTCACAAGATTCGAACGAATACGAATCTATTCGACGAAGCTGCGTACAAATTATACGTTATTATGTGGTGTTTTGCGAACATTTGCACACTAATAACGAACTACACTTGTTAAAGGTACGCAACTTATGTGAACACGTACGCATGAGCATACAAAAGTGCGTACGAATCCTTAGCGTACTATTGTTTTTTTCCAGTTCTATGGGGGGCGTATCTTCACTTTCCCGCTCTTGCGGGGGCAGAACGTCATTTTCCCGCCGTACACAGAATGCGTAAATTTACTTACGTTTCATACATATCTTACGTATAGTTAGTGGTCAAATTTTTGCGTACGTTTACGAATAATACAAAGCGAATCCGACAAAATTCGGATTCGCTTCGGAGAAGGAAATTTCGAAGATTCGATATGAATCTGCGAAGCAGCAAATAGATTCGCTCATCTCTAATTACGTGAATAAGCTCAACAAAACTCCATTAACCATTCAAGTGATATTTGCAGCGTGTCTAGTCACTTAGCCTTGATGGCTAAGATCTAATGATGCTTGAGCAGTTATAGAAAAAGGGTGTTGATGGATATACATACCTGTTAAATGATTTATACTTGCAAAGTTCAGCCTTGCTACCAAAGTCCAATAAGTTAATGTTTAGGTTTGTTGCTTGCTGTGGGTCCACTCCCAAAGCTTTGTCCCAGGGAGAAAGGTAGGTCTTAAAGACAGTGATATGCTTCCCACCTTCACCTCCTGGCTGACCAGATTGTCCATCTAAAATCATACATTAAGTAAAGCAAGAGAACATGTTTTCGGTCACAAACAAAATGCTTGTCATCATAACTCATTGTGTACGTGAATAGTTATTTGAGAACAGAAAACAAGGTATTATATATGTGACACAGCGGCCTCCATTGACTGGAGACAGTCAGGGGGACTAGCACATACTCTGCTTTTCTACAGTTAGATACAGGCAATACAGACCGCTGATGGATGGAACCAATCACATGACCCTCTAACAGTAGCCATTTTGGAAGTGCAGTGCCCACCTGGATGCTACCTAAAAGTGTAGCGGTGCATGTGCAGTTGTTGCTCCATTGACAGAAGCAGAGCCTCTACACTTGTGTCCCTATTCAGAGCAGCTGCACAGATGCACGATTATCAGGGTCAGGTGAGATGTCTGGCCTTGTCAGTCAACAGGCAGGTAGGTGCATCTTCACCTTTAGGTCAGCCCCTAACAGCTGAAGACCTCTTGGTAATGAAACAAATCGATTCATTACAATCTAATCACTAATCTCTAAAAATGAGTCAACCAATAGTTGGTATGAAATTAGACAAAAATGTCTATCCTGGCACCAGATTTATCATCCAGCCTGAGCCCCTGTGATAAATCTGGTGCAGGTCTAGGCAGCCTGACATCCCAACCTCTGCAGTGTTCTCACGGTATACATAATGCCTTCCATAGTCCCCCCTGAACATCATGTGATCATTCTGGGAGCACATGGTGATCAGGTTGTAATCAGGCTAGGAGCGCAGGTCCTTCTGCATCAAGTAAGGAGCGACTTTCTCTGTGCAAGTAATTTTTTCTATTTTAACCGCTAAAAGCTAATTTTTCACTAGTGTACCAATTTTTTGTGAACATTAGACAGATGCATTCCTGTCTAAACTGCAGTTAAAAATGGCCCCATTGATTTGAAAAGGGGCCTGTCTGGCAATGAAAACGGCCAAATATATGACATCTTATTTTTTGACGACGCTTATGATTGGCCATTAAAAAACAGCCACGTGAATAGCCCCATTAACTTCAATTGGTTCTGAAAACGGCTGTGTGGCAGCAGTTAAAAAATGGTCGACATTGGGTCAATGTAGCCTCAAAAATAATCACTTATGAAGGTAGCTGTAATTTTGTAATGTTTTTATTTTACCTTTATTTCTCCCATTCTGGACTGTGGTCACATGATCATGTTCATGCAGCTCTCTCTATGCCCGTGATGTTGTGCCCATTGGTGTGTCAAAGGAATAACAGGGGCAGTGATAGGGGAGTGTCTATGTGACTAGCTGGGTGGGAGGAGCTATAAACTAAGCACTGTTAAGGGTGGTGCTAGAGTTATGGCAGGGAAGGAAGAAGTGCATCATGGGTTTGGTTGGATACAGCAAAAGGAAGTGCTACATACAGGATAGAAACAAACCAGAGTGATTTGTTTACAGGGTGAAAACCGGTCAGAAGAGTCCAAAGAACTGTAAATGCAGCTGTGGAGTAAAATGTGAACTATAACCCAAGATATGAGCACGGTAACTTCTACAATGTAACTACAAAGTTAATAATACACTGGTAATATACTCCAGTAGAATACATCACATCCATGGGCACAATTCGAAATTGAAATGCTGACAAATCAACCCAGCAATATATCTATTGGACACACAAAGAATGTGACACACATGCTGGCGAATCACCCAGTTTAGCAACCTGAAGGCTTGAAAGAGGATGGTAGTTCTGGCACTAATAGGATTTGTAGTGGTTCACAGTGGCTATCCTCATTCCAATGCTCCCTGGCACCATGCAGTGAATGGTGGGCTCACCTTTACTTCCCTCAGGGCACACCCTGATATTGGGGCTCCTGTCTAGTTTTAGGTGGGGTGCTCTTAATGTTAGGTAGATGGGTTCAAGGCAGGACTCCCTGGTGGTGCAGGCAATCAAATGGTGGCAGCAGTGCAGGTATAAGGATATAAGTAAGCCAGTGTAAGGAAACAAGTCCAAAAAACTTTACTGGTGTAATCTTGTCAAATTACAGTTATGAGGAAAAGCTCAGTCTCTCCAGGGCTGAATATGGGAAAGCAGGCTGTATAGTCTCTTTGTATTACATCCAGACAACTTCCCAAATTGACCAAAGGCATGTAATTCTGTTCTTATTAACAATGCAATTCCCACTGTAGCGTGCCGATCTCAGATCTGATGACCAATCTGTTTCCAAAGTGTGGTGGGAGCTGGAGGCAATTAACCATTTCCATAAGCAACAAAGTCCAAAGCCATAAACGTGTGTTACCTTTGCTATCACACACTGTCCCTTATGGTCCTAAACAGTCTATAGATTATTTGCTTTCATTTCTCAGAGGTCTAGCCCTTGTCCTCAGCATGTACAGATGTAGAATCCTTGTAGTAGGCCTTACACTGTACAGACCCATGCAGCTCTTCACACTTTGACTGCCTAGGCCAGACTCACTGGCTGAAGCAATCAGACTATACAGCTCCTCCTTCGGAGGGAGCAGGTCCAGCCTTCTTCCTGCTGAGTAGGGCAGGATAACTAAGCTGTCTTCCCATTTTCAGCCCTTAGAATCACATTCAAAGCCTGGAAAGTACATTAATCCTTAATAGCAACTGTTAACTGTGGTCCTCTGGGGCACTGCACCAGTGACACTACTAGATACACACTGAACATTGAGGTAGAACATCTGCAGTATGCACTGCCGCCATGTCTCTATATGATTAACAGAATTAGCTTTACACCATTTGTCAAAAAAAAACCACACACATGACACAGCCTTTCCCGACATGTTTTGCTGATGAATCGGCATCCTTAAAATAAGCGGGGCTATAAAGACACACCAGCAGTACTATCACTTCTTTAAAGATGCTGTCTGATGGCCGATCTGGTATGTGATTGACAGGAACGCCTACCTATAATAGACTTTTTAGAGTCATTCCCAACCTCTCTTCCAGTGCCCATGCCACATGACTTAGCCTGATGTTGTTTAGCTTTTCTGCCATTACGCATGAACACTGAACTTAACCTGATGTTGTCTATCTTCTGTCCCATTGCGCATGACATTATTGCAAACTGCCACATAAAAGCAGGTTACAAAGGCCAGTTTCAGACAAGGTGTTCACTACACGAAACATGCTCTGTGTGGGTGCTATCTTTCCCAGTATGGACACTGCTCATCTGGAGTGGATTCACAGCATCATAATGATTTATGATGTTGTGAATTCCTTCTTCACTGTAAGTCTACTGAACTGTAGTCACGGCATTATGTGGGTGACTACAGTTTTGTGAAGTCAACTAGCGCCGGTTTGGCTGTCACCTGCACTTTCAATATCAGATTAGGGCACATGGTATGCTGTATGTACATGTCTTGTAAATTTGACCATTGGGTGAGATCAGTGTCCATCTATACGAACCCCTGTGTGTATGTATACCATAGACATTTGCCAACATATCATCTTACGCACAGCGAGCACATGCTGTTATCTCATTGTGAGCGCATGTGTTGTCGAACATATACCACTAATTAGTGGTTCCAATACCAGTCACCCATGTTTGCATATCATTGTGATTGATGCTGGGGTGATTCAGCAGCTTGTTATACATTCTTTATATTCCTTTCATATCTCTCTATTAGGAAGTATATCTTGTATATTTAGCTGGTGGAATTAACCATCGTGACTATTGAGGATATGTACATGGGTGTTCTTATAGAGACATTAGATCTGCCAGTTGGTATCTTTGGTGCAGAAGGAAGCAGTGTATGGGAGCTGCAAATCAATTCATCCCTTGTATAACAAAGAATACACAATGTGCAGCAAATCTGCAACAAATCTGCACAAAAAACACACATAAATCCACACTATTGCAGCTTTGCTTTTTTATATGGTTTTGTTGTAGATGTTTTGTGGTTTTTCTGTTTATGAGATATTTAATTTGGTCTGAAAGTTTGTAAATTTTGCTGATAAACTTAATTTCCAAGGCTTGTTGAATAATTTTGATTGAAATTGTATATGAATGCAATTTAGTATGTATGTATAGGTAAAGTAAACTCCTATAAAATGTAACTTTTACCATAGATATGTAAGTTAGAGCATTAAAATATATTATATACGGTAATGCAAAGTCATTCTGAGAAATAATGCCATAGAGGAGTTATATACTTTTCCAATTTTCCTTAAAGGGGTTGTCTCATCTTGCCTAATGGGGGCATATCGCTAGGATATGCCCCCATTGTCTTCTAGGTGCGGGTCCCACCGTTGGGACCCGCACCTATATCGAGAACGGGGCCCCGCAAGG
Organism: Rhinella marina; assembly: GCA_900303285.1. Lineage (NCBI taxonomy): Eukaryota > Metazoa > Chordata > Amphibia > Anura > Bufonidae > Rhinella > Rhinella marina. The sequence continues at coordinate 49,989 of ONZH01001318.1, read as the reverse complement.
TGGTGGCTGGAGGACTCCGGTCCGGCCACCACCAAGCCGGCTCCCCATAGAAATGAATGGGAGCGCACCGCGCTTGCGCGGCCACCGCTCCTATTCATTTCTATGGAGCCGACGGAAATAGCCGAGCCAGCGCTCGGCTATCTTCGCCGGCCACATTGAAAATGAATGGAGGCGGCTGCGCATGCGCAGTGCGCCCCCGTTCGCTTTCGGGGCCCCGTTCTCGATATAGGTGCGGGTCCCAGCGGTGGGACCCGCACCTATAAGACAATGGGGGCATATCCTAGCGATATGCCCCCATTAGGCAAGATGAGACAACCCCTTTAAGGACAGAATTTCTTGGTCCTGTCTGGAGATGAGCAAAGTTCTTAAAAATTTGTTTCGCTGCTTCACCACATTTTACCAAAAAATTCACTTTGTCATGAAGCGCATCTTTTTGTAAGTAGTGGGTGCAATAACAGTGAACAGCATTTCAGCCTGGATTCCACACTGAAAACTGTGCAACATCCTCACTGAAACCATCTTTCATTATTGTCAATAGGAGTCCCCACTATTCATGTGTCTGAGGATTTTTTACATGCAGCTTTCCAGACTTCACTGAGGGTACGATCACTTGGTCAGGTTTCTGCATGCAATTGTGGAAGCCAGACTCAGGAGTAGATCATAAAAGGAAAGATAGTATAAAGGACAGATATGACTTCTCCTCTTTTTTTAATTCACTTGTGGATTTAGTTTCCAAAACTGCATCAGGAAACCTGACCGTGTGGCCATATCCTAAGAATAGACATATTCATTCTTGGCACGGTTACCACACAAACACTGTGGCGGAAGTCTTAAGCTAAACCAAGAGTGGGACCACAGCAATTCAAATGAAAAACTATGGCAGAAAATATGGCAGCTTCTGCTATGGAATACACAGCGGATTTTGACAATGGACATACCCTTAAAGTGATTTTTCACAGGTCAAATGTATTCAACAATTTGTAACATACCTTTACTTCTGAAACACGTGAAATAATTACCTGCACCATCAACACCCCCGCTGCCCAGTCCTCCACTGCCACCAGTGCCTTGCTGACCTCCTGCACTACCTTTGCTCCCTGGCTTTGGTGGAGGAACAGGTGGATATTGACCTCCATGTCCATGTTGTCCTCCAGACAGACTAGACACAAATCGCCCACTGCCTTGTAGTAATCCATAACTTCCTCCTCCAACTCCTGCTTGTCCACCGACACCTAGATGCCCTCCAACAGATGGTATAAACTTCTGGAAGTGGTCCTAAAGAAGACAAAAAAAAAGCATATCACATGCTAAGAAAAGAAATAGCATTATCTCAATTATATAACTAAAGACATTTCAGCAACAGTCCATAATGTTTCCTGTAAATATATTTAATACATGATTACTGAGGTATACCATCAGATTTACTTCTAGCTATTAGCAGAGTGCTGCCAGAGCTGTCACCTCTCCTGACTCGTCTGTTTTAGTAACTACTTGCATTCCTCATGTAATAACAATTCTGGAGCATCTATTCTTATGACCATTCCTCTATTATTTCTTCTGGAAATCTATAAATGAATTGCTAGCAGACTGCAATAAAGTTACAGCTGGGTGTTACCAGTTTGGTGTGTGTCCCTGCATATTCTGAAACTGGCAGCACTGATTGGACAGAGTCAGATGGTGCAGGGACACACCCCCAACTGGCAACTCCAAGCTGGACCTTCATTGCAGACTTGGACAATTCATTTATAAACTTCTAGTAGAAATAACAGAGAAACAGAACAACATGGAGTCATAAGATGCTACTAAAACAGACATGTCAGGAGAGATGACAGGTCCTCTTTAAGATACGTTGGTAAGTTTCCCCTTGAACAGGCATTATTGTAAGAATAAGGTGGCCAGACAGGGCAGACAAAATGTAATCAAACATGTACTAACAAGCTAATATTTTTAAGTAGAAAATTAAAAGTTTAGATTCTAAATACTTAGGAGGCAGATTTATCAAGTGATTTGCACCACTTTTGTGGAATAAAAACTCACTAATTATAGTGCACATACAGTATTTTGTATATGTAATTTGTGACTTACACTACCCTTCTTAAAAAGTGGTGAGGAAACATAGGTGAAACTTAGGACTGGACAAGTTTATTATGTTTTAAGCTACAATATGATGCAAAGGAGGGACAAATCTATGACTGCTCTGGCTTAAAAGCTATAGGCAGTGTTTGAATCATTTTGGTTATTATTGCATTGTACTTATTTTGGGCTAAAAATAATTTTTCCTATAAGACTTCATTAACATTTTGGAACTGTTTGTCCTCTACAGCCAGGACCTTTATACATTGTGTTGGGTGCACTGTTTCCTGTAAAGTGAAATCCATCAGTTTGACGGCTTGGTCTGTAATCCTTATCTCTGGTGTCCTAAGAGCTCATAAACACTCTTTTAAAAGAAACCTGTCACTATGAAAATGCAATGAAATTTGCAGAGCAGGAGGAGCTGAGCAGATTGCTAAATAGATTTACAGGAAAAGATTCAGCAAAACTTGCAGTAAATGTGTTTAAATATCTGCCCTTTCAGAGCTCAGTAGCCATGAGGGTGGTCTTACCAGTGATTGACAGTGTACCAGTACACTGATAAGACCTCCCACTTGGCTACTGTGCTCAGAAAGAGCAGATATTTATTGCTTTTATTATCCAATACTATAAACTCTCCCCCATATGCTGGGCCCCTCACAGGGAATATATTTATCCTGTTCCCCGTACCAGTCCTGGTCACCGCACCACCGCTCTTCCCCATCCGTGCCTGCCATTGGCTGATCCATAACACCCACCCCCCCCCAACCCCGGATGTTTTCATCGGTGCACGGGGAGAACCAGCAGCACCGATGCAGGGACCCGGAGCGACGCATGGAGTGGGGAGCAGGGTAAGTATATTGCCTGTGAGGGGCCTGGCATGTGGGGGCAGTTTATAGTATTGGATAACCCCTTTAAGTTTTGCTGAATCTTTTCCAACAAAACTATATATCAATCTGCTCAGCTCCTTCTGCTCTATAACATGCTACTTGCAGATTGTACTGTATCTTCATGGTGACAGATTTCAGATAAATTCAGCACTCCAGTTCACAGGAATTGTCTTAGTTAAAACACATACAGTATCTGACAGAACTTAAAAAAAAAAAAAAAAAAAAACCTCATTCCAGCACTTTGGCTCCAGGTGGTCCCTGTAGGACAGGCCTCAGTAGTCATGTATGCAATAATGGCTTATCACTAGCAGTTGCATTTTTGCACAGTTGACCATTGAGGCCATTTATTGGCTGCAGCAGTCTCATAGACAAGATAGGGTCTCTCTGACTTCCGGTTCGCTGGGGACAGACATGGCATACATCTCACCTTATATATCTTTGCATTGCATGTTTGTCTACTTGGATATATCTATTGCATGCAGTATTTTATACAGGGTTTATACAACGTATTGCAGTGCAGTTAGATGATTGCTTCATGTGTAAGTGACCTATAAACCAGTATTTTGTCACAGACAGTGCATGCTCTACAGAGAAAATCTGTACACCAGCTCCTACAACAGCTGTTCGAAAGGCTAAATATAGAGAGAAATGTAAGAAGTAAAAACCAGGAGACTCGCTGGGATTATATAACCCCGTATGCTTGGAGGCTTCAGCAGCAGAGCAGACCTTACCAAAAGAGATAAGGAAACGTTCCCTGGGGAAATAGTATAACCCGCATGTAGCACCAGCAATGTTATTGAGACTAAATGTGCCAAAACCTCTAATATTATGAATATTTTGTATAATAAAACTTAATACCTTATATAAAAATAAACCAAAACAAAATGGTATCACGAGCACCACTGGCTTCAGGGTGATGTTAGAGTGGTTTTACCCTGCACAGTCTGAGAATGTCAGCACTGACTGGATAGTGTCCACACCCCCAACTGTTAACACCTAGTTGTCAATTTATGTATAAATATCCCAATGGAACAGAGAAATGGCACAAGATAGAGCTCAAATGAAAGCTTCTCCGGGATATTATTTATGAACAGTACATATATTTACTGAAATCAAGTCTGGAGAGCTGATGGATCCTATTTTTTACTGGGGTGATTGAGGATGCCATATGTGTTTCTATTTCTACCATGCTGTTGAACTGTCTCTGAAAGCCTTGCTGAGGCTCTTCTAAATGTTACTGTCTCTCAGCAACAGATGCCCGTAAAGTTAGGCAACCCAAGTAGATCCTTGTGGTCACGGACTAAAACTTATGAAAACAAAATACCATTGCCTAAAATGATCTGCAAGTACTATCACTGCTCTACCACAGCTGAGAGCCACCAATTATTGACAATGTCTGGCTATTTTTTCAAACATGGCTGCTAGCAGTTACATTAAATGAGTTCTGAAAGGCTCATTGAAGTGCTTACAATATTTCAACTGTAGGTCCATAACATATTTTGTGGACCTACATATATGTCTTATGCCTTTATAGAAAAAAATAATCTATATAGTTAAATTCTGTATTGTACCCATATAGGCTTGTTTATGGTGCCATTTTGATGTAAATGTAGTATATGGCTCAGTTGTTAAAGGGAGTCTTTCACCTGTTATTCACCTATAACTAACAGCAGTGCCCCACAGAAGATTGCATACACATCCTAGACATACCTGTGTGCACTGTGTGTCTGTATTCCATGTCCAGGAAAAGCACTTTTATTCTGCAGGAAAACAGCTCCCAAGTGCCCAACTGAAAGTGAAACTAAAAATAGCTTTCTCTCCTAACCCGATTTCTAACAGCTATATCTTCTGATATGGATATAATGCTGTGATTTTGGTATCATTTGAAAGGTTGGAATGCCAGCTTTAAAAAAAAGTCAGAACCATTTTTCTATCTGCTACCAATCCCAAGATACGAGCAGCTAAAGCAGCCCACCCCTCTTCAGTCTGGTTTGCAGCAGCAGAGCCGGGCACTTGGGAGCTGTTTTCCTGCGGAATAAAAGTGCTTTTTATGAACATGTAATACAGACACACAGTGCACACAGGTATGTCTGGGATGTGTCTGCAATCTTCTGTGGGGCAGTGCTCTTAGTTTTATAGGTAAAAAACAGGTGAAAGACTCCCTTTAACACTGGTGCCTTGTAGCCTGGGATCCTAGGTTTGAATGAGGCCAAAGGCAACATCTACAATGCATTGAACCTACCCTTTCACTTTTTTCACATTTTGTTATATTGTGGCCTTGCGCTAAAATTATTTAAAAAATTCAAGTTTTTCCCTGTCAATCTGCACTTAGTACCTTATTATCACAAAGTAAATGTTTGAAATGTTTGTTAATTTTTAAAAGGAATAATTAAAATATTGCATTGAAATAAGTATTCAGACCCTTTACTCAGTACTTGGGGGGTCATTTATTCAGACCCCCATTTTAGACGCTGGTTTTAATAACCCCGTGTGCTGGTGGTGCATCCACCTCCAGTCTAAATCTATACCAGATTCCTTGCTGGCTTAAATTAAGGCACAAAAATGATAAATGAGATGGGCCTACCGGCCTGTCCCCTTCCCTGCCCTGTCCTCCTTTTTTAGACCTGGTGTCAGTGGGGAAGAGTCGCAGATTGCGACGCAAATAACCTTTATGCCAGAAATACACAAAAAATAGACCAATTTCTGTTAGTAAATGACTCCCTTAGTTTAAGTACTAGAGATTATAGCCTCAAGTCTTCTTAGGTATGATGCCACAAGGTTTGCACCTGGGGGGTTTCTGCCATTATACTCTGTAGATCGTCTCAAGCTCTGTGAGGATGGAGGAGGACTGTCTTTGGACAGCCATTTTCAGGTTTCTCCAGAGATGTTCGATTGGTTTCAAGTCAGGGTTCTGGCTGGGCCAATCAAGAACATTCGCAGTGTTGTCCCTAAGCCACTCCTGTATTGTCTTGTGTGCTTAGATTCATTGTCTTTTTGGAAGGTAACCCTTTGACCCAGTCTGAGGACCAGTGCACTCTGGATCAGGTTTTCATTAAGAATATCACTGTACTTGGTGTACTTTGCCCCATTCACTTTAACCAGCCTTCCTATCCCAGCCACTGAAAAACACCCCCACAGCATGATGCTGCTACCACCATGCTTCACTGTAGGAATGGTATTGTGCAAGTGATGAGCAGTGCCTGGTTTCTCCAGACATAACGCTTAGAATTGATGCCAAGAAGTTCAAGCTTAGTTTTATCAGACCATTGAATCTTGTTTCTCACAATCTGAGAGTACTTTAGGTGCTTTTTTTTGCAAACTGCAGGTGGACCTTCATGTATCTTTAATCGAGGAGTGGCTTCCTTCTGGCCATTCTACCATAAAACCCAAATTGGTGGAGTGCTGCAGTGTCTCCCATCTGCACATAGAATATTTGGAGCTCAGCCAGAGTGACCATTGGGTTCTTGATCACCTCTCTTGCCAAGGTCCTTCTCCCCTATTACTTAGTTTGATGGGGCAGGTAGGTCTAGGAAAGGTCCAGGTTGGCCACTGTGCTCATGGGATGTTTCAGTGGAGCAAACATTTTCTTGTACCTTTCTCCAGGTCTGTCCCTCCACACAATCTTGTCTCTGAGCTGTACAGGCAGTTCTTGCCTCCTCATGGCTTGATTTTTGCTCCGATATATTTTCAGCCATGAGACCTTACAAAGACAGCTGAATTTACCACAGGTGGACTCCAATCAAATTGTAGCAACAACTCATAGATCAGGGATCAGCAACCTCTGTCACTCCAGCTGTTCTGAAACTACAACTCCCAGAATTCTCCTTTCACTTCTATGGGAGTTACAAGAATAGCTGAGTAAGTGTGCATGCTGGGAGTTGTAGTTTCACAGCAGCTGGACTGCCGAAGGTTGCTGATCCCTGTCATAGACGAAGAAGAGAAGATGAACAAGAGAAATGGAAGGAAAGGGTCTAAATAGTTATATCCACGCAAAATTTTATTTTTTTATTTTTAATAAATTAGAAAAGTTTTCTAAAATTCTGTTTTCACTTTCATTATGGGGCCTTGGGCGCAGATTTCTTTTTTTTTTTAGCAAAAAGATACAACATTACAAAAAGTGAAAGGGTGTGAAGACTTTCCTAATGCACTGATTTTTTATTTCTCCTTGTGTTTGTGCGAGTTTCCTCCCATACCCGAAAGACATATTGATAAGGAATCGAAATTGTGAGCCTCACTGACGATGGTGAATGACAATGTCTGTAAAGTGCTATGGGATATGTTAGTGTTATATAACTAAGTAAAAAAAAAATTATGTCTGGATACCCTTTCTTTCCAGTATTTCTGCCGTGGGGCAGGGTTTTCTGAAGGTTTAACGGACTCTCACCTAATAATAGCTGCACTCTATTTAAAAAGAAATTTCTCTTTAAGAATGCCACTGTCAGGCAGCTCAATTACAGGCCGTACAGCCTATTTCACAGATTCCCATCTCCCCATCTGAAAAGTTGAGAACTTCTTGTATAATCCATAACTTGGCCCACTCCGGTACCATATCAAGATATTGATTTAGACAAGAAAGGATAGGAAAAAAGTTGAGCTTAAAGGGTTTTTCTGGGATTCAATATTGATGGCTCTTCCTCATGATAGGTGATCAATATCTGATCGCTGGGTGGTCAGACTCACGTCACCTCTACTAATGAACTGTTTGAAGAGACCACAACTCTCTGGAGAATGCTGCAGCTTTTTCTCAGCATACCAAGTACAGCACTGTACAGTGTACAGCATCTGTGCTTGACATTGTAGCCCAGGCCTATTCACTTGAATAGGACTGAGCTATGGTTAGGCCACGTAACCAACGAACGTGACGTCACTGGCCTAGGAAGAGGTAGCAGTACTGACCAGAGCAGCTGATCAGTGGATGTGCTCAGAGTGAGACCTCCCACCAATCAGATATTGATGATCATCAGTATTGTATTCATGGGAACCCAATGTATAAAACAATCTCATATATATATATATATAAGTTCTGGTGTACAGGTAGGAATCAGACTAATTGTTTCTGGAACAGTTGAGCAAGTTTATTAATGTACTTTTATGATTGCATTTTACTCATTTTTGACTAAACATTATTTTTTTATCTGGCCATTATTAAAAATATTCAGTAGTTCTCTCACAAAGGGTTAACTGTCTTTCTAGCTGTATGACTGGTGCTTTCACTTTGTGCAGGTCATCTAATAACCCTTATCTCTAAACTACTAAGAGGTCATAAACACTTATTTAAGCCATAATCTTATCAGTAAGATAAGAACTGAGTTATAATGAGTGTTTAGGAGGTCAGCGAGCAGAGATAAGGAGATTGTCAGCTCCTGGTCTGACTGAAAAGACAGAAATCCAAAAGGTGCTACTAGAGCATCTAAGCTCTGTACAGAAAAAAGGACTCCATATTTTTTAATAAAGACCAATTTAAAAATTACTTTTAGCTCAAAATGAGTACAATGCAACGCCCCCAAAAGTGCACATAGCCTTTAAGTAGCAAAGACTTGGATCAAATAGAGGGACACTTGGTAAGCATGTATAACTATTTCTTGCTGCAGTGCTGCAGACAATAAACATTGAATATTTATTTAGCTCTGTCTAGAGGGACTTTAGAATTGCGCTATTTAACTTTGCACTAGTGGAGTGTACATAAACAACTACCATAGATAATGTGTCTAAATGGGCCATGCTGCATTCATAATAAAGTGCATAGCACAAAAATAAAGTAAGGTGGCAAAATGCACTGAGCAAGAAGCAAACATTGTCATAATAGAAAATAAAGAGAAATAAAGTGCAAAGTCCATGTAGTAGATTCAGATGACACAGTAGCTTCTGCCCCAACAGCATTTCCTTTGCACTTCTTCTGGGGAATGGACTGCCAACAATAAACTCCACTCTTTATATACCTTCTCGCCAATCACAACAATTAAACACAGCCCAATTCATCATATATTAATATACCATATAATTAATCTCGCCTGCTCAGATGCTCCAAGAAGCATGATGAATTTCCCCACCCGCTGCTTCCAGATCACATCATGTAACCAATAGGGGATGGCTTCCTAAGTGACATACATCACTCCTACCTAAATGCAGGAAGACCAGAAGCGTTCCATTAAAGACTATGGACACCTTTGGGGCAATATTTTTTTATTATTCTGTTTTACCCATTTTGGGCTAAAAATCAATATTTCATTCATTTATTAAACATTTCCAGCTGGTTTTGTACTAAAGGGGTTAAATGAGAGTGTATCAGTTTGTGTCCTTTTTCTTTGAACTCTTGACAGCTGGTAAATACTCATTACAACTCAGTTCTTGTCACACTGATAAGAATATGGCTTAGGCTACTTTCACACTAGCGTTAGCACGGATCCGGCACCTAAAGGGTGCCGACGGATCCGTGCTAACGCTATACATGTGTGGAGCCGGAGCAGCGCTCCGGCCCCACACATGACACACATTAAAACAACACACAGACTACATACAAACAAACATACAGACATACATACAAACATACAGACATACATACATACTCACATACTCCCGGGACGCCGGCAGAACGTCTTCACGCGCCTCCTGCGCGCAGTGATGACGATTCCCCACAGCGCCCTCTGCTGGGCGCAGTGGGGAAACGTCATCGCAGCGTGCAGGAGGCGCGTGAAGACGTTCTGCCGGCGTCCCGGGAGTATGTGAGTATGTATGTATGTCTGTATGTTTGTATGTATGTCTGTATGTTTGTTTGTATGTAGTCTGTGTGTATGTATGCCGGATCCGGAATGACCCCCCATTGGAAATCAATGGAGGACAGATCCGGATTACTGGTGTGTCCACACCAAACGGATCCGTCCCCATTGACTTCCATTGGGGGTCATTCCGGATCCGTCTTGGTGCGGATGCCTGGACCGGAGAGCAAACCGCAGCATGCTGCGGTTTGTTCTCCGGTCTGAAGACGGAACGGAATGCTTTCAGGAGCATTCCGTTGTCTTCAGTTCAGTTTTGTCCCCATTGACAATGAATGGGGACAAAACTGAAGCGTTTTTTTCCGGTATTGAGCCCCTTTGACGGAACTCAATACCGGAATTTAAAAACGCCAGTGTGAAAGTAGCCTTAAAGGGGTTATCCAGTATCTACAACAGCCCCCCGGAGGCTCGTCTCCGTCCCCTCCTGCCATTTGCTGCCTCCCTCCGACACCAGATGTTTTTATCTGTGTACACAGAGAAGCAGCAGCGGCTGAGTGGGGACCAGGAGCGGCGCAGGGAGTGGGGTAAGTATATTCCCACAGAGGGGCCCGGCACATGGGGGCGGGGGCTGTTGTAGATACTGGATAACCCTTTTAAGACCTCTTCAGACTGCTTGATGTTCGTGCAGATTATCACTAAAGAGCATTGGTATGAATGCTCATTAACAATAATCTGCCAGTGTAAAGGTGCTGCCAATTACCCGACAACAAGCGAAATGCTCATTTATCAGGTAATATGATCATTTGTGCAGACACCTAAATCATTTGTCTAAACAGCACTCTGCTGCCGGCAAACAACGAGTCTGTATGGGGACAAGCGATGACATTAGTGGTTGCTCCTCCGCATACTGTGGAGGAGATCAATGTATGTAAATGCAGCTTTCTCAACCACTGAAGAGCAGGCAATTGTTGGGAATGAATGCCTCTTTCCCAACAAACATCTGTTAAATTTAGCCTGGTAAATGGGCCTTTAAATAAGTGTTTATGAGCTTCAGGAGATCACAGATAAGAGATTCCATAAAGATTTTAATAAAGATCAAGTTAAAAAAATATTTTAAGCTCAAAATATGTACAATGCAATAACAAACAAAAATTGTCCTGAAGGTGTCCATAGCCTTTAACCAGATGTCCAGTGCTAACGCTACTTTCACACTTGCGTTTTTGCCTGATCCGGCAGGGATCAGCAAAAATGCTTCTGTAATATAACGTCTACATCCATTATGAACAGATCTGGTTGTATCTCTAAAGGAGTTATCTAATATAAACTGCCCCCCATCCATGTGCCGTCCCCTCCACAGGGAATATACATCCCCAATCATCTACAATTTCATACTTTATTTGATCATGGAAAAAGTTAAATCTTTAATAGAGATGAGCGAGCACTAAAATGCTCGGGTGCTCGTTATTCGAGTCGAACTTTTCCCGATGCTTGGGTGCTCGTTTCGAATAACGAACCCCATTGAAGTCAATGGGAGACTCGAGCATTTTTGCGGGGGACCAAGGCTCTGCCTAGGGAAGGCTGGGTGAAAACCTGGAAACCTCAGAAAATGATGGAAACACCACGGAGATGGACAGGAAGCAGCAGGGGCAGCATGCATGGATGCCTCTGAGGCTGCCTAATCCCACCATTACCCCAAATTCTCAGGCAACAGCCTGGTGGTTACCCTCATGGCAATTCTGCTCACCCTGACCAAGAAAGGCGAGGCAAATACCCTTCACATGTTAGGGAAGCACCAAAATAGGTGCATTTTTCAAACACAGAAAACGGAAAAAGAGCTTGCTCTGGCCAGGGGAGTGTCTTTCCCACTGCAGCTAAGGGGACGTGTCCATGCTCTGCCTATCACAGGTCAGGAGGCAATTAAAAGAAGAAAAACAAAAAACATCAGTACAATATCTAATACGTCCCCTATCCGGGTAAATAGTATGGAGAGAGGGCCTGTAGGTGGGGGGAAGGAGGTTGAGCTGGAAGAGCAAGAGGAGTGCCCCCTGGGCTAGCGTGTGTGGTGGTGACAACAGCCAGAATGGATTTAGAAAAACTGTTGTATCAACCGGTATGGTATCGATTCTTCTCAGTTTAATACCGTATACGTCCCCTATCTTGGGACCTTATAGTTCATGAATTTTTCCACCACGGAAAACGGAAAAAGAGCTTGCTCTGGCCAGGGGAGTATCTTTCCCACTGCAGCTAAGGGGATGTGTCCATGCTCTGCCTATCACAGGTCAGGAGGCAATTAAAAGAAGAAAAACAAAAAACATCAGTACAATATCTAATACGTCCCCTATCCGGGTAAATAGTTTGGAGAGAGGGCCTGTAGGTGGGGGGAAGGAGGTTTCGCTGGAAGAGCCAGAGGAGTGCACCCTGGGCTAGCGTGTGTGGTGGTGATAACAGCCGGATGTATTTAGAATGACGACGCAGGACCCCAACTTAAAAATTTAGCATCAACCGGTACAGTCGTAAATTATGAGATTGATCAAGTGTGGTATGTATACTACTCAGTTTAAAACCGTATATGGCAGCTATCCGGAAAAATGGTTTGGAGAGAGAGAAAGATAGGACAAAGACGTAAATTGTTTGGAGAGAGGGCCTGTAGGTGGGGGGGCAGACTGGGGGGAAGGAGGTTGAGCTGGAAGAGCCAGAGGAGTGCCCCCTGGGCTACCGTGTGTGGTGGTGACAACAGCCGGATGGAGTTAGAATGACGACACAGGACCCCGACTTAAAAATTTAGCATCAACCGGCACAGTCGTAAATTATGAGATTGATCAAGTGTGGCATGACTTTTTAGATGGAGATTGCATGTGGTCACGTACTCCCTGGAACCCCATAGTCACCCCTTCTCTGATGTGCTAGCCCAGAACATTCTCTGCCCTAATTCGCAAGACCTTTTGCTGTTTCCGTGTGCTGACAGTGTGGATTTACCAGTGTTGTCTGAGGAGGTGGTTGACAATGGCGAGACACAGGTGTCGGGGGGTGAGGTAGTTGTATGGGAAGCAAGTTACAGTGGGGACTCCTTGGGGGGACTTTCTCATGATGGGACAGATTCAACTTGGGTGGATCAGGCACAGGAACAGATGAATTTTTTGGGGGGTTTATTTAACTTTTATTTAGCAAAAATAACCACAGAGATATTTATTCGTTATCTTCTCTGCGCAGTCTGGCGTTGGGGTTCGTCACTTTGATGGCGAGCTGTGCCGCTCTCTCCACAATGGTCTGTAGGTTCTTAGATGGAGACGTTGTCGGCGATTTCAGTACAGAAGGACTTGTTGCTCATCAACAGAACCTCGACCTCCTTGACATTGTGGACCAGGAATTTGCGGGTGGACCAGGAATTTGCGGAACCCTGTGGGCAGCATGTGTTTGGTCTTCTACTTGCTACCGTATCCAATGTTGGGCAATATAGATACGCAAGTAATATTATTTTTCACACCTATCCCAAAAATAAAAATGTATGCAGTTTGCGCAAATAAAACTGGAAACTGGAATTGGAGAGAGGGCCTGTAGGTGGACCTCCGGAAAAATTGTTTGGAGAGAGGGCCTGTAGGTGGAACTCCGGAAAAATTGTTTGTACAGAGGGCCTGTAGGTGGACCTCCGGAAAAATTGTTTGGAGAGAGGGACTGTAGGTGGAACTCCGGAAAAATTGTTTGGACAGAGGGCCTGTAGGTGGACCTCTGGAAAAATTGTTTGAATAGAGGGCCTGTAGGGGGCCCTCCTGAAAAATTGTTTGACGAGAGGGCCTGTAGGTGGACCTCTGGAAAAATTGTTTGAATAGAGGGCCTGTAGGGGGCCCTCCTGAAAAATTGTTTGAAGAGAGGGCCTGTAGGTGGACCTCTGGAAAAATTGTTTGAATAGAAGGCCTGTAGGGGGCCCTCCTGAAAAATTGTGCTAAAAGAGTGCCAGTTGGACCTCTAAAAAATGGCGTTTTTTGGGTCAGCGTTAGGCAAAGACGATATGGAGGAGGAGGAGGAGTAGAGAAGAGGAATCGGATACATAAGTTATTTAAATCTTTAGCTGCTTTCCCCCGGAGGAGATTTGAATTCCGGTGAAATCCAGGCTTTGTTCATTTTAATAAGCGTCAGCCTGTCAGCGCTGTCAGTTGACAGGCGTGTACGCTTATCGGTGATGACGCCACCAGCTGCACTGAATACCCGCTCTGACAGCACGCTAGCGGCAGGGCAGGCCAGCACCTCCAAGGCGTACAGCGCCAGTTCAGGCCACGTGTCCAGCTTTGAAACCCAGTAGTTGTATGGAGCAGAGTGATCGCTACGGACGTTGGTATGGTCAGCTAGGTACTCCTCACCATCTTTCTGTACAGCTCCCCCCTACTCTGCCTAGACTGGGGACAGGTGACAGTGTCTTGCTGGGGTGACATAAAAGTGGCAAAGGCCTTGGAGAGCGTTCCCCTGCCAGTGCTGGACAAGCTGCCTGCTCGCCTCCTCTCCCCCGCTACTTGGCCCACAGAACCATGCCCTCTGTCGCTAGCGGCGTCAGATGGGAAGAATTGTTTCAGCTTGTGCACCAGGGCCTGTTGATATCTATTCACTCTCATACTCCTTTCCTCTGCAGGGATGAGAGTGGAAATGTTCTGCTTGTACCGTGGGTCCAGGAGAGTGAACACCCAGTAATCGGTGTTTGAAAAAATTCTTCTAACGCGAGGGTCACGGGATAGGCAGCCTAACATGAAGTCTGCCATGTGCGCCAGAGTCCCAACACGCAAGAATTTCCTCTCCTCACTGGCCTGACTCTCCATTTCCTCCTCCTCCTCCTCCAAGTCCTCCTCTTCAGCCCATACACGCTCAAGAGTTAAGGACTGAGCACTGGTACCCTCTACTGTCTCGCCGACATTCTCCTCCTCTTCCTCCTCATCCTCATCCCCCTCCTCCGATACGCGCTGAGAAACAGACCGGAGGGTGCTCTGGCTATCAAGCGACGTATCTTCCTCCACCGTCTCTTGTGACAAGCGCAAAGCATCCGACTTGATGCTGAGCAGTGAGTTTTTCAACAGGCAAAGCAGCGGGATGGTGAGGCTGATAATGGTGGCATCGCCGCTGACCATCTGTGTTGACTCCTCAAAGTTGCTCAACACCTGGCAGATATCAGACATCCACGTCCACTCCTCATTGTAGAATCTGAGAGACCTGACTTCCAGTTCTGGTGGAAGATGACATCTGGCAGTCTACAATCGCTCTGCGCTGCTGGTAAACTCTGGATAACATGTTTAATGTGGAATTCCATCTCGTGGGCACGTCGCACAACAGTCGGTGAGCGGGCAGTTGTAGGCGGCGCTGCGCTGCCCTGAGAGTGGCAGCATCTGTGGTTGACTTGCGGAAATGTGCACAGATGCGGCGCACCTTGGTGAGCAAATCAAACAGATTGGGGTATGTCTTGAGGAACCGCTGAACTATTAGATTGAACACGTGGGCCAGTCATGGCACATGTGTCAGTCTGCCGAGTTGCAGAGCCGCCACCAGGTTACGCCCGTTGTCACACACAACCATGCCTGGCTTGAGGTTCAGCGGTGCCAGCCACACATCGGTCTGCGCCGTGATGCCCTGTAACAGCTCTTGGGCGGTGTGCCTTTTGTCACCTAAGCTCAGCAGTTTGAGCACCGCCTGCTGGCGCTTACCCACGGCACTGCTGCTGCGCCTAGAGCTACCGACTGAAGGCGCCGTGCCCACGGATGGTAATTCGGTGGAGGAGGAGGAGGGGTCGGAGGAGGAGGAGGAATAGTACGTCTGAGAGACCGTGACCGAGGTAGGCCCCGCAATCCTCGGTGTGGGCAGTACATGAGAGGCCCCAGGGTCATTCTCGGTCCCAGCCTCCACCAAGTTAACCCAATGTGCCGTCAGTGAGATATAGTGTCCCTGCCCGGCAGCACTTGTCCACGTGTCCGTGGTTAGGTGGACTTTCTCAGAAACAGCGTTGGTCAGGGCACGGATGATGTTCTGTGACACGTGCTGGTGTAGGGCTGGGACGGCACATCGGGAAAAATAGTGGCGGCTGGGGACGGAATACCGAGGGGCAGCCACCGCCATGAGATTTCGAAAGGCCTCGGTCTCTACCAGCCTATAGGGCAGCATCTCCAGGCTAAGCAATTTGGAGATGTGGACGTTGAGGGCTTGGGCATGTGGGTGGGTGGAACTGTATTTCCTCTTGCGCTCCAGCGTCTGCTGTAAAGACAGCTGAACGCTGCGCTGGGACACGTTGGTGGACACTGTGGAGGATCGTGGAGGCGAAGGTGTGGTTTTCCGGCGGGAGGCGCTCGTGCCGGGGTCCTGGGCAGGGGGTTGACTAGCAGAGGCAGCGAGTGACGCAGGGGGTTGACTAGCAGAGGCAGCGAGTGACACAGGGGAAGGAGCAGTGGTGTGACCCGCAGGAGGTGGTGAACGGCCTTGGTTCCATTGAGTGGGGTGTTTAGCACTCATATGCCTGCGCATGCTGGTGGTGGTTAGGCTAGTAGTGGTGACACCCCTGCTGATCCTGGTGTGGCACAGGTTGCACACCACAGTCCGTCGGTCATCCTCACTTTCTTTAAAGAACCTCCAGACTTGCGAACATCTAGGCCTCGCCACGGGAGCTTCACTACGTGAAACAGTTGCTGCTGATGCACCAGCTCTGGCCCTGCTTCTCCCTCTGGCCACACCACTGCCTCTTCCAACCTGTTCTGGTGCAGCACTCGCCTCCGCCTCAGAAGCACTGTCTTCACTCGGCATATCAACCCAGCTTGGGTCAGTCACCTCGTCATCCTCCGATTCCTCAGTCTGCTCCCCCCTCGGAATTCCTCCCCTAACAACAACTTCACCACTGTCTGACAACCAAGTCTCCTCATCATCCGACACCTCTTTACAAACTTCTTCCACTAACTCAACACTGTCATCATCATCATCATCACCCACAGACTGCGACAGTTGGAAAACTTGGGCATCGGGAACGAGGTCAGCAGCAACCTGAGAAGTGGTTTGTGACTCTGGGAAGGGTCCAGAAAACAGTTCCTGAGAGTATGCCGGATCGCATTCCAAATTTTCCTGGGAGGGGGCAGACTGGGGGGAAGGAGGTTGAGGTGGAGGAGCCATAAGAGTGCTCCCTTGGGTAACGTGGGTGGACTGCGTGGAAGACTGACTGGTGGACAAATTACTTGAAGCATTGTCCGCAATCCACGAGATCAGCTGTTCGCACTGTTGTGGTTTCAACAGTCCTCTACCACGTGTCCCTGTAAGTTGAGACATGAAGTTAGGGAGTGTAGCTCTGCGGAATTCCCCTGCTCCCTCATCAGCAGGTACTGTCTCACCCTGCCCAGGACCACGGCCTCTGCCCCCTGCAGTAATTGAATGCCCATGCCCACACCCTCGTCCTCGACCCTTAGCCCTGGGGTTCAACATTTTTTGTATATAAATGTATGATATAAAAAAAAATAATTAAACGGGCCTGGTGTACTGAAACCCACAAACTTGTTCAGTCTGGTAGAATTAAGTGACATACAGAAAGTGTCACCTGGACAGTATATACGGATCGGAGCGAGTGTGCTGAACTGTGACACACAGAAAGGTTACACGCAGCTGAGTAAAATGGATTTGTATCACTGAGCTAAAACAACTGAAAAACTAATTTTTTTTTAAATTTTGTTTTTTTGGGAACGTGACGTGCAGAAACTACCGTAGAACTGACTGACACCCTGTTAACAGTGGCTATTTAGACTGCGACCCAGACAAATGTCGCACAGAGAGTTTTCTGGATCAAGCTGTAGATTATATTGGTAGCAAATGACTTGGTTGTATTGTGTGACGTACAGAAAGTGTCACCTGGACAGTATATACGGATCGGAGCGAGTGTGCTGAACTGTGACACACAGAAAGGTTACACGCAGCTGAGTAAAATGGATTTGTATCACTGAGCTAAAACAACTGAAAAACTAATTTTTTTTTTTAATTTTGTTTTTTTGGGAACGTGACGTGCAGAAACTATCGTAGAACTGACTGACACCCTGTTAATGGTGGCTATTTAGACTGCGACCCAGACAAATGTCGCACAGAGAGTTTTCTGGATCAAGCTGTAGATGATATTGGTAGCAAATGACTTGGTTGTATTGTGTGACGTACAGAAAGTGTCACCTGGACAGTATATACAGATCGGAGCGAGTGTGCTGAACTGTGACACACAGAAAGGTTACACGCAGCTGAGTAAAATGGATTTGTATCACTGAGCTAAAACAACTGAAAAACTAATTTTTTTTAAATTTTGTTTTTTATATTTTATTTAAAATTTTGTTTTTTTGGGAACGTGACGTGCAGGAACTATCGGAGACCTAACTCACACCCTGTTAACGGTGCTTATTTAGACTGCGACCCAGACAAATGTCGCACAGAGAGTTTTCTGGATCAAGCTGTATACGTTATTGGTAGCAAATGACTTGGTTGTATTCTGTGACGTACAGAAAGTGTCACCTGGACAGTATATATGGATTGGAGTGAGTGTGCTGAACTGTGACACACAGAATGGTTCCACACTGCTGTGTGCAATGGATTTGTATCACTGAGATAGAACAATAAAACAAAAAACAGGGTTAGATATGGCGATAGCTGCACTACTAGTGCCAGCCAGCCAGCCAAGCCAGGAGACAAAAAAAAAATTTCTTCTAGCCCTTAGAAGGGCTGTTGGGTTCTTTGTGGGTGATTCCTGCCTAACAGAGAACTAAATTCAGGCCCTAACACTGTCCCTGAAAGGCAGCAGCTCTATCCCTAACGACATCCAGACGGCATCTGAGCCGAGCACCGCGGGCAGTCACTAGTATATTCCAGGGTCACCTGATCAGGCCAGCCAACCCCTGCTATCGACATGTAAGGGCCCCACGTGATGCTGGGTGTACCGCAGAGTCTCCTGGCTTGTGATTGGCTGTGTTTATAGGCACCAAAAAAGCACGATGCGGAAGTTGCCATTTCCTCGAGTATGGCGAGATACTCGTCCGAGCAGCGAGCACTTACGAGTACCCTAATACTCAAACGAGCACCAAGCTCGGACGAGTATGCTCGCTCATCTCTAATCTTTAACCTTTCCCTGATCAAATATAGTATGAAATTGTAGATGTTCTGGACAACCCTCTTCTTTTGAAAGCTCCTTGTATTTATGTCCACTCCATTTTTATGCAGTTTTTTATATAATGTGTATGTTTTGTATATTGATTAATAAAAGGTTCATTTTTTGATCATTAGTGTGGAACTTGTGTTTGATAATGTAGTTTAGTATTTGGACATTTCCTTTATTTGTAGGTTTAGTTTTTCTTGGAGTACAGGTACATGCTAACATTGAGACAACACACCCACCTTTATAATTGTGTAAAGGATTAAATTCACCTTAGATCAGAGGTGCACAACATGCTGCCTGGGGGCCAGTTGCAGCCTGCTATGCCATTATATGTGGCCATTTCCATGTCAAAAGGAAGATAAGTAGCACACAGCTCAGGAGCAATGATAGGCAAATACTGCTGGTGCACCTTGTATCCATCTTTGGGACCCCCATATAACAGGGGAATGGGGTCCATTGAAATGTGTATATGAATTAGAGGTGGATGTCTATGTATCTGGCTCTCTCTATTGTAGCTTTTTTGTGTGAAATGCTAAGCAGTTACCACAACACCTATAATCTACAACTGAGAGAGACACATGCAAGCCTGGATTCCAACTCTCTGGAGGGCTTATTGGTGGGGAGCCCTATCATCCCAACAGCTAGGTGTTCTGGGAGAGAAACCTGCTATAACGGCGAGCCATCGCTGCGCTCCCTCCCTACAGCGCCGCCGGTCTCCCAAGTCTGTTCAGGAGTGAGGATGCGGCCTGCGAAAAGGAGGAAGGAGGAGTCGGCCACGGACGCGGCCGGCGTCCTCATATCCCTAGCAACCCAGGGGAGGGGAGGACCCATCGATGCACGCTTCACAAGCGTTGCCTGCATCCTCAATCCCCTGGACAACAAGCAGCAGGGGAGCTGAGCGCCGACGCCCATGAGTTAGTGCTCAGGTGTAGTGAGATTTTTGATTTGGGTCACGTGACACCAGCCACGTCACGTGACCCATCTGCTAGGCCTATTTAACCAGGTAGCCTGCTGGCCACATGTTGCCTGTGATTGGTCTTACTACCTAAACTTGCTATTGTGAACTGCTGTGACTACTGTGCTTGGACTTCTGCTTGTGTATTTGACTTTGCCCTCGTCTCATCCCTTTGTACTGTGTTAGCTCTCGGCTTTAGACCTCGGCTTGTGTTTTGACTTTGCTCATGTTTGTTCCCCAGGTTTTGACATGACTTCCTGGTTTGACCTTGGCTTGGTGATTATTCTCTTATTGTGTGTTCTGTCTTCGTTTATTGTTTTCTCATGTTGTTCCCCCTCCCTGTACGCCCCAGCACGTACCTAGGCTAGGGACTGTCGACCAGTTGTATGCCATTGCCTAGGACGGGCCGTGCAAGTAGGCAGGGTCAGTGGTGGGGTTCAGCTCAGGGCTGGACATATCCCTGAATTTGTGACACCTGCACAGACATCAGATATTTATGACATATACTTTGATATACCATAAATGTCTCAGATGGTAATATCCCTTTAAGAATTAGGCTAGGTTTATACAATGTACATGTCAGGTCATATGAAGATTATGATGTTGCACTGCATGTAGTTGCAATGTCACATGTGATCTACTGTGACAAGACCATTACAAAAATATGACAATGTTGGATTTTTGTTCAGAAATTGCTAGCAACTCATATACTAACACAACAGCATATTGTTTTGGCCTATTTTTGGCATTTTGAAGTCACTTAATACATATCACCATGTTGTCCCAGCCTTATTTTGACCCTTTGGAGTGGTTCAATATGACAATGTAGTCCTCGGACTGGATTGTGCATCCCTGGCTTAGATAGTTGTCAACTGAACACTTGTTTGATCAACAGCTAATCCTTCTGACTTTCCCATACACATGCACACTACTTAGGCCAGCATATTTCTGTTTTCAATTGAGAGAAGGGAATAATCTTACCTCACACAGGAGCAAATGATGGGGCATCTTGAAAACCAACCAGATCCTTCTTCCCTAACATCTGAGGTCAGGACATGCCTCTAACACATAATACATTATCAGTCTTGCATTGTTGCCAACAGTCCTACATTTGTAAAGACTGTCCTTAATTTTCAGATAAAGTCCCTGCAAATGTGTACTGTCCTGGGACAAAATGGGTAATCCCAGCTCCTAAGTGTGCAGTCCTGTGTGGGTTTGGAGCATTCCCAAGGCAGGGTTTTCAAGCCCCAACCTACTAATTACAATGTAAGTATGATCCTGCCAAAATCATCAGGTTCAGCAGTTTTACATCCTGGGGCTGTCTGGCTATAAAACCCCACCAGAAAAATCCTCTAGCTACTTGAGCCACCATTACCCTCCACAAAGCCATTAGATGGTGGCTGTAAAGGTCTGGTTGTTTGCTTCTGAATACTGCAGTGGGGTATGGGAGCCAATGGCTCCCTGCCTCACTGCTCATTCTCGAAACCAGCATGTCACTAGTCCTGAACCCTATGTATCTATCAACAGTGCAGGCAGTCACCAAGCAACGACATCATTATGACCACCTGTGCCGGGGCAGTATCATTGTGACTGCATGTGAAAAGATACAAGCATCTCAGGTCTAAGGCTGGAAGGGGCCTTTGCACCACAGATGTGGCATGGAATGGGAGTTACGTGAATATTAGATATTTTTATTTCCTAATCCGGGCCACTTAGGGGGAACATACTACTGGGGGCGTTTTAATTACTAGACAGTGTTTGTTGAGAAGGTGGGGAGAATGATGTAAACGTGAGAAACCAAAGTGGCTGGAAGAAGCCATCATAGCAGTCTGGTCTGAATATAAAAGTTGAGGGGAGAGAGTGTCTACAATCAGAGGATACTTTACTGGATGTAATAGGTATGTAGTGCTGTATTCTCCTGTATGTTTGGTAGTGCTGAAAGACTAGGCAGCATGATGAGAGTAGGGCTGGCTCGGTGCTGTGATCTGCATCTCACCTTCTCAGCCTTCTCCATCTTAATTAGAGACAACTGTAGAAGGATAGAACACAATAGCTACTGCTGCCCACCACAGAGGGGCAGCTTCTGGAGAGCTATTTTTTAATGCCACTTGGTGCTGCTTGGGTGTATTCTGCAAATCCAATAGTTTATGCTGTGTTATGGTATTGCTGACCCTGCCTACTTGTGTTGGCCCTGCCTTCTGCCAGTTTGGACCCACTTACAACACTGGTCACTTTTAGTTTTTTTTTCCAGGGCCACTTTAGATATAAACGGGGTGCATTAGGAACTTAAAGTATATGGGGACCTTGTCATCTTAACATCCACAGGAGTATGTTGTTTTCTGTAGAATAAAAACACTGGTGTTAATGGTTCCAGCAGGGGAACAGCCTGCCAGATCCGTATCTACTGTGTGCAGCCGTGCTCTGCTGGAAGTCTGTCTGGCCCCATTCACTATAATGGGGGTTGCCGAAGATACGACCAAGATCTGGCTGAAGCACACAGTAGTTACGGATCCAGCAGGCAGTTGGCTGGAACCATTAACCCCAGTGTGAAACAAGCCTAACAGAAAGTTCTTTCAAATACAATATATTCAATGTTTTTTGAAAATGTAAACTGGGAAGTTGTGGATGTTACATGAAAGTGGAGTTTAGTATTCCTTTAACCTATAAAATGAGATTTCATTCATCTGCTGGCCAGTGTTTCTTATAAACTTTGTGCTCTTTACCTGGTTATTAATAAAATTGCAGCTTGAATGTGAGAATTTCCATCTTCATCTTTCTAATTCATTCCATATATCCCAATGGAAATTGTTAAATCCAGAACAATGGTACTACAATGTGAGGATGACAAGCATGTCTGTTTAATAATTAATAATTAAGTCTTCATTAACTTACCAATGAATTGTCAGTGAACACATCAGGGTTGTTCTCATAGATGAATTTTTCCACTCTCTTTTGACGAAGTTTAAACATCTTGGAGCCTTTATTGCTTAATAAAGAAAGCTCCTCCAGCATAATATCTCTTGGAACGCTGATCTTCTTCCCTAAATTTAGTCTGGAGATATCCCGTTCTCCTTCTCCTGATGCTAAAACAATAACAGCTATATGTTAAACACTTATTGCCTTGTTCTAGTAATGCTACCTCCTCTTTGTGCTGTACTATGTAATGCCCAAATAATGGATTATACAGTGGTGCAAGGTGCACAAATTTACCTCCTAATTAATAAACTAGGTAAGAATGGAGGAGGGTGCAAACTCTGGATGTTATGACCAGTGCACAAATATTATATCTCTAAGGCCTGCCCTAAATAGACCATTATTAGTGGATTTCAATAGTTTAATGGGGCTTTATCAGCACTTTTGAAGGTAAACTGCTGGCAGCAGTAGGTAAGGGCTTGGAAAATTAGTGCAAACATGCATCGTGTGGTGCTTTTTTTGTCATGAGTGGTGTGAATATGAAGTTTTATTCTGCTAGATTCTGGTCTTGCAAGTGCCCGGACGAGGCTTCACTCTCTGCATAGAGTTGTCTCATAGCCTCAGGAAACCACTACAGTTATCATTCAAAGCAGAGGCTATGAAGGAGTTCAATATAGAGAACTCTTCACAGTTATGTTCTGTCTCCAGTAGACTAGCTAGAACACAATCTAGCCAAATAACACTTCATATTCACACTACTGCTTAAAACAAAAGCTCCAAAAAGGTATGTTTGTACTTTTCTACCCAGACCCTACCTAGTGCAGTTTAGCATGGTCAACATTGCTGACAGTACCCTTTCAAGAATCAAACCATGATATGCATTTCTCAGCAGTTTTCTTGAGATAGATAAATAGATATGTTGATAGATTTACTGCGTACTAGCAAAGCAGGGTCCCACTCCATATAAGCATCCCTATAATATATCTTCAACTAGAAAAAACGAGCCCCTGTTTGGAAGCTGAGCATGTGTTGCAGTTGCTGCCCGAACCTGGAAAGCTATACTGTATGTCTGAAGCGGCTGTCTATCTGACAGCAATAAGTCGATTATGATAACACAATTTTATTTTGCTTTATGTAGAAGACATGATGTCTTGCATAGAAATCAACTCAAATGGGATAGAAAACTTTTTACAAGTCATGTTTAAAGGACTGCACTTCAAAACTCACCAGGTGGATTCCCAATTTAAAATAACTTTGAAGCATATATAGATGTTTGTAAAGCAGATCACATCTGTGCTTTCATTTCTGTTTACTGTTCCATTATAGTAAAAGAAAAATTAAAATAAGGACAGTTCTGGATCCTTCATATGACAGACACCTACCATGGCACCCAATATACTGCATTTACTACCTCGGGTTCTAGTCGGATTTCTGTTATGGTGTCTTGGATTCTGCAACTGAACTTCCACCACAGATATGAACAAAAAGTATGTCATCTAATTGAATTAATCATGATAAAACAGTGGGAGAAATT
Organism: Rhinella marina; assembly: GCA_900303285.1. Taxonomy (NCBI): domain Eukaryota; kingdom Metazoa; phylum Chordata; class Amphibia; order Anura; family Bufonidae; genus Rhinella; species Rhinella marina. Next base: position 25,781 of record ONZH01001318.1, on the reverse strand, counting down.
TATCAAGACTGGTGTTCCCAAACGCCAGTCTTGATCCCACATGCGCTGATATCTGCCTAGTATGACTCATATGGGTGCATCTCTGGCCCTCTGTGCACCTGAAACTCAAATCTACTTGAGCTAATACTTATAGCATTTTCTGGTCTAATATGTAATATTAACCAGCTAATTATATTAGATTATCTACAATTGTTAAAGAAGGTAGGTCCCCCATCAACTGCACAACTATCAAGGGGAGGAGTCTGAAAGGTGCGGCATTGACCCTGGTACTACTGCTCTCTATAAAAGAGCAGTGCATTCAAGTATTTAGTGAGGGTCCGAACATCGGGCACCCCTACCAATCTCACTTTTATCACTTACAGGTTATAAATATAAAGGGAGAGAATATTGGATCATTTAGTGATACTTAATAAATATACACTACTAAAGAGGCTTTCTGGTCTTTAGATATTAATGAACTATCCTCAGGATACGCCATAGTTGACAGATTGATTGGAGTCTGACACGTGACAGCCCCACCAGCCATCTGTGCTGGAAACAACTGGTGCAGATTTGGAGAGGAAATGCACCGACATCCACATGGAAAATTGTGTGGAATTTCTACAAGACAGCCTACACCCATATGCAGGAAGTCTTAAAGGGTAAGTACACTTTTTTCAATTTTTGATATGTCATAGGAACATATCAGAAGTGTTGGTCGGTGCAGATCCTGGCTCTGAGACCCGCACTGATCGCTAGAACGAGGGGTCAGAAGCGCTCAGCCGAGTGCAGCTTCTCCTCGCTCCTAAGCGCCAGACTGTAGTCCAACTCAATAGACCTTTGAGCGCTTCTGACCCCTCATTGGCACACAGAATTATGAAATTTTGAGTTATAACTGAGCAGAGGTGCCCGGATCAACAATTTCTGATGAGTTTAGATAGATGATACATCAGTAAAAAATTGGCTATTTTTTAAACCTAAAGTATCTACTCACAGGTTAGCTCCATAATGATTTTTGTCGCCTTTTTCCTCTTATTTGGGGCTGGAGTTCCAGACAAAGGCATTGTAGCAGATACTTTTTTCTGTGTTTTTCTGTAAATAGAGTGTAGTTTATTACTCACTGCAATAAAAAATCTCAGTAATGCATTTCATAGTTACATTACATTTTCTTAAACTATTCAGATAACTTTGGATGAGTTTAACCTTTTAGGAGTTGATCAGAATTAAAAATGACTGTTATCTTTCGAAACAGTGCTACACTTGCCCAGGCATTCTTTTGGGGGTACATTTACACTGAATCATTAGATTGTCAGAAAGAATAAAACATATTCTATGCACCATTAAGGGGGTATCCCTAGGATAAGCTATCAATATTAGATTAGTGTTTCCATGTCGTGAGCAATGAGTGTGGAACCACTATGCCAACCAAACGGTTTGACTTTGGGCTAGACCTAAGGATGTCATCCTGGCAGTCCCCTGGTTTTTAGCCTTTAACCCCTATACAGAGATCTGGACCTTGCTGCAGGGGAGCCACCAGGCCACTGTCTTTTAGAATAGTCCCAATGTGGTTGGCAGCTTGGCTATCACCAGTGCTCCCATACAGAATCTCCATCAAAACAGAGAAATGGAACCCCCAATATCGTGATCGTTGGGGTCCCAGTGGTCAGACCTCCAGCGATAAGCTAGTTAACTTAAAAACTTTGCCAAACCCAGTAAAATGGGACTAATCTGCACATAGTTCATGCGGCTGATGGACGTGATGTCACTGGGCTCTTCAAACAGCAGAGTGGCCAGGGTGTCTTTTATGTAATATTGTCAGTGCAGAACATGTTAAACAATAATCACAGCCATTCTGTATCAGATTATCTTTTGGTGAACAACTTCGCTGTGTATATGTATGTCTGGATCTGGAACTGACTTGTTCTGACCTGATACTGTAAAAAAGTTTAAAACCAGATAACATGAATTATTTTCTTTTATATGATAACCTATTTTTTATAGTGTTTGTAAAGTGTGATATACCACTGTTTTTGATAAATTATAGAGATTGCACAGGATTAAATTAACTTACTTTACATCGGTCAATGCCACTTTTGTTCATGGAAACCAAACGCCACAGAAATAATACATGTATACATAAAGCGTAGTCTCTATAAAAGGAGAAAGCGCTGACAGAGCTCTGACTGAAGTGATGTACAAAACAGGCTTAAAGAGGACATGTCACCTCTTCTGACATATTTGTCTTAGTAAATACTTGCATTCCCCATGTAGTAACAATTCTGGAGCATCTATTCTTTTGACTCTGTGCAGTGCCATTCCTATATTACTCCTGCTAGAAGTTTACAAATAAATTGCCAGCAGTCTGCAGTACGGGTACTGATGGTGTGTCTGTCCAAGTATTGCTGCCAGTGTCAGACTGTGCAGGGAACCCTTCCCCCCCTCCCCCGACTGGTAACACCCATCTATACCTTTGCTGCAAACTGCTAACAATTCATTCATAACGTCTAGTAGAAATAATAGAGGAATGGTACAACATAGAGTCATAAGAATAGATGTTCCAGAATTGTTATCACATGGGGAAGGCATGAAGCTATTAAAACAGGCATGTCAGGAGTGGTGAACGGTCCTCTTTAACATGGAAAATCAAAATAGAAAACTCTCACCACTCAAATGTCAGTGCTGGGTTTCGCAATAGTTCAAAAATGGGAAGTATCCCACCTGTCAAAGAAGCTTTTACTCCGCATAGAGTGGGTACATGACGGTCCATATCGCCTGTGATACCACAACGATATTGATACAATTTGCATTAGCGACTCTTCCATTCTTCAAATTTAATAGGCCCAATAGTTCCATCTGTGGGATTTGGGTGTAAAGAATGGAAGACTGGATCACACAATCAGTAGCCATATCATTGCAGCATTGCAGGCAATATGGACCATCATATACCTACTGTAGGTGGAATAAAAAAGCTTTTCTGAACAGGTGGGATTGGTTCGGTTGATGAACTGTTGCAACCCTCAGATTGACATTTAGAGTGGTGAGACTTCTTCCTACATTTATTCTCGTTCATAGGCTGTGTCTCGTATTGCAGCTCTGCCCTGTTGAAGTGGAAGTAAAGTATCCAAGGTTTCATTTGTAAAATAGTTTAGCACTTCATGTCTAAGGATGGGTTTACATGCTGTGGTCAAACGTGGTCAAAACCCTACCCACCCATAGAAGCCAATGGTAAAACTCGGGTATATAATATTCATGATACCCTTGCTCTAACAGTAGTCATACACTGACCTACTGATGGGTATATCAGTATATTCAACAACTGATCTGAAAAAAGTAGAGCTGACATTTCAAGAATGGGATGGGGTGAATGTTTGATCATCTCAGACTCTCAGAATATTCAGCTAAGGCTACTTTCACACTAGCTTTAGAGTTTTTCCGGTATTGAGTTCCGTCATGGGGGCTCAATACCGGAAAAAAACGCTTCCGTTTTGTCCCCATTCATTGTCAATGGGGACAAAACTGAACTGAATAGAACGGGATGCTTCAAAATGCATTCCATTCAGTTTAGTTGCGTCCCCAGACTAGAGAGCAAACCGCAACATTTTGTATTTTGCTTTCATCCTGGGGATCCAGAGCAAGACGGATCCGGCATGACCCCCAATGCAAGTCAATGGGGACAGATCCGTTTTGTCTGACACAATAGAACACGGCTCCGTCCTCCATTGACTTTAAATGGAGTTAGTGACAGATCCGTCCCGGCAATGTTAAAGATAATACAACCGAATCCGTTCATAACGGATGCAGATGGTTGTATTATCAGTAACAGAAGCGTTTTTGCTGAACCCTGCCGGATCCAGCAAAAACGCTGGTGTGAAAGTACCCTAAACTAAAATCGCCGGTTAAAGGGGACCTGGCATTAGTACTCCTGATGTCAAAGAGGTATGTCCATACAGAGTCTGACAGCATAGAAGGAATTATCTCATAGTAGGTTGACAGCTTGTGTTTTACACTAGAGAAAGCTTTTTTTGCAATTTGAACGCACATAAGACGTTTGGCTCAAATCTGTTATTGGCGTCAATACTGTATTATTCTCAAAGCTAATTCTCTGTACAAAGTGTATTTGTAGAAAAGGAAGGACATGCACCTCTCTGTCTTTAAGTTCTAGAAAACAGACTGAAAAAATGTCTGAAATATGGAAGGATTCCAAACGAAAGACTAAAGGCCAGGTCTTGTCCTCCAAGAGCCAGAATGTGGGTGGTAGAAGCACCAGCTATCTGGCATGTGGTAGTAGGCCACAGTTCCTCCTGGCTTCGAAAACATGCAATATTATCATTGAGGAGAAAGAGGTTGAGGTTAGGGATTGGATGGCTTACTCCTCCTCTCAGTCACAGCAAGATGATGTGGAGGTGACTTCTAAATCTGACATCATGCTTTGGAGCCAGGGGTCACAACATTCCTCCTGTTCCTCCTCCTTGCAGCCCCATAAAAGCCTTTCAGTGCCGTCCTCTCTCTTCACTGCCCTTTCCTAGTGGGGCACCTTCTTTTTTCCTAAGATAAGGCAACAAAACCCCACCATGCCCTATGGCAGACAGTCAAGAGAGTCTCCCTGTTGATGATTTGTGTGAGAACAGTCAGTGTTTGGACTGCCCTGAGGAGGAAGTTTAGGAGGAGGCAGGGGACCGCAGGCATAGCTGTTGTGGCAGCGGTAGTAGTGTCACCAGTAGTCACGGCATTGCCGGTGGGGGCAACAACAGTGGGAATCAGGGCAAATGCAGAACAGGAAATCAGGAGGGAGGCCAATGAGCCCACCTTGGTTGAGGACTCGATGATGATTGTGTGTTTGACAGGACCTGGGAGCTGGATCAGGGTACAGAGGAGGCAGCAATAAAGAGCAGAGGCAATGTACAGCCAGAACCTACAAAAGAACTTCCAGAGCCATATCTGCTTCAGAAACTGGTAATTCTGCTGACACTGCGGGGGAATTAAGCCCAAACCTTGCCAGAACTAAGTCAAGTTCGGGTGCCTCAAGCGCTACGCAAGTATCTCCTGTCTGACAGTATTTCTCCATGCTGCCTGAAGACAGATGCATTGTCCTATGCATGCATAGCAAGAGATAAATACGCAGTGGCCAGTCAAACATAAACATAACTACCACAGCTGTATTGAACCACATGAAGTGGCATCGCACCATCCTGTCGCCAAACAGAGGTGGCAGCCAAGTACCACAAGAAGAGTTTTCTCCTCCTGGTCTCTCTTGCGGCAGCCATGTCGCATCCAGTGGCAGTACTGTTTCTTTCACATCATCGTTATCACTTTCTGCTTCTCTTGCTCGGACCCCTCCTCTTTCTCCGCTCCATTGTCGGCCATCAGAGTGCTTGCTCGGGAAACAACTTTACATACCCAGTAATCCGCTGCTGCACAAGCTTAATTCCCACCTGGCAAAGTTGCTGGGGATACACTGCCATACCATTCAGTAGAGTCCAAAATAGTCATTTCAGCCTTGTACTCTCACGTGGCGGGGAACATGGACCACTCCTTGTAAATGTTGCATGTGCAGCAAGGTGTACAACACAGTGGACACCTGGGGCAGCTGTTACGGGCAGGGACAGTACGAGGGGTGTTCAATCAGTAATCTGCCTGAATATGGAAACCAAATTGAGAAAATTGAACAACTACTACTACTTTTCAATGTAATCCTCCTTGACTTTAGTACACTTATTCCACCTGCCCATGCAGACATTTCTTCACGTCTGCCTTTAGGGTGGATGGTAAGGTTCCACAAAACCGCATTCCCTTATAACAGCTTGTAAGCTTGGTAATAGGAAGATGCATCATCACCATATACAGCAATCATCCTTTCATGGATTTCTTTAGGCTTCTTTTCTTCCTTTGTAAGGGATTTAATCACTGAATGAAACTGCAAACCCCTCACTTTCTTTGCAGACAGTACTGTACCGCACTTGCCATCCTGCTTTCCAGTGCTTTCATCAGACTGAACTGCTACTGTGTGTGTTGCATGTCCAGACATGTCTCAACCTGTACAGACAAGCTAAGTTCTCTAACAGTGACAGAACATGCTGGGATAGATAACTTATTGAACACGCCTCCTGCATGTTTTTCATGGCCACTTGGTCAATGTTTTTTTGCGGGAGCTGCAAAGCAGCTTCCCATCAATAAGTCCAGGTCCTTTTGACCCCCGCTCCACGATTGTGTCAACCAGGCTCCCACACCAGGCACTTATCCACCTCCTTCTCCATGGACATGTGTAGTACCCCAGAACGGGCACTACTGTTTCTATACCCTGCTACTGTCTCTAATGGCTAACAAATAATGTCATCTGTGTATTTGATTCCAGGTCCTTTAATATTGTGCCTTAATAACATATACTTTTTGTATTACATGCACTATGCTTGGTTATCCAGCAGGTGGCAGTGTATCTGGCAGCTAGAGACCTTTAGATAGAATGGAACTTACTATTCCATTATACCCCCTATTTGGGCAGAAGTGGGCTAGTCCTGCTTCCTACCAAGACCCAGCCAGCGCCGTACTAGAACAGCGCGTCTTGGGAAGGGGTTAAAGAGAGACTACACACACCAATTTAAGGAAAGTAAAATATATAAGTTTAGTAAGGCAATAATAATAATCAGGCAAATATATGTCCTTCTTTTGCAATATGTACAAATGATTAAGAACTTACATCACCAATTAAGTAAATTTCATCTGACAGCGACACACCAGCTGGAGGCTCCATAGGGAAAACATTAAGTCCCTATACAAGGCGTCTTCTCGTAGGATGAGCTTCTGACTTCCCCCAAAGAGTTACAGCTTTTATATAGATTTAAAGAATTTCCCTCCCTAGTGGAGTGAAATCAACACATGTGCAGTACAAGGGTCACTGTATATATCATGTTCATCTATTATTTTAAATTTTCAGATCCAGAATAAATCAAAATTCTCAAAACAAGTATGAGTAGAAAAAGTATTACTCTGTAGTCTCAAAACAACCTGGAGATTCTCAAAACAACCTGGACACCACTGGTTGGGGAATTCCAACTGTTGAAGTGATGAAATCTACATAGGAGCCACTGAAACATTTACAGTGCCTTGCAAAAGTATTCGGCCCCCTGGAACTTTTCAACCTTTTGCCACATTTCAGGCTTCAAACAAAAAGATATAACATTTTACATTTTTGGTGAAGAATCAACAAGTGGGTCACAATTGTGAAGTGGAACGAAATTTATTGGATCATTTAAACTTTTTTTGTAATAATAAAACTGAAAAGTGGGGCGTGCAGAATTATTCGGCCCCCTTGCATTAATACTTTGTTGCGCCACCTTTTGCTGCAATTACAGCTGCAAGTCGCTTGGGGTATGTCTCTATCAGTTTTGCACATCTAGAGACCGAAATTCTTGCCCATTCTTCCTTGCAAAACAGCTCGAGCTCTTTGATGTTGGATGGAGATCGTTTGTGAACAGCAGTTTTCAGCTCTTTCCACATATTCTCAATTGGATTCAGGTCTGGACTTTGACTTGGCCATTCTAAGACCTGGATATGTTTATTTTTGAACCATTCCATTCTAGATTTTGCTTTATGTTTGGGATCATTGTCTTGTTGGAACATAAATCTCAGTCCTAGTCTCAGGTCTTTTGCAGACTCCAACAGGTTTTCATCCAGAATGGTCCTGTATTTGGCTCCATCCATCTTCCCATCAATTTTAACCATCTTCCCTTTCCCTGCTGATGAAAAGCAGGCCCAAACCATGATGCTGCCACCACCATGTTTGGCACTGCGGATGGTGTGTTCAGGGTGATGAGCTGTGTTGCTTTTACGCCAAACATATAGTTTTGCATTGTTTCCAAAAAGTTCGATTTTGGTTTCATCTGACCAGAGCACCTTCTTCCACATGTTTGGTGTGTCTCCCAGGTGGCTTGTGGCAAACTGTAAACGAGACCTTTTATGGTTATCTTTGAGGCTTTCTTCTTGCCACTCTTCCATAAAGGCCAGATTTGTGAAGTGTTCGACTGATTGTTGTCCTATGGACAGACTCTCCCACCTCAGCTGTAGATCTCTGCTGTTCATCCAGAGTGATCATGGGCCTCTTGGCTGCATCTCTGATCAGTCTTCTCCTTGTTTGAGATGACAGTTTAGAGGGACGGCCAGGTCTTGGTAGATTTGCAGTGGTCTGATACTCCTTCCATTTCAATATGATCGCTTGCACAGTGCTCCTTGGGATGTTTAAAGATTGGGAAATCTTTTGGTATCCAAATCCGGCTTTAAACTTCTCCACAACAGTATCACAGAGCTGCCTGGTGTGTTCCTTGGTCTTCATGATGCTCTCTGTGCTTTAAACAGAACCCTGAGACTATCACAGAGCAGGTGCATTTATACGGAGACTTGATTACACACAGGTGGATTCTATTTATCTACATCAGTCATTTAGGACAACATTGGATCATTCAGAGATCCTTAATGAACTTCTGGAGTGAGTTTTCTGAACTGAAAGTAAATGGGCCGAATAATTTTGCACGCCCCACTTTTCAGTTTTATTATTCCCCAAAAAGTTTAAATGATCCAATAAATTTTGTTCCACTTCACAACTGTGACCCACTTGTTGATTCTTCACCAAAACTGTTAATGTTATATCTTTTTGTTTGAAGCCTGAAATGTGGCAAAAGGTTGAAAAGTTTCAGGGGGCCGAATACTTTCGCAAGGCACTGTAGTTAGGGTAGTCTTGGCAGAGTATAATGGAAATTATTAGAGTTACTTAAAGGGAACCTGTCATCTCTGAAACACCCCTTGAACTAGAGTAAGCGGTGTATAGTGTAAGTGATGCTGAATCCGAATATGTAAGTTTTATCTTCATACTCACTTCCATTCCGTCACTGTGCTCCCACAAACCAGCAGTAAAATGCATTGAGAGCACTCTTCTTTGAGTCCTCTCCATTATGTGAGTGAGCACTGGAGTCCACTGAGTGCATTTTACTGCTGGTTTGTGGGAGCACAGCGTCAGAATGGAAGTGAGTATGAAGATAAAACTTACATATTCGGATTCAGCATCACTTACACTATAAACCGCTTACTCTAGTTCAGGGGGTGTTTCGGAGATGACAGGTTCCCTTTAAATCCCCCTGTAAACTGCCTAAAATAACATATGAATGCATACCCACCAGTTTTCTCCCTTTCTTCCTACGCTTTGCTCAGGTCCTCACCACTGCAATTTGTTTTTCTGGCTGCAGCAGTGACATTCTGCGCACACAGGTCACATCAGCAACCCCTTTAAATAGGCTATAATTTATGTGTTCAAGAATAAATCACTTCAAATACCAGCTAGAAAAGAGCCAAGGTTGGATTACAGTGTAGCATTGGTAGAATTGCCACAGATATTTAATTTATTTGCAATAGGCAACCCATTTCCATAATTATATGTCATATAAGATAAAAGCTTTATTTGTTTTTTTCATCTTTAGTAGAATACTCACTCACTATCAAAGTGAAGTTGCACTTTTGGATACATTTACCAAAAAGCGTTCAGTAATATACATTTTTTTCTTATGGCTGGTACCTGGAGCCCTCCTAGACTTGGGATTGACATGGTAAAACATTTTTGACCTCAGTTGGTTAAGGGCATTCGGTATTAAAATACTACTGTCAGACCCCCACCCCTGAGGTCAAGCTGAAAACCAATGGGAAGGAGTGGCCTGGGTCATGTTTATTTGAAATTCATACTTAATAAACTTGTTGATGGTCAGTTTGAATTTTTCTGATTGCATGCATCTGTTACTTGGCACCAGAGCTACTTGAGAATAGCCAATTGGGGATGGGGGTGGGCTATCAATATTGAAATCTTGGAATATCCCTTTAAGGATAGTTTCATATATGTGTTTGAGTCTTTATCTTCAGAATATGTCATTAATATCTGATTGGTGGAGGTCTAACTCCCAGCACCCTCTCCAAACAGCTACTTGAAGAGACTGCAGTGCTCCAGTGAGTGCTGCAGCCTCCTCACAGCATATCAAGCACAGTGCCATACATTGTATAGTGGCTGTGCTTGATATTGCAGCCCAAGACCATTCACTTGAATGGGACTAATCCACACATAGTCCATGTGACCAATGAATGTGACATCACTGGCCTAGGAAGAGGTCGCAGCGCTACAGCCTCTTCAAACAGCTGATTAGTGGGGGTGCTAGGAGTCAGACCCCACTGATCTGATATTGATGACCTATCCTAAGCCATCAATATTGAACTAACAGAAAAACACTTTAAGAGTCTCTGCTGCAGATTCTGTCACAAATATCAGAACAAATAGTGCAGCATTCAGTGCTATTTTTTACTGGCAAATTGACAGACTTCATAATGGAAACAAGACATACCCATTAAAGGCTCGTTCACATGACAGAATTTGCCAGCGGGATTTTGGAGAGGACACCACGCCAAATTCTAGTAGTGGCTGTGCTGCAGTTCGGGGCCTGCAGTTTATAGCCGTGACCATGTCACGAAGAGTCCTCTATAACACGCTAAGTGATAACTAATAGATCGGTGAGGATCCTACGCTGAATTCCCTAGAACTCAGATAGAAATTAATGGACCGGCTAAGCTCATGCTTGAGAGGCTGCTCTGTTCATTTCAGGGGCCCCATGGGAGTCTCCCTTCTCGTGATCAGTGGGGCTCCCAGTGGTAAGACCCCAACTGATCTAATAGTTATCCCCTATCCTGTGTATAGGGAATAACTTATTATGACCAAATACCCTTTTAATTGACTACACATGCTGCCATAGTAGACTAACAGAAATGTTTAAAAAGTATTTTTGTACTAATGTACATAGTAAATGTCATACAAACTATCTATATAATAAAATACTTTGGAAAATAACATATTATTATGTGGAGTAAATGAGGAAAATCAAATTTGTATCAATATACTATAACAATATCAAATAAATCATAATAAAACTAATGGAATAGAAGAAATATACTGAATAAAATGAATGACTTATTCTTTAATATGCAAATATAAGTATATTTTATTAACTCTGTGACAAGAAAGTATGAGGGGCTTCTTGACCAATATGTAACACATACTGCCCTGCCAAGACCTTAAGGGAAGCCAGTAACCTTATCCTGCCTAAATGTGATCTGTATGGCCATAAAAAGACTCATGTTAAATGTTACATTGTTACTTATGTAGAGTCAGGCCAATTGGCCTATGATTAAAGTAGAATAATGAACAAATCCGATAATGATCTAGTACCACAGTAATAGACATAAGAAAACCAGGCCTTTAGCATGAAAAGAACAGCATATATACAAGTAATGATTTTTGGGTTTTGGGGGGAAACTATTAAGTACCATGTATTGATTTATTATCCCAATATAACAAATTATATTACAAATTATAACTTCTCTAAATTAGCTAGATACATGCATATTATCCACGCAACCCAGGGTATAAATTTAAAGTCATATCAAGTCTAAACTGTGAAGGTACAAGACGTAAGTCTCAACAGCTAAAAGGTCTAAGGTACAGAAGAGGGAGCCAGCCTAGTAAAAATCTCAGAAGGGTTCTTACGTTACCCAAAGAGCATTTGGCTGAGGTCTATATTCATCTCATTCTCGGGAGGTTAGCCTTGCTGCCTCAGCAGGATTCCCTTGCAGACAGCTTCAATTACAGTACAAACATATCATGACTGATAAAAATAAAAGTGATCATATGCATACTGTATTATAGTATAACAAAAATATATTACAGTTTTTGTTATTTTTGTTATTATATAGAATTTCTTTAGTTTGCCATCACAGTTGACATCATCATAACAGTCATAACAAAACATACCTTGGATGAGAAATTGATAGGTCAATGTAATGGTCTCTCTTCTTCTATAGCTGACGTAATCTGAATGCCGTTCACTTGCTAAATTTTCACTTGGTTTCTTGGGGTTCACTATGGCACAGGGCAGCAGGAGAAGAAGAAGGACGTGTTCACTGGGGGTCTGCACAGCACAAAGTGCTGATGCAAAGTGCAGTATATTTGACTCTTGGATGTTGCTTGCAGTGGCATCCTGGAGTTTATTAATAGTAAAAGGAGTAAGGAGGATCTCAGATGGCAAGAGCATAGAAGAGGGAAGGAAAAAGGTGGATCTCAGCAGTCCTGAAGTCTCAGTTCATATGATGTAAATCAGCATTTAAAAATGTATTCTCTGCCAGATAAATAGTAGAACGTAAATTAGCAATGAAGAAAAATCTGATGGCAATATATCTGTCCAGTATACTATGCCAGTATAACAGATATAATTCACATATCCACTTATCCAGATTGCTAATTGATTGTGAGGAGTTGATCTTAAAAACTTTCTGTTATACAAAATGCTTTTTTGGTCCTATCTCTTGGTCACGTGAAGAACCTATTGAACTAAAATGTTCATCTGCACCACATTTCCCTAAAGTTGTTGTATCATTTAGTAATACCTGTCCATAATACCTATTAGGGTACGACCACACAGTCAGGTTTTTGCATGCAATTTTGGAAGCCAAAATCAGGAGAGGATGATAAAAGGAGGGAAGGTATAATTGACAGATAAAACTTCTCTAATTTTTTAATTCACTTTTGGTTTTGGCTTCAAAACGGCATCAAGAAACATGATCATGTGGCCTTACCCTTAGAGTAACTAGAAATCTTAGATGAAGCTCCCCCACTGTACACCACAAAAATTGGTATGCCAAAAAGCACAAAATGTAGCCCTCATCTGCTTCAAATTGTGTTGGGAAGCACAGAGGTGCTTGGGGCTCTGGCAGAATCCAAAACAGAAAGGTAAATCCAGCTTCTGTTAAAAGAGATTATTTTTAAATTTAGCACGGAAAAAATAAGTACAAATGTACACCATGAAACACACTGTGTCTAGGCATTTGGATCAAGGGATTATTTATGATCCTTATTCATGACATGATTCATGACACACATAGGTCTGTTGATGGAAAAATGAAAAAGTTACGGTGTTAGAATAAAAATGGTGACAAAAGGCTATTTTTAAAAAAGGCTTTTAATTTTAAAAAATTAGTAACATTTAACAAATTTGGTATCTCCATAATCATACTGACACACAGAAAAAATTTGATACAATTTATACTGCACCATGAATGCCTTAAAAATAAAACCCCAAAATGGCAGAATTGTGTTTTTTTTTCAATTGAGTACATTATATGAATCATTAAATGGCGCTGTAAAAAATACAACTTGTCCCACAAAAACCAAGACATCATATGGATGTGTCAATGGAAAATAAAGAACTTATGGCTATTTGTAGTTGGGGATGAAAAACAAAATTGTCCCAAAAATTGTCTTGGTCCTCAAAGGGGCTGTCCCACAAGAAATATTTTCACTACACGTGGCCAGTTTTCATAAATCGTCCCCTTTGAAATGAGCTAGAACTGTACCCTCAAGCTCATATTAACTCCTTAAAGGGAATCACTCACCAGTTTTATGGTGTCTTAACTAAGGGCAACATAAACTGAATTATAATTCAGTTTATGTTGCCGGAATTATATTGGCGGAATTATATTCAGAATTATACTGGCTCACTTTCTTTAATTGACCCAGCCATTTTGCTAAATTCGTATATTGAACAGCTCCAGCGCATGTCAATAAGTCCTGAATATTAATGAGCTCCTGCCTTTTTTTGTCCCCTGCTGTTAATTTAGTAAAATAGTTAAACTATTTTAGTAAAATAGTTAATTTAGTAAAAAAAAACCTGTCAATCAGTGGCAGGGAGTGGAGAAAGACAGATGGTCATAAATATCAGGACTCATTTACGTGCACTGGAGCATAAGGCTAGGGCTACACAGTTGTCGCGCGACACCCGTCGCAGCCAGGATCCTTGAGTAGCGGGGATCCAATAGAGATGAATGGGATCGCCGCGGCAGTTGCAAGAAATCCAACCATGTTGCGCGACAACTGTCGCCGTGTAGCCCTAGCCTAAAACTGGTGACAGATTCCCTTTAAAGAGATTTTCGGGGATTTTACTATTGATGGCCTCTCCTCAAGAGTGACCACACATTTATCTGATTGGCAGGGATCTGCAGTTTCGCAGTACCTCCAGTGCTGGAATTTGGTGCAGAAACTGGACAGCTCTATCAGTTGTAGTGAACAGAGCTGGTAACTACAGAGCTGGTCCCATTGAAGTGAATATTTTTATATTTCTCTCTACAGAGCAGTGTAAGAGTTATTTTTTACAGTGCGAGCAATAGTTTTATTGATAGCTTATTCAATTTCTTTAGAAGGTAAAACGACCAAAAACGGTGATTCAGGCATTCTTATTTGGTTTTTCATTACGCCGATCAATTTATAGGATAAATACTTTACTATTTTAATTGTTCAGTCATTTTCAGATATGATACCGCAGATTTTTTTGTTTATTTTTATTTGTAAAATGTGGTAAGAGGTGATTTAAATTTTTTATTTTTTTTGCTTTATTTTTATGCCTTCCTATGAGACATACATCTGACCATTGAATCGCTATCATAGACTGCAATTATTTACTTTTGCGGTCAATCGTAAAATTGCTAGGTTTCAATCAAGTCCTGCTTAAGGCAGGTCTCAATAGGAACCTTACTATGGCAGGCCTGGGAGTCTTCACAAGGTTCCTGGCTGCCATAGCAATTAAATGGCTCCTGCAATCTCATGGTGGTGGGGCCATTAGGTCACTGGATGTAGCCAACTGCCGATAAATGGCTTCCCAAATGCTGTGGCTGCAATAAACAACAGCATCTGAGTGTTTAAAGGTCCATGATGGGAGTTACCCTAAATCACAGACACTGCCGGAGGATGTTTGCATGTAAAACAGCAGACACTATGTGGCTATGGCACCTAGAGATGGTGCCATCTTTAAAGACCAGACATCTACTTTACATGTATGTCAGATGTAGGGAAGGAGTTCTGTCACCAGCGACCTCCCTATCAAACTCACGGAAAAAAACACAGTTTTTTGTTTTTGATCCCAGGCTCCGTTCTTGAATTATAACACTTTCTCTTAATATGCAAATTAGGTATTTGGTGCAAGCTATGCTCATTTCTGTGGCCTGTTCCTCCATTGCTGCTACCATTGACAATACCAGGCAGTGCCAAAGTAGTGACGGTGGGACTGGCCACAAAACAGAGTGGATTTGGGCACAACAAAAGAAATGGTGATGCCCTAATTACACCAAAGGTCTAATTTGCATATTAACAAAAAGCATAGTAGCTCAGGAACAGAGTCTCAGATCAACAAAAGAAAAACAGTGTTTTAGTCAGGTGAACTACAGCTATGTTTCTATACAAACAGTTTGCTAGTGAGGTCACTGATTTCAGTTAGAAAAAAAAGAAAAAAATGCTTATTTGCTTATGTATTGCAGAAATAATGTTAGTATGGCATCCCTTGCTGTTTCTTGCTGTTTCTATTGAATAGTCTTTCTGTGTACTGAGGTGGACACACATGCTCAGTCTCTCTCTCTCTCTCTCTCTCTCTCTCTCTCTCTCTCTCTCTCACTCCTTTGTGTATGCTTAGGGATTCCTGTTGTGGTGAGTTGTCTGCCTCAATGTCTTTTCTGCTTGTCAGTGGAGATTCTGAGCAACTGATATGAGAGTGAAACATTGTTATTGTCATTGCACTTGCTCTGAGCAGCAGCCAGCTCACTATAACAGGAATCCTTACACATACCCAAAGAAGTAGAGAGAGAGAGGCAAGATTGAGCATGTGTGTCCACCTCAGTATCTGTACTGTGGTGGGCAAAGAAAAGCAGTTCAATTGAAATACCAGATGGTGTTATACTGATATTATTCCTTAAATATCTAGAGATATACAATGCATTCGGAAAGTCTTAATACTAGAGATGAGCGAATCTATTCGCCGCTTCGTAGATTCATATCGAATCTTGGAAATTTTCTGCTGCCAAGCGAATTTTTTGAGATTCGCTCCGTTAGATTCGAAAATGTTCATAAAGTTTCTAAGCATTCGCTACGTACTTGTACGCATAATTGTACACTAATGCAACGTATAAGTTACTTTATACGCTTATGCGTACGAATTCAGTTGATTAGCGAACTTTTACTGCTCGTTATTTGTGTGTCAAAAAGCCCGGGAAGAAAGCGGTCACCTGACCTAGTGGGAAGGGCTTACTCTGATTGGCTCACGGGCTTGGTAAGCCGGGACTCCAGGGAGCTTACCATTGAAAGTATACAGAGTGAAGACTCCTCCCTTGTAGCCCCGCCTCCATCTCCAGTGTGAGACCCAGAGCAAGTGTGCTGTGCAAGATGGCAAAGCAGCTGCGCCCCAACTGGGCAGAAATGGATTTGGGTAGCGATATCCCAGACCCAGAGGTTAAAGAGGAGCCAGAAGAGACTTGGATTCCTAAGCCAAGACCAAAGAAAACACCTGTGGCTGTGGTGTTCGCCGAACTGGCTGGTGCACCGGAGGCGCCACGGCACGCGCCTCCTCTTCAAACAGCTGATCGGTGGGGGTGCCGGACCCCTGCCGATCTGATATTGATGACCTATCCTGAGGATAGGTCATCAATAAATTTAACTTGGAGAACCCCTTAAAGAATATCTCTGTACTTTGCTCCATTCAGCTTTCCCTCAACCCTGGCAAGTCTCCATGCCCCAGCCATTATAAAACATTCCCACAGCATGATGCTGTCACCATCATGCAATACAGATGGCAATGGGCAGGTAATGAGCAGTGTCTAGTTACCTCCAGGCATGATGCTTAAAACCAAAGCCAAAAAGTTCAGTGTTGGCTTCATCAGACTAGGGAATCTTGTTTTTTACAGTCTGCAAGTATTTTAGGTGCTCTTTTTGCAAACTCCAAGTGGACCTTTATGTGTTTTTACTGAGGACTGGCTTCTTTCTGGCTACTGCCATAAAGCAAAGATCAATGGAGTGCTGCAGTGGTGGTTGACCTTCTGGAAATGTCTCTTGTCTGCACACAGGACCTTTGGAACTCAGCCAGAGAGACCATTGGGTTCTTGGTCACCTCTCTTACCAAGGGTCATTCTCCCCTGATTACTCAGTTTGGGGGGGATTGGCCAGCTCTAGCAAGAGCCCTGGTTGTTGCAGACTTCTTCCATTTAAGAATTATAATGGCTACAGTTCTCTTGGGAACTTTCAGTACAACAGAAATGTTTTTCTACCCTTCTCCACATCTGTGCATTCACACAGTCAGTTTTTCATGCACTTCTTTCCTCCTCATGTCTTGGTTCTTGCTCTGATGTGCATTGACAACTGTGAGACCTTATATAGACAGGGGTGTGTTGACCACAGGTGGACTCCAATCAAGGTGTAGAAAGCTCTCAGATAACCAAGAGAAATAGAAGGCCCCAAACTTAATTTCAAGGTTCATAGCAAAGGGTCTAAAATTGAATACTTATATCTCGTGTTAAGTGAACTGATGTCAAATGAATTGACTTCGATCCAAATTTCAGGAAAAATTTGATTTGCCACGAAGCTGAATTTCTTCGCACTTTGTAGTAAAAAAATCTATTTTTCCTGAAATGGCGGTTAAAAAAATCAGCGCACTGTTATTACGTCATTACACAAAATTTTGCTTCAATCAAGATGGCCGCGAAAGCCTCTCTGCGAGCAGATGGATAAGATGAGTGTTTTTTTTTTACATTGACCCCTGAAAGACCTCAATTTTAAGATCAGCGATGAACGCGGCATTTGAGGGGTTCATTACGCTCGTGTGAAAGAAGCCTAAGGGGTTAAACTGAGCATGAGAATCTAGCTGTAGCTCATTGCAAAGAGGAAGATTTATGAAAATTGTCAGATGGTACGTATGACCACACTTTGCAAATTCACCATAGATTTACCACAGTGGAAAATCTGCAGTTGATCTGCGGTTAGTTTTCATTTGAAAGAGTGAAATCCACGGCAGATATCCGCAACATAACTTGACATGACGCTGAATTATTATCCGTATCGCATGTCAAGTTATGCGCGGATTCCAATCCGGACACTAGCTGAGGCATGTGGATATCATTTGTGAAAATCTCATCTCCTTTGCTGTTACTGCAAACACTGTGAGCGACATTTATCAAAACTGTCTGAGGGGCGTGGCCGGATGCCGGGAGCAGCAGACGCTTAGGATAAGAGCTTTGTGCCCTGAGGACTCAAGCGGCTCGCAGCAATCAAAAAAAGGTGTATAATTTGCCTACCAGAGATACCTGTTGTAGTCCCGAAACTCTGAAGCACTCATCAATGATGACTAGAGGGAAAAAGAAGGGATCCAGCCTGAAAAAGCTAACGGCCTTCTTCTCTCCTGCATCAGGCGCGTCACAAGATGGCGGAGATTCCCGCCACATGGAAAACGCATCTCCCTCTTCTCAAAGCAGCTCCAGTTCGAGCTCCCCTAAGCAAACCTCTGACGAAAATTGTAAGATAAAGCAATCTTCATCCAAAATGAACAACAAAGCTCTGGAGTCAGTGAGTAATGACTTTGTCATACTAACTCCTGAGACAAGCGAGACACATAGTGTCTCTAATGACGCGAAATTACCACTAGCGACCCTGCAAAATATGTTCAAAGAATTAAAGGACTCAATTCAAAGAGACTTTAAGGAATCTATTTCCACCATACATGCAGATTTAGTTGCAATCGGAGAGCGCACAGTGCACCTAGAAGAAAAAATGGAGGAGTTTGTCTCAACACATAACACACTTGTAGATGGTCACAATGCGGTTGAAGATGATCTGCCCTTGATCAAATTAAAGCTTGCTGATCTAGAAGACCGCTCTAGGCGGAATAATATAAGATTTCGAAATATTCCAGAATCTATTACGGATTCTCAGCTACAGGAATTTATAATTGATTTATTGGCGGCATACAATCCTGATGCTCCCACTCCAGAGTTGTTAATAGATAGGCCCCATAGAGTGCCCAAGCCGAAATCTTTACCAGCGTCAGTGCCCAGGGATGTCTTGGCAAGGATCCATTTTTTTCATGTAAAGGAAGCTGTGACGAGAGCTGCTCAAAGCAAACAAAATGAGCCAGAGAGATTTAAAAATGTGGCTTTATTTACTGACTTATCACCTGCGACACTAACAAGAAGATAATTTCTGCAATTTACTAAGGCCCTCAGACAAAATAACATACCCTATAAATCGGGTTATCCTGTCAAATTTATAGTCTGGTTCAATAATGCAACATATGTAATAGATTCTCCAGATGAAGCATCTAAAGCTCTCCATAAATGGAACTTAACCTCACCACAAGATGGCGATGCTCCCGCAGATAAAGACTCATCCTCCTCTCCTCCTAGGAAAAAAACAGCGACACTCACCCCAGAGTGGATTAAAGTCTAACACTATTTCCTACCTGTTATGTGCCAACCTTGGCTTCCGTATAATCAGGGGGTGTTTGGTTCCACATGCATGCTGGGTCCCTTCTGCCTTTTGCCTGATTATACGGAAGCCAAGGTTGGCACATAACAGGTAGGAAATAGTGTTAGGTTCCTCCCGTCCAGGTGATCTCTATAGAACATAGAGATCACCTGGACGATTTGGTGGAGAGGGCCCAGATAATTTTGTACAAAATATATTTGCCAAGAATTTCTAATTTATCAACAAGCATAGCATTAGCTCCAGAATACTTCATATCTCTATGGCATTTGTGCTTTATCTGGTTAGCAGTGTGCTGTTGCATTGTATGTATTTTCCTTTCCTTGTGCAATCAGCCATAGCAACGTGCACCTGCGCATTGGGATGTGCTGACTGAAATCCCCTTTTTTCTCTTTGATATTGGTATCTCCTATTTTGATCTCTCATTCCACCTCAAGGTCAGACATATTAGGTCCACCATTGGGCTAATTATTGAATATAACGTCTGACTATCCCTAATCCATTTACTTCCACAACTCCTATAAGAAGCACGTATTGGACTTATGGCTGAACTCTTAGTTCAAGTTGGTTGTTTTTTTATGTTCATCCTGTTTCTTCCTTTTTTTTCTGCATTTAGGTCCTTCACGTATACTCATTACTATGACGATTCGGATCTGAAGATCATTATCATCATATGGCTATATGCTGATGCCTGCCTAATAAGGAATCAACCAATGTGGCTACTACATCTTTTCCGCCTTTCTGTGTTAACTGTAAGGTTATTATTAGAGATGAGCGAGCATACTCGTCCGAGCTTGGTGCTCGTTCGAGTATTAGGGTACTCGTAAGTGCTCGCTGCTCGGACGAGTATCTCGCCATGCTCGAGGAAATGGCAACTTCCGCATCGTGCTTTTTTGGCGCCTATAAACTCAGCCAATCACAAGCCAGGAGACTCTGTGGTACACCCAGCATCACGTGGGGCCCTTACATTTCGATAGCAGGGGTTGGCTGGCCTGATCAGGTGACCCTGGAATATACTACTGACTGGCCTCGGTGCTTGGCTCAGATGCCGTCTGGATGTCGTTAGGGATAGAGCTGCTGCGTTTCAGGGACGTTAGGGCCTGCATTTAGTTCTCTGTTAGGCAGGAATCACCCACAAAGAACCCAACAGCCCTTCTAAGGGCTACAAGACATTTTTTTTTGTCTCCTGGCTTGGCTGGCTGGCTGGCACTAGTACTGCAGCTATCGCCATATATAACCCCCTTTTTTTTTTTAATTGTTATATCTCAGTGATACAAATCCATTGCACACAGCAGTGTGGAACC
The DNA here is from genome assembly GCA_900303285.1 of Rhinella marina. Taxonomy (NCBI): domain Eukaryota; kingdom Metazoa; phylum Chordata; class Amphibia; order Anura; family Bufonidae; genus Rhinella; species Rhinella marina. The sequence goes on along the minus strand of ONZH01001318.1, from coordinate 5,135 downwards.
ATTCTGTGTGTCACAGTTCAGTACACTCACTATTTTCTGTCCAGGTGACACTTTCTGTACGTCACTAAATACAACCAAGTCTTTTGCTGCCTGTCACGTGTATAGCTTGATCCCAAAAATCTCTGTGCGACATTTGTCTGGGTCGCAGTCTAAATAGCCACCGTCAGTAGGGTGTCAGTTAGCTCTACGATAGTTTCTGCACGTCACGTTCCAAAAAAAACAAAAATCCAAAACAAAATATATAAAAAAGATTAGTTGTATTTGTTGTTTTAGCTCAGTGATACAAATGCATTTCACACAGCTGCGTGTAACCTTTCTGTGTGTCACAGTTCAGCACACTCACTCCAATCCGTATTTTCTGTCCAGGTGACACTTTCTGTACGTCACTGAATACAACCAAGTCATTTGCTGCAACGTATATAGCTTGATCCCAAAAATCTCTGTGCGACATTTGTCTGGGTCGCAGTCTAAATAGCCACCATTAACAGGGTGTGAGTTAGGTCTACGATAGTTCCTGCACGTCACGTTCCCAAAAAAACAAAACTACAAAAAAAATATAGAAAACTAAATATAAAAAAAAAATAGTTGTATTTGTTGTTTTAGCTCAGTGATACAAATCCATTTCACACAGCTGCGTGTAACCTTTCTGTGTGTCACAGTTCAGCACACTCACTCCAATCCGTATTTTCTGTCCAGGTGACACTTTCTGTACGTCACTGAATACAACCAAGTCATTTGCTGCAACGTATATAGCTTGATCCCAAAAATCTCTGTGCGACATTTGTCTGGTTCGCAGTCTAAATAGCCACCATTAACAGGGTGTGAGTTAGGTCTATGATAGTTCTTGCACGTCACGTTCTCAAAAACACAAAACTACAAAAAAAATATAGAAAACCAAATATAAAAAAAAAATAGTTGTATTTGTTGTTTTAGCTCAGTGATACAAATCCATTTCACACAGCTGCGTGTAACCTTTCTGTGTGTCACAGTTCAGCACACTCACTCCAATCCATATTTTCTGTCCAGGTGACACTTTCTGTACGTCACTGAATACAACCAAGTCATTTGCTGCCTGTCACGTATATAGCTTGATCCCAAAAATCTCTGTGCGACATTTGTCTGGGTCGCAGTCTAAATAGCCACCATTAACAGGGTGTGAGTTAGGTCTACGATAGTTCTTGCACGTCACGTTCTCAAAAACACAAAACTACAAAAAAAATATAGAAAACCAAATATAAAAAAAAAATAGTTGTATTTGTTGTTTTAGCTCAGTGATACAAATCCATTTCACACAGCTGCGTGTAACCTTTCTGTGTGTCACAGTTCAGCACACTCACTCCAATCCGTATTTTCTGTCCAGGTGACACTTTCTGTACGTCACTGAATACAACCAAGTCATTTGCTGCCTGTCACGTATATAGCTTGATCCCAAAAATCTCTGTGCGACATTTGTCTGGGTCGCAGTCTAAATAGCCACCATTAACAGGGTGTGAGTTAGGTCTACGATAGTTCCTGCACGTCACGTTCCCAAAAAAACAAAACTACAAAAAAAAAATAGAAAACCAAATATATAAAAAAAATTAGTTGTATTTGTTGTTTTAGCTCAGTGATACAAATCCATTTCACACAGCTGTGTGGAACCTTTCTGTGTGTCACAGTTCAGCACACTCACTCCAATCCGTATTTTCTGTCCAGGTGACACTTTCTGTACGTCACTGAATACAACCAAGTCATTTGCTGCCTGTCACATATAAATAGCTTGATCCCAAAAATCTCTGTGCGACATTTGTCTGGGTCGCAGTCTAAATAGCCACCATTAACAGGGTGTGAGTTAGGTCTACGATAGTTCCTGCACGTCACGTTCCCAAAAAAACAAAAAAATATAGAAAACAAAATATATCAAAAAAATTAGTTGTATTTGTTGTTTTAGCTCGGTGATACAAATCCATTTCACACAGCTGCGTGTAACCTTTCTGTGTGTCACAGTTCAGCACACTCACTCCAATCCATATTTTCTGTCCAGGTGACACTTTCTTTACGTCACTTAATTAAACCATACTGAACAAGTTTGTTGGTTTCAGTACACCAGGCCCATTTATTTTTATTTTCTTATATAATACACTTATATACAGAAAATGTTGAACCCCAGGGCTAAGGGTCAAGGACGAGGGCCTGGGCGTGGGCATTCAATTACTGCAGGGGGCAGAGGCCGTGGTCCTGGGCAGGGTGAGACAGTACCTGCTGATGAGGGAGCTGTGGAACGCCGCAGAGCTACACTCCCTAGCTTCATTTCTCAACTTAGAGGGACACGTGGTAGAGGACTGTTGAAACCACAACAGTGCGAACAGCTGATCTCGTGGATTGCGGATAATGCTTCAAGTAATTTGTCCACCAGTCAGTCTTCCACGCAGTCCACCCACGTTACCCAAGGGAGCACTCCTCTGGCTCCTCCACCTCAACCTTCTTCCCCCCAGTCTGCCCCCTCCCAGGAAAATTTGGAATGCGATCCGGCATACTCTCAGGAACTGTTTTCTGGACCCTTCCCAGAGTCACAAACCACTTCTCAGGTTGCCGCTGACCTCGTTCCCGATGCCCAACTTTTCCAACTGTCGCAGTCTGTGGGTGATGATGATGATGATGATGACAATGTTGAGTTAGTGGAAGAAGTTTGTAAAGAGGTGTCAGACGATGAGGAGACACGGTTGTCAGACAGTGGTGAAGTTGTTGTCAGGGCAGGAAGTCCGAGGGGGGAGCAGACTGAGGAATCGGAGGATGACAAGGTGACTGACCCAAGCTGGGTTGATATGCCGAGTGAAGACAGTGCTTCTGAGGCGGAGGCGAGTGCTGCACCAGAACAGGTTGTAAGAGGCAGTGGTGTGGCTAGAGGGAGAAGCAGGGCCAGAGCTGGTGCATCAGCAGCAACTGTTTCACGTAGTGAAGCTCCCGTGGCGAGGCCTAGATGTTCGCAAGTCTGGAGGTTCTTTAAAGAAAGTAAGGATGACCGACAGACTGTGGTGTGCAACCTGTGCCACACCAGGATCAGCAGGGGTGCCACCACTACTAGCCTAACCACCACCAGCATGCGCAGGCATATGAGTGCTAAACACCCCACTCAATGGAACCAAGGCCGTTCACCACCTCCTGCGGGTCACACCACTGCTCCTTCCCCTGTGTCACTCGCTGCCTCTGCTAGTAAACCCCCTGCGTCACTCGCTGCCTCTGCTAGTCAACCCCCTGCGTCACTCGCTGCCTCTGCTAGTCAACCCCCTGCCCAGGACCCCGGCACGAGCGCCTCCCGCCGGAAAACCACACCTTCGCCTCCACGATCCTCCACAGTGTCCACCAACGTGTCCCAGCGCAGCGTTCAGCTGTCTTTACAGCAGACGCTGGAGCGCAAGAGGAAATACAGTTCCACCCACCCACATGCCCAAGCCCTCAACGTCCACATCTCCAAATTGCTTAGCCTGGAGATGCTGCCCTATAGGCTGGTAGAGACCGAGGCCTTTCGCAATCTCATGGCGGTGGCTGCCCCTCGGTATTCGGTCCCCAGGCGCCACTATTTTTCCCGATGTGCCGTCCCAGCCCTACACCAGCACGTGTCACAGAACATAATCCGTGCCCTGACCAACGTTGTTTCTGAGAAGGTCCACCTAACCACGGACACGTGGACAAGTGCTGCCGGGCAGGGACACTATATCTCACTGACGGCACATTGGGTTAACTTGGTGGAGGCTGGGGCCGAGAATGACCCTGGGGCCGCTCATGTACTGCCCACAACGAGGATTGCGGGGCCTACCTCGGTCACAGTCTCTCAGACGTACTATTCCTCCTCCTCCTCCTCCGACCCCTCCTCCTCCTCCACCGAATTACCATCCGTGGGCACGGCACCTTCAGTCGGTAGCTCTAGGCGCAGCAGCAGTGCCGTGGGTAAGCGCCAGCAGGCGGTGCTCAAACTGCTGAGTTTAGGTGACAAAAGGCACACCGCCCAAGAGCTGTTACAGGGCATCACGGTGTAGACCGATGTGTGGCTGGTGAACCTCAAGCCAGGCATGGTTGTGTGTGACAACGGGCGTAACCTGGTGGCGGCTCTGCAACTCGGCAGACTGACACATGTGCCATACCTGGCCCACGTGTTCAATCTAATAGTTCAGCGGTTCCTCAAGACATACCCCAATCTGTCTGATTTGCTCACCAAGGTGCGCCGCATCTGTGCGCATTTCCGCAAGTCGAGCACAGATGTTGCCACTCTCAGGGCAGCGCAGCGCCGCCTACAACTGCCCGCTCACTGACTGTTGTGCTACGTGCCCACGAGATGGAATTCAACATTAAACATGTTATCCAGAGTTTACCAGCAGTGCAGAGCGATTGTAGACTGCCAGATGTCAACTTCCACCAGAACTGGTAGTCAGGTCAGTCAGATTCCTCAAGTCTACAATGAGGAGTGGACGTGGATGTCTGATATCTGCCAGGTGTTGAGCAACTTTGAGGAGTCAACACAGATGGTCAGCGGCGATGCCGCCATTATCAGCCTCACCATCCCGCTGCTTTGCCTGTTGAAAAACTCACGGCTCAGCATCAAGTCGGATGCTTTGCGCTTGTCACAAGAGATGGTGGAGGAAGATACGTCGCTTGATAGCCAGAGCACCCTCCGGTCTGTTTCTCAGCGCGTATCGGAGGAGGGGGATGTCGGCGAGACAGTAGAGGGTACCAGTGCTCAGTCCTTAACTCTTGAGCGTGTATGGGCTGAAGAGGAGGACTTGGAGGAGGAGGAGGAAATGGAGAGTCAGGCCAGTGAGGAGAGGGAATTCTTGCGTGTTGGGACTCTGGCGCACATGGCAGACTTCATGTTAGGCTGCCTATCCCGTGACCCTCGCGTTAGAAGAATTTTTTCAAACACCGATTACTGGGTGTTCACTCTCCTGGACCCACGGTACAAGCAGAACCTTTCCACTCTCATCCCTGCAGAGGAAAGGAGTATGAGAGTGAATAGATATCAACAGGCCCTGGTGCACAAGCTGAAACAATTCTTCCCATCTGACGCCGCTAGTGGCAGAGGGCATGGTTCTGTGGGCCAAGTAGCGGGGGAGAGGAGGCGAGCAGGCAGCTTGTCCAGCACTGGCAGGGGAACGCTCTCC